>CM059432.1:1691411-2001049 GCA_030390025.1 Squalus acanthias
CTGGATTTTTGTGCTTAAGTCTCCGGAACAGGTCTTGAACCCACAACCTTCTGGCTCTGAAGGCGAGTGTGCTGCCCCTTGAGCCATGGCTAAAAAAAATTGTAATTCTCGTATAAAATCAATAAAATGTGCACTGACAGAATTGGCAAATGAAAGTGCCAGGGGGTAAGAAAGTTTATATTTAACTTGAACTTTTAACCATAACATTGTGTTTTTTTTAAATATAAAGTAAAATGTTAAAAAGGTGGCTCTTAATCGTTTGAAATGCTAAAGCTGTAAATTCTCTTTACGACCCTCCACAGACTGCATTTCAAGGCTGGTGATGAAGTGGAATTCTTAATTCACCATCCAGCACTGGAACTTTCTGTTTTTGTATCTGCTAATGGTTCCGTCCCGGACCTTTTCCAGACACCTGGTGGTTGGCGGGGGGGGCGGGGGTGCGGGGTGGAGGGGTGGAATGGGGACGGTGCGGGGCGGGGCGGGGAAGTGTCGGTTTCCTGTTTCCTAACCCTCTTTGTTCCCCTTCGCCCATGGCTTAAAGCTGCACTCCTTCTAGAAGTATACGTTTCCTCGTTTTGATTTTATTTGCCATGCAGCCATCGCGAGATAAATCAGCATTTGCAAAAACTGGAGAGCAGGAGAGCAGCGCAAAGAAGGGAAGGGGAGGGAAATCTAACGCACTGAAGTGGAGCCCTGAGCTCTGGAATTCCCTAAACCTCTCCGCCTCTCTCCTCCTTTAAGATGCTCCTTAAAACCGACCTCTTTGACCAAGCTTTTGGTCACCTGTCCTAATATCTCCTTATGTGGCTCGGTGTCAAATTTTGTTTGATAATCGCTCCTGTGAAGCGCCCTGGGACGTTTTACTACGTTAACGGCGCTGTATAAATACAAGTTGTTGTTAACAGATTGTTGTTTACATCGATGGGTGAAAAGTACTTTCTGATAGATGGAAATCTGACAAAAAAGGGACAAATGCGTCCAGATTAGATATCATCGGGATGTAAGGAGAAATGTGCAGGGCGATGGGGAAAGAGCAGGGGGAGTGGGACTAATTGGAGAGCTCGTTCAAAGAGCCGGCACAGGCACGATGGGCCGAATGGCCTCCTCCTGCGCTGTATCGTTCTATGATGTGGGATTATTTTGACCCTTGTGTTTACCTCTGTCAAATGACCGAAGATATTTGTTTTCCTTTATGATACCGTTGATTGAATTCTTGGTTGAATCTCAATAATTGAAATTTACAAATAAGAAGTTATTGAAAGAGAGACATTTTTTGCTGTCATCGGAACAGGAGGAGGCCATTCGGCCCCTCGAGCCTGTTCCGCCATTCAATGAGATCATGTCTGATCTGTATCTTAACTCCATCTACCCGCCTTGGGTCCGTAACCCTTAATACCCTTACCCAACAAAGATCTATCAATCTCGGGTTTGACATTTTCAATTGACCCCCCCCCAGCCTCAACAGCTTTTTGCGGGGAGAGAGTTCCAGATTTCCACCACCCTTTGTGTGAAGAAGTGCTTCCTGACATCACCCCTGAATGGCCTGGCTCTAATTTTAAGGTTATGACCCCTTGTTCTGGACTACTTTTAGATTAGTCAGGAAGGAACGGCAAGGAGAGCTGAGATGCGATTCACAAAGTCCTTCCCTTCTTACTGTACACACCGCCTGCGCATCACCTGTTCAGCCAATCACTGTACATGTTGCAGGGTTGAAACGTTTCGCTGTCACAGGTTTCAACACAGGGCTGGAGCAGGCAACAAACGTATCATAAACACCGAGCTGAAATAAATGTTTTCACATATATAAGCAGAAAATTCTGGAAATCCATAGCGAGCCCATCAGTAGCTGGAACGAGAGATAAGGCAAGTTAACGTTTCATAATAAGACCCATTGTTAGGACTGAGGGAATAAAATGGCTCCACACTTTTCTAGAACTGGCCAAAACGAGAGCAAGGGAGGAGAACACAACAACAACTTGCATTTAGACAGCGCCTTTAATGTAGTAAAACATCCCAGGGCGCTTCACAGGAGCGATTATCAGACACAATTTGACACCGAGCCACATAAGGAGATATGAGGACCGGTGACCAAAAGCTTGGTCAAAGAGGTGGGTTTTAAGGAGCATCTTAAAGGAGGAGAGAGAGGCGGAGAGGTTTAGGGAGGGAATTCCAGAGCTCGGGGCCCAGGCAGCTGAAGGCACGGCCACCAATGGTGGAGCGATGGGAATCGGGGATGCTCAAGAGGCCAGAATTGGAGGAGCGCAGAGATCTCGGGGGGTTGTTGGGCGGGAGGGGGTTACAGAGATAGGGAAGGGGGGTGAGGAGGCCGTGGAGGGATTTGAAAACAAGGGTGAGAATAGGTAAATCATAGAACTTATAGCACAGAAGGAGGCCAATTGGCCTATGGCACCTATTCCAGTCCTGGCTCGTCTCAACGAGAGCCACATAGTCTAACGCCGCTTCCCCATATCCTTTTCTATGTATCCTTTTTCAAATAGTTGACCAATTCCTTTTTCCGATGATGTTATAGGGCTACCTCGGGCCCCCGCTACATGTTAAAAAAAGAATTCATTGGCTGTGAAGTGCTCTGGGACACACTGAGGATGTGGTAGGACGTGAACAGCAGGTCCTGATGAAAGGTCACCGACCTGAAACGTTAACCCTACGTCTCTCTCTCCACAGGTGCTGCCTGGCCCGCTGAGCATTTCCAGCACTTCCTCTCTTTATTTTATGAAGTGAAAACTGCCGGATGAAATATAAAGGTGGTTTCCTTCGGTCTGCGGAGAAAGCAGAGGAAAAAAGGTGAGTGAAAGATAAATGGAAAAGGCACGGGGGGAAAAAGCTGGCAGCTAAGATCTAAAGTTGTTGAAGCCAATCTTCAGACTGTAAGAATTCCCTGTGGGGAAATGTAATAATGATTACTCTTCAAGGTTTGCGTTAAACTACATTGGAGCAGTGTAGGAGGCCAACGATGGAAAGGTCGGCCGTGGCTCAGTGGGTAGCACTCTTGCCTCCCAGTCAGGAGGTTGTGGGCTCAAGTCCCACTCCAGAGACTTGAGCATAAAGTCTAGGCTGACTCTCCAGTGCAGTACTGAGCGAGAGCCGCACTGTCGGAGGGGCAGTACTGAGCGAGAGCCGCACTGTCGGAGGGGCAGTACTGAGGGAGCGCCGCACTGTCGGAGGGGGAGCACTGAGGGAGCGCCGCACTGTCGGAGGTGCCGTCTTTTAGAGGAGACGTTAAACCGAGGCCCCGTCTGCTCTCTCAGGTGGACGTAAAAGATCCCACGGCCAGTATTTCGACAAAGAGCTGAGGAGTTCTCCCCGGTGTCCTGGCCAACATCACTGAAACAGATTATCTGGTCATTACCTCAGTGCTGTTTGTGGGAGCTTGCTGTGCGCAAATTGGCCACTGCGTTTCCTACATTACAACAGTGACTACACTCCAAAAGGTACTGCATTGGCTGTAAAACACTTCGGAGCGTCCTGAGGTCATGAAAGGCGCTATAGAAATGCGAGATATTCCCTTTTTTTAACAGGGCGTACATTTTGAATGAGTAAAAAAAAATCAAGAAATTTTGGTAAATAATTATTCATATATTAATCATTGTCCAATACAAAATATACCAGTGATGAAATGCAACGAGTCAGTTTCATAATACTGGTGCTGACTTTACCAATAATCCTGAACAAGACTGAAAATATTCTATAATCACAATTCTCAACCTTGTTTACAAATCCCTCCATGGCCTCGCCCCTCCCTATCTCTGTAACCTCCTCCAGCCCTACAAGATCTCTGCGCTCCTCCTATTCTGGACCATTGCTAATCCCTGATTTTAATCGCTCCACCATTGGTGGCCGTGCCTTCTGTTGCCAAGGCCCTAAGCTCTGGAATTCCCTTCCTAAACCTCTCCGCCTCTCTCTCCTCCTTTAAGACGCTCCGTAAAACCTACCTCTTTGACCAAGCTTTTGGTCATCTGGCCTAATATCTCAGGTGGCTCGGTGTCACATTTTCTCTGATAATCGCTGCTGTGAAGCGCCTTGGGATGTTTTACTATGTTAAGGCGCTATATAAATGCATTTTGTTGTAGGTGATTCTCATACCAAATCAGGTCAGAGTTTCACTACCAATGAATGGTATGGAGTAGCTCCATCAAGATGTTTGCTTTTAACTATTGATCAGAGGCAAAATAAATGTCCATAAACACTTCAAGCTCTAGATCTGCTACATCAACAACAACAGCAGCTTGTATTTAGATCGCATAGTATAATGTTAGTGTTTATTGCAAGGGGGTTGGATTATAAGAGTAATGAAGTCTTGCTACAATTGTACAGGGCCTTGGTGAGACCACACCTGGAGTACTGTGCACAGTTTTGGTCTCCTTATCTGAGGAAGGATATACTTGTCTTGGAGGCGGTGCAACAAAGGTTCACTAGATTGATCCCTGGGATGAGAGGGCTGTCCTATGAGAAGAGATTGAGTAGATTGGGCCGACACTCTCTGGAGTTTAGAAGAATGAGAGGTGATCTCATTGAAACATACAATATTCTGAAGGGGATTGACAGGGTAGATGCTGAGAGGCTGCTTCCCCTGGCTGGAGAGTCTAGAACTAGGGGGCATAGTCTCAGGATAAGGGGTCGGTCATTTAAGACTGAGATGTGGAGGAATTTCTTCACTCAGAGGGTGGTGAATCTTTGGAATTCTCTGCCCCAGAGGGCTGTGGATGCTGAGTCTTTGAGTATATTCAAGGCTGAGATCGATAGATTTTTGGACTCGTGGAAAACCAAGGGATATGGGGATTGTGCGGGAAAGTGGAGTTGAGGTCGAAGATCAGTCATGATCTTATTGAATGGCGGAGCAGGCTCGAGGGGTCGTATGGCCGACTCCTGCTCTATGTTCCTAACTTGGGAAGTTGGGATGTGATTCTGCCAGAACGGCCAAGGATTTCCACCTCTTTAATGTATACAATTCTTTTTGGTAAACATGATTGATCGCAGCCTGAAAGGGCGGTGGAAGCAAGTTCAACAGTAACATTCAAAAGAGAATTGAATAAATACTTGAAGGGAAAAAATATACACGACCGTGGGGAGAGAGCAGGGGGGGGAGTGGGACTAATTGGAGAGCTCTACCAAAGAGCCGGCACAGGCACGATGGGCCGAGTGGCCTCCTCCTGTTCCTATATGACATGGTGCGATATTCTGCTAGCTGAGCAGCAGCTTGGAGGCAGGAGCTGGGACAGCATCAGATTGTATTGAGGACGAATTTGCTTCCTAACCCTTGGCATTAAAATACGTTCTGTGGTTTGGAGTCCAACCTGTGGATAGACCAGTGCCACCTCCACCTGGCTGAGTGCAATGGGCTTTGCATGTGCCGGTATAGGTGGGATCGCCACCGGGAATAGCCCTTCATACGGTACCACGTTGTCATTCCCTGTGCCAAAGCATTCGCCGTGGCTCAGTGGGTCGCACTCTTGGCTCTCTGAGTCAGAAGGTTGTGGTTCAAGTCCCACTCCAGAGACTTGAGCACAAAAATCTAGGCTGACACTCCCAGTGCAGTACTGAGGGAGTGCCGCACTGTCGGAGGTGCCGTCTTTCGGATGAGACATTAAACCGAGGCCCCGTCTGCTCTCTCAGGTGACCATAAAAGATCCCATGGCACTATTTCGAAGAAGAGCAGGGGAGTTCTCCCCGGTGTCCTGGCCAAATATTTATCCCTCAACCAACATAACAAAAAACAGATTATCTGGTCGTTGTTACATTGCTGTTTGTGGGAGCTTGCTGTGCGTAAATTGGCTGCCGCGTTTCCTACATTACAACAGTGACTACACTTTAGAAAGTGCTTCGTTGGCTGTAAAGCGCTTTGAGACGTCCGGTGGTCGTGAAATGCAAGTCTTTCTTTCAATAGTTCGCAGTCCAACAACTCTTAGTCCGGGAGTGGAATTAAACCTTCTCTGGAAGTGGACATGGAATGCAAATGGATCGGGGACCACAGTAAGAACACTTAACAAAATGTAGGCCACACTGAGATACCTTGTGGTGGCTGTTTGCAAAGTGCAGATGCCAGAGGCCAGGGAGATAGATTGAGTAGCTGTCTCCCTGGACAGCGAGTGTACAGCACACAGTATTGAGTGAACCTAACAATAGAGAGGAAATATATTGAAAATGAAGGGAACGGGATTTGGTTGCAACATACAGTATTCGAATATACTAAATAAAATTAAAAATAAAGGGGCTACGGTATGGTAATATTTTAAAAGCTCATTGGATCCTTGGTGAAACAAGGTAACCAGAAAATAGTTAATATGATTTCAGTCTATAAAAAAGGTCGAAGGGATTGTCATGGGAGTTCTGGGTCTGTTAGGTTTGTACGTACAGTGGGGGAAATAAGGAAGTGTATTATGAAGGACTGAAATGCTTCAACAGAGTACAAGCAATTAAACCAATCTAATGTGGATTTATAAAAAGCAGGTCGTGGCTAATAAGTTTATTTGAATTGAGAATAGAACAGAGTTTGTGGACGGAGATTATGCAGTTGACATTATACATCCTGGCTTGCAGGAAGTATTTGATAAGGTCGCTCGCAAGAGCTGTAGAGTTGGCATCAAAACTCATGGGGTCCGGGGTAGAATTGTAAATTGGATTATTAATTGAACAAGCCAAAAGAACAGAGAGCAGTTATCAACAATAGTATTCCTAATTGGGCATCCAGGACCGGTGGACTCCCCCCAAGAGTCAGTGTTGGACCCTTGCTGTGTAAAATTACTTATTAATGACTTTGATTAGGGCCTTGTCAGTACGTCTACAGCTCCAGATGCTTTGGGTACAGTAGTTTAGTGGTTATGTTGCTGGACTAGTAATCCAGAGGCTGGGACTAAAAATCCTAGATGGAATTGTGAGTTTCAAATCCTACATGTTGCAGGCGGGATGGACCAGGGGCTCTTTTCCCTGCCTCTCATTTTCGTATGTCCGCCTGGCAGTTTGAGAATTTCAATTGCGTTTAATTAAAATGAGGGAAGATTTTGATAGGGAGGGAATGGCTCCTCCTGTTTGGGGGGTGAGTAACGAGTGGGTGTTCATGAGTTTAAAATGTTCAGTGTGAGGTAGGAAACATCTCTGTACACACAGGCACTTGTTGGAGCCAGGGACTGAAAGAAAGACAGACATGGATTTCTAAAGAGCTCACACTGTTGGAGGTGTTGGGCGTGCCGAGTATTGTGCCCAGTTGGTCTTTAACTCAAGAGAGGTGGATACAAAAGTTGCGGAAGTTATGCTACAGTTCGTCTTCGGCAGCACCTCCCAAAACCCGCGACCTCTTCCACCTAGAAGGACAAGGGCAGCAGGCGCATGGGAACACCACCACCTGCAAGTTCCACCTCCAAGTCACACACCATCCTGACTTGGAAATATATCGGCCATTCCTTCGTCATCGCTGGGTCAAAATCCTGGAACTCCCTCCCTAACAGCACTGTGGGAGCACCTTCACCACACGGACTGCAGCGGTTCAAGAAGGTGGCTCACCACCACCTTCTCAAGGGCGATTAGAATCATAGAATCATAGAAATTTACGGCACAGAAGGAGGCCATTCGGCCCATCGTGTCTGCGCCGGTCGAAAAAGAGCTACCCAGCCTAATCCCACTTTCCAGCTCTTGGTCCGTAGCCCTGTCGGTTACGACACTTCAAGTGCACATCCAAGTACTTTTTAAATGTGATGAGGGTTTCTGCCTCTACCACCCTTTCAGGCAGTGAGTTCCAGACCCCCACAACCCACTGGGTGAAAAAAAGTTCTCCTCAACTCTCCTCTAATCCTTCTACCAATTACTTTAAATCTCTGCCCCTTGGTTATCGACCGCTCTGCCAAGGGAAATAGGTCCTTCCTATCCACTCTATCTCGGCCCCTCATAATTTTATACACCTCAATTAAGTCTCCCCTCAGCCTCCTCTGTTCCAACGAAAACAACCCCAGTCTCTGGTGGGGGGAGTCCAGAACAAGGGGGCATAACCTTAAAATTAGAGCCAGGCCGTTCAGGGGTGATGTCAGGAAGCACTTCTTCACACAAAGGGTGGTGGAAATCCAGAACTCTCTCCCCAAAAAGCTGTTGAGGCTGGGGGTCAATTGAAGATATCAAAACTGAGATTGATAGATTTTTGTTGGGTAGGGGTATTAAGGGTTACGGAACCAAGGCGGGTAAATGGAGTTAAGATACAGATCAGCCATGATCTAACTGAATGGCGGAACAGGCTCGAGGGGTTGAATGGCCTCCTCCTGTTCCTATGTTCCTATCCTGACACTCCATGTCACAGAACACAGATCGATGAACGGACAGTACCATTAGATCTTCATGATGCGGAGATGCCGGTGTTGGACTGGGGTGGACAAAAATGAGAAGTCGCACAACACCAGGTTATAGTCCAACAGCTTTATTTGATTTCAAATAAAACTGTTGGACTATAACCTGGTGTTGTGCGACTTCTCAATTAGATCTTCAGGTAGACCTTTCTTTGCTAATGGTTTGGCCCCCCTGAATTTAGATGCATCACATGCTACTATATAGACCAGATTGGGAAATCTACGAACATCATTTTGCAACATAAACTGCTGTCAAATAATAATTAAGGAAGTTATGCTAAACCTTTAAAATAGGTCTCAGCGGGAGTATTACAGGGAGATTTAATAGAGGTGTTCAAAATTATAAAGAAGAAATAAGGAGAAACTGTTTCCAGTGAATCTCGCAGCACAGGAGGAGGCCATTCGGCCCATCGTGCCTGTGCCGGCTCTTTGAAAGAGCTCTCAATTAGTCCCACTCCCCCTTGCTCTTTCCCCCATAGCCCTGCAAATTTTTCCACATCAAGTATTTATCCAATTCCCTTTTGAAAGTTACTATTGAATCTGCTTCCACCGCCCTTTCAGGCAGCGCATTCCAGATCACAACAACTCGCTGCGTAAAAAAAATTCTCCTCATCTCCCCTCTGGTTCTTTTGGCAATTATCTTAAATCTGTGTCCTCTGGTTACCGACCCTCCTGCCAGTGGAAACGATTTCTCCTTATTTACTCCATCAAAACCCTTCACAAGGACACGCTATGTAAAAACTGGAAAAAAATAAATATCCGCAAGGCTTCTGAGCCAGTTGGGATATATTGTCGAATGCTGAAGGAATTCAGGGGAGAATTAGTGATGCTTTGCTGGATATTTTTTCAAAGGTCCGTCAATACTGGAGTTGTACATGGGGAATGGACGATAGCAGGTCTAATTTCTATATAAGGAGCAAAGCAGGAATCTGGCTATTACCGGCCAGTTAGCCTAACGCCCAGTAGGGACGGTGCTTGAGGGCGCCCTGCAGGATGCTATGAAGGGCATATAGAAAGCACAGGAGTCATAGGGAGCAGTCAGCATGGATTTAAAAGTAATAGGTCATGCCCTATTTGAATTCTTTTTGGATGTATCTTAGCCAGTGGAAGAGGGTAATTCAGTAATTCAGGGTGCGGTAGTATAATGGTTATGTTACTGGTGTAATGATCCCGTTAATTTTTTTTCCCGGGTGTGCAGCCCATTCAATTTCTCGCGCATTGATAGCTATTTGTTAACCAGAAGTAGGAAGGGATACGAGCCAAAGGCGGGTGTATGGAGTTAGGTCGCAGATCAGCCGTGATCTCATTGAATGGCGGAACAGGCTCGAGGGGCTGAACGGCCTCCTCCTGTTCCTATGTTCCTGCGCGTGCGCGGTTATTTCAATTGTAAAGCCGTTGAGCAGCCTGCGCGGGACCTCCGGATCGCCGCGTAGCCGCGCTACTTATCGTGAACATTGTACTGGACTAATGATCCGGAGACGCGAGTTCAAATCCCACCACGGCAGCTGGGGAATTTAAATCCAGTTAATTAAATATAAAATCGGGAATATAAAACCTAGTGTCAGTAATGGTGACCATGGTCCTAAAAACCCAGGGGAAGGAAATCTGCCGTCCTTACCCGGTCTGGCCGATATGTGACTCCAGACCCACAGCGATGTGGTTGACTCTTAACTGCCCTCTGAAATGGCTGAGCAAGTCACTCAGTTGTATTCAAGAAGGCGGCTCACCACCACCGTCTCGAGGGCAATTAGGGATGGGCAATAAATGCCGGCCTTGCCAGCGACGCCCACATCCCATGAATCCTTGGAATCTCAAAAATACAAACTCCACTTGTGAGAGGAGAAGATTAAGGCTGATGGACCGGTTGATAAATTGTCCAGATGGATTGAGAATTCGCTTTCAGCACAAAAGAGACAGGAGTGATAAACAGAAGTGGCTCTGCCTGGTAAAAGGTAACCAGTATCGTAGGGATCTGTTCTGGGACTCCAGCTGCTCACGATGTTCGGGAATGATGTAGAGTAAGGTGCCTATAGTAGTATCATTAAACTTGCTGATGACTAAACCCTTCATGATTTTGAACACCTCTATTAAATCTCCCCTTCACCGTCTCTACTCTCAGGAGAACCACCCCAGCTTCTCCAATCTCTCCACATAACTGAAGTCCCTCCCCCACCCCCGGTCCCATCCTGGTAAATCTCCTCTGCACCCTCTCCAAGGCCTTGACATCCTTCCTAAAGTGTGCTGCCCAGAATTGGACACAATACTCCCGCTGGGAATGAAAGAAGAAAGACAGACTTGCATTTCTACAGCGCCTTTCACGACCACCGGACGTCCCAAAGCGCTTTACAGCCAATGAAGTACCTTTTGAAGTGTAGTCACTGCTGTAATGTGGGAAATTTATAAAGGTTTAGCAACATATAGCTTACAGATTGAAAACAGCAAAATCACGCGTAAACCTTCAGGTTCATAACCCATAGCTAACCCCTGAAAAACAGAAATTTCTCGGTTAATATTGAGATGTCTTTGTGAAGATATTGGACAATGTTGGTCAGGCGATATGGAAGGTCGTGGTAAGAACCTAAACTAGAACGCAGCTGTAACACTCCACTGTTAGGAGCTCATTTATCTTTCCATTTGAAGAATTTCTTTGAAGAAACGTGAAGATCGTTTATTCTTAAGAACAGTGGAATCTGGCCCAGAGTGAAAAAAATAGAACACGGTTGACATAGAATGATTACACAGCGATTATGGGAGAATTCAGATACAGGCCCAAGTGAGAAATGTGAAAGCGATGGATTTAGTGATAACAGCCCTGGGGAGAGTGTGGGAGCAGTGATAGTAACCCAGGGGGGAGGGAAAAGGCAGAGGGGGTGGTTGAGAGAGGGGAAAGGGAGAGGGGGAGGGGCGATTGAGGGGTGAAGGGAGAGGGGAGACGATTGAGAGGGGGGGAAGGGGACTATTAAGAGGGGGAGGGGATGACTGAGAGGGGGAGGAGGTGATCGAGAGAGAGAGGAGATCGGGGGGGGCGATCTAGAGGGGGACGGGCGATCGAAGGGGGTAGGGGGTGATCGAGAAGGGGAGGGGCGATCGAGAGAGGGAGGGGAGATCGAGGGGGAGCGATCTACAGGGGCTGGTGGCGATTGAGCGGGGTGAGGGCTGAGGGGGTGAACGAGAGTGGGGCCTCGATCTGCAGGGGGCTGAGCGGGGGGAGGGGCCGAGTGGGGGTGGAGGGGCCGAACAGGGGAGGGGCCGAGCGTGGGGGGGAGGGGGCCAAGCGGGGGAGGGGCCAAGCGGGGAGGGGCCGAGCCGGGGGGGGGGGGCTGAGCGGGGGGGGAGGGGCCAGCGGGGGCTGGGGGGAGGGGCCGGGGGGAGGTGCTGGGGGGGAGGGGTCGAGTGGGGGGGAGGGGTAGAGTGGGGGGCGCGAACGGGGGAGGGGCCGAGCGGGGAGGGGCCGAGCCGGGGAGGGGGCTGAGCGGGGGGAGGGGCCAGCAGGGGGTGGGGGAAGGGGCCGAGCGGGTGAGGGGCCGGGGGGGGATGGGCCGAGTGGGGGGGGAGGGGCCGAGCGGGGTGGAGGGGCTGAGTGGGGGGAGGGGCTGAGTGGGGGGGGCTGAGCGGGGGAGGGGCTGAGCGGGGGGAGGTGGCGGCCTCCAGCGGTCCCTTTACGGATCTCCGGTTAGGCCGCATGTCGACCGGGTTATCCTGAATGCAGTAGATCCCGGCTCAGGCTGCTTTCAGGGAAGCCCAGTTTTTGAAAGGGGGCCTCACTTAGGCGTGAGGACTTTTATTTGCATCTCCAAAGGGCCTAACACCTATTTCCGGCCACCTTTCCAAAATTGGGCTGCCTCTACTGGAGCCTTTACCAATATGGCGGACGGCGCACTTCCTAAGCTCTGAAATTCCCTCCCGAAACCTCTCCGCCGCTCTCTCTTCCTTTAAGACGCTCCTTAAAACCTACCTCTTTGACCAAGCTTTTGGTCACCTGCCGTAGTACAGCCGTGGCTCAGTGGGTAGCACCCTCGCCTCTGAGTCAGAAGGTTGTGGGTTCAAGTCCCACTCCAGGGACTTGAGCACATAAATCAAGGCTGACACTCCAGTGCCATGCTGAGGGAGTGCTGCTCTGTCAGAGGTGCCGTCTTTTGGATGAGATGTTAAACCGAGGTCCCGTCTGCTCTCTCAGGTGGATGAAAAAGATCCCACGGCCACTATTTCGAAGGAGAGCAGGGGAGTTATCCCCCGGTGTCCTGGGGCCAATATTTATCCCTCAACCAACATCACTAAAACAGATTATCTGGTCATTATCACATTGCTGTTTGTGGGAGCTTGCTGTGAGCAAACTGGCTGCTGTGTTTCCTACATTACAACAGTGACTACACTTCAAAAGTACTTAATTGGCTGTAAAGCGCTTTGAGACGTCCGGTGGTCGTGAAAGGCGCTGTAGAAATGCAAGTCTTTTTTTATAAACCCAAGTAACCCATATGCTTTTTTAACCACCTTATCAACTTGCCCTGCCACCTTTAAGGATTTGTGTATATGGACTCCGAGATCTCTCTGCTCATTTACACTTTTCAAAATCGTGCCAGTAATAGTATACTGTCTTTCCATATTAGTCCTCCCAAAGTGCGTCACTTCACACTTCTCCACCTGTCCTAATATCTCCTTATGTGGTTCGGTGTCAAATTTTGTCTGATTTACGCTCCTGTGAAGCGCTTTGGGACGTTTTACTACGTTAAAGGCGCTATATAAATATAAGTTGTTGTTGTTGGGAAGTGTGCGCGCGTGCACCGCCCGCCTGACTGGATTATTAAGGGTCCATTTCACGCCTGCAAAACGGGAGTGGTGTCAACGAATGTCTGGGCCCACAGCGTGTCTTACTGACTTCCCCCTTGAACACAGTTTTGGTCTCCTTATTTAAGGAAGGATATACTTGCATTGGAGGCAGTTCAGAGAAGGTTCACGAGGTTGATTCCGGAGTTGAAGGGGTTGTCTTATGAGGAAAGGATGAGCAGGTTGGGCCTATACTCATTGGAGTTTAGAAGAATGAGAGGGGATCTTATTGAAACATATAAGATTCTGAAGGGGCTTGACAGGGTAGATGCAGAGAGGATGTTTCCCCTCGTGGGGGAATCTAGAACTAGGGGGCATAATTTCAGAATAAGGGGAAACCCTTTTAAATCGGAGATGAGGGGGAATTTCTTCTCTCAGGGTGTCGTGAATCTTTGGAATTCTCTTCCCCAGAGAGCTGTGGAGGCTGGGTCATTGAATATATTTAAGATGGAGATAGACAGATTTTTGAAAGGTAAGGGAGTCGAGGGTTATGGGGAGCGGGCAGGGAAGTGGAGTTGAGGCCAAGATCGGATCAGTATGATCTTATTGAATGGCGGAGCAGGCTCGAGGGGCCGAATGGCTGACTCCTGCTCCTACGTCTTATGTTTGATGTCTTATACTTTTGCCGTAAATGGTTGACATGTTGCCAACATTACCCTCGATCCTGGACGCACTTTTGTTTAAAGCTGCAATGTGCCCGTTAAGAAACGTGTTTGGCGAATCTACACCTGTGTTGGGATGGTGAAGAGTGCCTTGAGGCACGGCCTTCTCTCTTTGTCACGGTGACTTCACCAGCTCGTGACCCAATCTACCTCAGCGACACCATTACACCGCGCTTGTGTGAGCCGATATCACAACAACAACAACAACAACTTGGATTTATATAGCGCCTTTAACGTAGTAAAACGTCCCAAGGCGCTGCACAGGAGTATTTTAAGACAAAAAATTTGACACCGATCCAAACAAGGATAAATTAGGGCAGGCGACCAAAAGCTTGGTCAAAGAGGTAGGTTTTAAGGAGCGTCTTAAAGGAGGAGAGAGAGGTAGAGAGACGGAAAGGTTTAGGGAGGGAATTCCAGAGCTTAGGGCCCAGGCAACAGAAGGCACGGCCACCAATGGTTGAACGATTATAATCAGGGATGCTCAAGAGGGCAGAATTAGAGGAGCGCAGAGATCTCGGGGGGTGGGTTGTGGGGCTGAAGGAGATTACAGAGATAGGGAGGGGCGAGGGCCATGGAGGGATTTGAAAACAAGGATGAGAATTTTGAAATCAAGGCGCTGCTTAACCGGGAGCCAATATAGGTCAGCGAGCACAGGGGGTGATGGGTGAACGGGACTTGGTGCGAGTTAGGACACGGGCAGCCGAATTTTGGATGACCTCAAGTTTACATGGGGTGGAATGTGGGAGGCCAGCCAGGAGTGCGTTGGAATAGTCAAGTCTAGAGGTAACAAAGGCATGGATGAGGGTTTCAGCAGCGGATGAGCTGAGGCAAGGGTGGAGACGGGCGATGTTACGGAGGTGGAAGTAGGCGGTCTTTGTTATGCTGCGGATAGGTGGTCGGAAGGTTCATTTCGGGGTCAAATATGACACCAAGGTTTGCCAGACAGGAATTTTTATTTTTCTCTTTAAACCTCACACTTTTTCTGAGCAACAATGCCCATAGTTTGCTCCTTTACTTTATTTTCTTTAGCTCAAGCATACCGGCGGCTCTTAAAAAAAAAAATTAAATGACTAAAACATGATCTCTTGTCAATATGTGCGCTGTGTTATACACACATCGCTCCCCTGGGCCTGTCTCGCTGATTCCACCCACATCCACATCGCTCCCCTGGGCCAGTCTCACTCATTCCACCCGCACTTATATTAATCCCACAGGCCAAAAATTCCTCAGCAGAGTTCTGCAGCAGTGTTGCCCATGGTAACAGAATGCCTCGCAGTATCCTGCTCTCTGTAGTCAGTCAGCAAGTTCCCTTTGTTTTGGCTTTATTTATTCGTCTGTTATTTTGGAAAATGTACTTCCGAGCCATGTGGTTTAAAGACCGTAGAACCATACAGCGCAGGAGGAGGCCCTTCGGCCCATCCAGCCTGTGCCGGCTCTTTGGCCGAGCTCTCCAAATTAGTCTCACTCTCCCCCCCCACCCCCACCACCCCTGCTCTTTCCCCACAGCCCTGCAAATTTTTCCTTTTCAATTATTTATCCAATTCCCCTTTTGAAAGTCACTATTGAATCTGCTTCCAGCGCATTCCAGATCATAAAAACTGGCTGCGTTTAAAAAAAAATTTGAAGTGTAGTCGCTGTTGTAATGTGGGAAACGCGGCCGTCAATTTGCGCACAGCAAGCTCCCACAAACAGCAATGTGATAATGACCAGATCATCTGTTTTTACTGATGTTGATTGAGGGATAAATATTGGCCCCAGGACACTGGGGAGAAGTCCCCTGCTCTTCTTCGAAATAGTGCCATGGGATCTTTTACACCCACCTGAGAGAGCAGACGGGGCCTCGTTTTTAAAAATGTATTCATTTTTATGGGATGTGGGCGTCGCTGGCAGGGCCGGCATTTATTGCCCATCCCTAATTACCCTTGAGAAGGTGGTGGTGAGCCGCCTTCTTGAACCACTGCAGTCCATGTGGTGAAGGTGCTCCCACAGTGCTGTTAGGGAAGGAATTCCAGGATATTGACCCAGCGACAATGAAGGAACGGCCGATATACTTCCAAGTCAGGATGGTGTGTGACTTGGAGGTGGTGGTGTTCCCATGCACCTGCTGCCCTTGTCCTTCTAGGTGGAAGAGGTCGCAGGTTTGGGAGGTGCTGCCGAAGAAGCCTTGGCAAGTTGCTGCAGTGCATCTTGTAGATGGTATACACTGCAGCCATGGTACGCCGGTGGTGGAGGGAGTGGATGTTTAAGGTGGTAGAGGGGGTGCCAATCAAGCGGGCTGCTTTGTCCTGGATAGTGTCAAGCTTCTTGAGTGTTGTTGTAGCTGCACTCATCCAGGCAAGTGGAGAGTATTGCATCACACTCCTTACTTGTGCCTTGTAGATGGTAGAAAGGCTTTGGTGACACTCGCCGCAGAATACCTAGACTCTGACCTGCTCTTGTTGCCACAGTATTTATGTGGCTGGTCCAGTTAAGTTTCTGGTCAATGGTGACCCCCAGGATGTTGATGGTGGGGTATTCGGTGATGGTAAAGTCATTGAATGTCAAGGGGCGGTGTTTTGACTCTCGCTTGTTGGAGATAGTCATTGCCTTGCACTTCTGTGCCGTGAATGTTACCTGCCACTTATCAGCCCAAGCCTGAACGTCGTCCAGGTCTTGTTGCATGCGGGCAAGGACTGCTTCATTATCTGAGGAGTTGTGAATGGCGCTGAACACTGTGCAGTCATCAGCGAACATTCCTATTTCTGACCTTATGTTGGAGGGAAGGTCATTGATGAAGCAGCTGAAGATGGTTGGACCTAAGACACTACCCTGAGGAACTCCTGCAGCGATGTCCTGGGGCTGTGATGATTGACCTACAATCACCACAACCATCTTCCAGTGGAGAGTTTTCCCCCGATTACCATTGACTTCAGTTTTACTAGGGCTCTTTGATGCCACACTCGGTCAAATGCTGCCTAGATGTCAAGGGCAGTCACTCTCACCTCACCTCTGGAATTCAGCTCCTTTGTCCATGTTTGGACCAAGGCTGTAATGAGGTCGGGAGCCGAGTGGTCCTGGCGGAACCCAAACTGAGCATCAGTGAGCAGGTTATTGGTGAGTAAGTGCTGCTTGATAGCACTGTCGACGACACCTTCCATCACTTTGCTGATGATTGAGAGTAGACTGATGGGGCGGTAATTGGCCGGATTGGATTTGTCCTGCTTTTTGTGGACAGGAGACACCTGGGCAGTTTTCCACATTGTCGGATAGATGCCAGTGTTGTAGCTGTACTGGAACAACTTGGCTAAAGGCGTGGCTAGTTCTGGAGCATAAATCTTCAGCACGATAGTCGGGATGTTGGCAGGGCCCATAGCCTTTGCTGTATCCAGTGCGCTCAGCTGTTTAACGTCTCATCTGAAAGACAGCCCCTCCGTCAGTGCAACACTCCCTCAGTACTGCACTGGAATGTTAGCCTAGATTTTTGTGCTCAAGTCTCAGGAGTGGGATTTGAACCCAGAACCTTCTGACTCACAGGTGGAAGTGAATCATAGAATCATAGAAAGTTACAGCACGGAAGGAGGCCACTTCGGCCCAAAGAGCTATCCAGCCTAATCCCACTTCCCAGCTCTTGGTCCGTAGCCCCGCAGGTTAGAGCATCCCAAGTGCACATCCAAGTACTTTTTAAATGTGATTAGGGTTCCTGCCTCTACCACCCTTTCAGGCAGTGAGTTCCAGACCCCCACAACCCTCTGGGTGAAGAAATTTCCCCTCAAATCCCCTCCAAACCTTCCACCAATTACTTTAAATCTGTTCCCCCCTTTTTTTTGACCCCTCTGCTAAGGGAAATAGGTCCTTTCTATCCACTTTATCTAGGCCCCTCATAATTTTATACACCTCAATAAGGTCTCCCCTCAGCCTCCTCTGTTCCAAGGAAAACAGACCCAGCCTATCCAGTCTTTCCTCATAGCTAAGATTCTCTACTCCCGGCAACATCCTTGTAAATCTCCTCTGTACCCTCTCTAGTGCAATCACATCTTTCCTGTAATGTGGTGACCAGAACTGCACGCAATACTCTAGCTGAGGCCTAACTAGTGTTTTATACAGTTGAAGCATAAACCCCTGCTCTTGTATTCTATGCCACGGCCTAATAAAGGCAAGCATTCCGTATGCTTTCTTAACCACCTTATCTACCTGGCCTGCTACCTTCAGGGATCTGTGGACATGCACTCCAAGGTCCCTTTATTCCTCTACGCTACTCAGTGTCCTACCATTTAATGTGTATTCCCTTTCCTTGTTAGCCCTCCCCAAATGCATTACCTCACACTTCTCCTTATTGAATTCCATTTGCCACTGTTCTGCCCACCTGACCAATTTATTGATATCTTCCTGCAGTCTACAGCTTCCTTCTTCAGTATCAACCACTCAGCCAATTTTAGTATCATCTGCAAACTTCTTAATCATACCCCCTATATTCAAGTCTAGATCATTGATATATACCACAAAAAGCAAGGGACCTAGTACTGAGCCCTGCGGAACCCCACTGGAAACAGCCTTCCAGTCACAAAAACACCCATCAACCATTACCCTCTGCTTTCTGTCTCCGAGCTAGTTTTCAATCCAACTTGACACTTTGCCCTGGATCCCATGGGCTTTTAACTTCTTGACCAGTCTGCCATGTGGAACCTTATCAAAAGCCTTGCTAAAGTCCATATACACTACATCAAATGCACTACCCTCATCTACCCTCCTTGTTACCTCCTCAAAAAATTCAATCAAGTTTGTCAGACACGACCTTCCCTTAACAAATCCATGCTGACTATCCTTGATTAATCCGTGTCTTTCTAAATGAAGATTTATCCTGTCCTTCAGAATTCTTTCCAATAATTTTCCCACCACCGAGGTTAGGCTGACTGGCCTGTAATTACTTGGTCTATCCTTTTCTCCCTTTTTAAACAAGGGTACCACATTACCAGTCCTCTGGCACCACAGCTGAAGCCAGAGAGGATTGAAAAATAATGGGCAGGGCCTCTGCTATTTCCTCTTTTGCTTCACTTAACAGCCTGGGATACATTTAATCCGGGCCTGGGGATTTATCCACTTTTAAAGCTGCTAAACATAGAAACATAGAAGATAGGAGCAGGAGTAGGCCATTCGGCCCCTCGAGCCTGCTCCGCCATTCGATGAGATCATGGCTGATCATCCAAACTCAGTACCCTGTCCCTGCTTTCTCCCCATATCCCTTGATCCCTTTAGCCTTAAGAAATATATCTAACTCCTTCTTGAATATATTTAATGAATTGGCCTCTACTGCCTTGTGTGGTAGAGAATTCCACAGGTTCACCACTCTCTGGGTGAAGAAATTCCTCCTCATCTCAGTCCTAAATGGCTTACCCCTTATCCTCAGACTGTGACCCCTGGTTCTGGACTGCCCCGCCATCGGGAACATCCTTCCTGCATCTAGTCTGTCTAGTCCTGTTAGAATTTTATAAGTTTCAATGAGATCCCCTCTCATTCTTCTATACTCCAGCGAGTATAAGCCCAATCGACCCAATCTCTCCTCATACGTCATTCCTGCCATCCCAGGTATCAGCCTTGTGAATCTTCGCTGCACTCCCTCCATGGCAAGAACATCCTTCCTCAGATAAGGCGACCAAAACTGTCCACAATACTCAAGGTGTGGTCTCACCAAGGCCCTGTACAACTGCAGCAAGACATCCTTGCTCCTGTACTCGACCCCTTAATACATCCTCTCTCACTATGTTTATTCCATCTAATATTTCACACTCCTCCCCCCCGATAGCAATGTCTGCTTCACCCCTCTCCTTTGTGAAAACAGACGCAAAGTATTCATTAAGAACCCTACCGACGTCTCCCGCCTCCACACACAGATTACACTCATGGGGGTAGAAATTAGGTCGCGCCCCATTTGGGGCGCAAATATCGTCCGGACGCAAATATTAGCGCCTGGCGCTAATTATCGGCACTGACAGGAAACTTCACTTTTACCGCCCCGGGAGGTGAGTGGAGCGCTAAAGCAGGCGCGGCACACCTGTCTTAAGGCGCAAAGGCCAAGGAGTGAGGCGCTAACTCAGCGCACGAGCGCAGCGCAGCTGCTGCCAGTTAGCGAGGGAACACAGACACACTGGCGCCGGACACTTCTTAAAGCGGGGGGGGCCACTTGCTCCCCAGCCACACCCTGCTCATTGCAGCCTTGAATCTCAGCCTGGAGAGACCTGTAATCCATTTTGCTGCCAAGCATGGAGAGGGTGAGAGAACGCGCTCATCGCTTCACCGAGCGGGCCTTGGATGCTCTGGTTGACGCAGTGGAGCGCAGACGATGCATGCTGTTCCCGGAGAGTGGCAGGAGGCCTTTGCCACGCGAGTTCAGAAGAGTGTGGAGGGAGGTGGCTCAGAGCGTCTCCTCCAGGAGCATGGTGCCCAGGACCCATGTTCAATGCCGCAAAAAGTTCAACGACCTCACTCGGGTCGTCAGGGTGAGTGGCTTTTTCTCAATACCTCTCCATCCCTCCATCTCAACCTCACTCTATGGCCAGAGGGTCTTAAAACCCCAATGCACAACACTCATCCAACACCTATGGCCCTTTCATCAAACACACACACACATTCTACACTTTGCATACAGTAAGGGCTATTCACCTATGGGAGGCACATCAGGCAAGACCATGGCTGTATATTGTAAGGGCTATTCACCTATGGGAGGCACATCAGACAAGACCATGGCTGTATATTGTAAGGGCTATTCACCTATGGGAGGCACATCAGGCAAGACCATGGCTGTATATTTACTCAGATGCTGTCCTTTTTCTTGCAGGCTAAGCTGGCTCATAATCGGAGACAGCAGCAACGGACGGGTGGAGGGCGGCTTCAGCTGCAACCCCTCAGCGATCTGGAGGAGCGCGTCCACAGGATTGTGGCAAGCCGGGTGATCGGTCCCGTCGCCACTGGAGACGCCGACCCCGTTGTGGACAGCAATGGTAAGGTCATCACCTTTTTGTCCTCTGTCCTTCCACTTGTCCCTCACAATACCAGCCTTTGACACTTTCAATCCAACTTGCTAACTCGCTGCACTTATTCTTCCCTTACTGCCACCCTGTCCTCACGCTAAAGCCACTCTTGTACCTCCCTGCTTTCAGATGGTGATTCACCAGCTGAGGAGACGGGCCCTGAAGCTGCCACTGGGAGTGATGCTGCAGCCGAGGAGGAAGAGGAAGCCGGAGCATCAGTGCCACCCTCTCCCGAGGAAGCCCATGCCCACACTGGGAACACGCCTTCCCCGGAGGGGAGCAGGGGGGAAGGGGCTGATGATGGTGAAGCTCCAGGACCCAGCGGGCTGCAGCAACGCCATGGGGGGGGTAGGGAAGAACGGGGGCCTTCTCCCCAGAGGGAGAGTATGCCAGACACTCCTACTGCAATGGACGCAGAGGAGGAGCGGCTGATTGCAGAAATGAACAGCCAGGCGGTGGGCATGCACACTGAGCTCATGGGTGCAGTGGGAAGGGTGCCCGAATGCATTGAGTCACTGGCAAGGAGTGTGGAGCACTTCGCTGTAGCACAGGCGGATGCCACACTAACGCTTAGTGCTGCAATTCAGTCACTGGCTGCCGTGATCCCACCTCTGACTGCTCTCATACAGACTCAGATGGAGGCCACGCGAGCACAGACTGCTGCCAACCTCGATGGTTCGTGCACATGTCCCCGGGGCTGTCACCGCGCCGCAGCAGGCCAGCAATCTGTTCTCCGGCAGATTGCTCCGGATGCTGAAGTGCTGCCCCGTGGGAGTGCCAGTGTGTCGGGCGAGCAGGGAGTTGCTGTCCTCTCTCACGATGACAGCATTCCTGCTGCCAACACTGTCACTTCTCCACTGCACTTGCCACCGCCTGTAGGACAGACTGCTGCCGCCCATGCAGAGTTGGTGCAGTCTGCAGCCGGGCCCTCCAGGCCCAGAAGTGGTCGAGGCCGTCCTTCAGGGGCATCTGCAGTGTCAGGGTCTGACGAGCAGCAGCCTTCCACCAGCCTTGCTGCAGCCACTGAGGTCCCATTACGGAGGAGCAGTAGGGTTGGAAGGGGGGAAGTGCGCAAGGGAAGGAGATCACCCTCGAAGGGCAAAAAGTAGGAGGTGTGCCAAAATGCTGGTCATTTTTTATTAAAGGCCGAGGGTCGTGGTCCAACTTTTGTTTAGTGTTTTGGACATTATCTCCAGGTTGTGAGAACCAGTTATGTTATTGACTGTTTTTTTGTGTTTATTTCTATGAGTTTGTCATGAGGAATTGACACACACAGAGTTTGTAAAATAAATAAGTTTCTGTTTTCAAAATATACATGGCTGGTGCTTGGAATTATTGGTGCCTTGGCCGGCTTAGGGGTTGCGTGCTGGGTTGATTAGTGTTTGTAGCAATGGCAGGGGCCCTAGAAGCGGCTTGCTATTAGTCGTTGACGGACGGCCCTTGCAGTTTGACCATTGTGGGCCGCCCTCCCGCCTTGGTGCTGCTGATGATCATCGTCCTCGTCCTCTTCCTCCTCTTCCTCCTCCTCCTCTGGTGGTGCTACAAGGCCTGGTGGCATTGGCTGGGTCCTGAGGATTGCCATGTTGTGCAACATGCAGCACACGACTACGAAGTTCGAAACTTGCTCAGGCGAGTACTGCAGGGCTCCTCCGGAATGGTCCAGACAGCGGAACCGTTGTTTCAGCACGCCGATTGTGCGCTCAATAATGTTCCTGGTTGCTTGATGGCTTTCATTGTACCGCAGCTCAGCAGGGGTGTTTGGCGTACGGAGCGGTGTCATCAGCCAGGTGCTCAATGCGTACCCCTTGTCCCCCAGAAGCCAACCAACTGGCTGATGCGGTGCCTCGAAAACTTCTGCCACAGTAGTCTGGCGCAGGATGAAAGCATCGTGGCAGCTGCCCGGATAGTGGGCATTGACAGCGAGAATCACCTGTCTGTGGTCACAGACCAACTGCACATTCAAGGAATGGAACCCCTTCCTGTCCCTGAATTCCTCTGCATTCTCTCGCGGAGCACGCAAAGCCACATGCGTGCAGTCAATGGCGCCCTGCACCATGGGGAAGCCCGCTACCCTCGCAAAGCCCAGAGCACGGTCACGCTGCTTGTCTGGGGTCATAGGGAAAGAGATGAAGTCTCGTCTCCTTCTGAAGAGGGCATTGGTGACCTGACGGATGCAGCGATGCACCGCAAACTGGGAGATATTGGCGAGGTCCCCAGCAGCAGCTTGGAATGAGCCAGTGGCGTAGAAGTTCAAAGCCACTGTGACCTTCACTGCCACCGACAGAGACGTCCTGGACCTCAGCTGAGGCTGCAGATCTGGCTGCAGCAGGTGGCAGAGCTCAGTGACCACCTCCTTGCTGAATTGCAGCCTCCGCAAACACAGCTCCTCGGACATATGGATGTAGGAGAGCTGTTCACGATATACCCTGGGAGGGTAAGCTCTCCTGTACATGCGCCTGATGGCCCTCCTCCGTCTGGCCATCATTGCCACTCTCTGTCTGCGTCTCTGTATCCTCCGATTCAGCTGGAGCAGGACGACGCCCCCAATCATTGCAGCCCCCATATTCTCTTTGCCAGAAAAGTAATGAGGTACAGCAACTAAAGTAGCAACAAAGTTAGGATGAATAGGCAAAACTACCTCACAAAGCGTTGAGTCAATGTAGAAGTCTCTCTCGCTCTCTCCCCGAATCTCTCTCTCTCTCTCAGAACGAGTGGTGCATAAATGTCGACCACAGAAAAAGACAGGAAGAGGCCCCCTTTAAATAGCGCCCCCCCCAGCCCCACACCGATTGATAACGTTCCAGTCTTCCGGTCGTTGGAAGCGCCAGGCGGTAAGGCAGGGGGCGCCACTCAATTTCCGCTACGGGGCGCCCCAAGGGCGTTGCACCATGGAATGACGTCACAATCTGCGCGCGCAGGTGGTCGCAGCGGTAAGTTTTAGCGCCGCCGCACAATCTCAAGTTAAGTTCTCGAGCGGCGCAAACATCGCTGCGCCCGGGCGTTAGCGGCTTAACGCCCCATTAGCGCCCTCTTAAGGCGCTAACGGGAGGCGCAACCAAGTGAATTTTTACCCCATGATCTCTAATAGGCCCTACCCTCTCTTTAGTTATCCTCTTACTCTTAATATATTTATAAAACATCTTTGGGTTTTCCCTGATTTTACTTGCCAAGAATTTTTCATGCTCTCTCTTTGCTTTCCTAATATCTTTTTTAATTGCATTCCTGCACTTTCTGTACTCCTCTAAAGATTCTGGAATATTTAGCCCTCGGTATCTGTCATACGCTTCCCTTTTTTTCTTTATCCTACCCTGTATGTCCCTAGACATCCAGGGGGCTCTAGATTTGTTAGTCCCACCTTTTTTCTTTAAGGGCACATATTTGGTCTGAACCCTCCGGATCTCCTCCTTGACTGCCTCCCACTGCTCTGACACTGATTTACCTTCAAGTAGCTGTTTCCAATCCACTATCGCTAAATCCCCTCTGAGCTTAGCAAAATTTGCTTTTCCCCAATTTAGAATTTTTATTCCTGGTCTATCCTTGTCCTTTTCCATAACTACCTTAAATCTAACTGAATTATGGTCACTAGCACCAAAATGCTCCCCCACTGATACGCCTTCTACCTGCCCAGCTTCATTCCCTAAAACTAAGTCCAGAACCGCCCCCTCCCTTGTTGGGCTTGCTACATACTGGCTAAAAAAGTTCTCCTGGATGCATTTTAGGAATTCCTCACCCTCTATACCCTTCACACTAATTTTATCCCAGTTAATATTGGGGTAGTTGAAATCCCCTACTATTACTGCCCGATAGTTTTTGCACTTCTCAGAAATTTGTCGACATATTTGTTCTTCTATCTCCCTCTCACTGTTTGGGGGTCTGTAGTACACTCCCAGCAGTGTGATCGCCCCTTTTTTGTATTTTAATTCAACCCATATGGCCTCGTTTGATGATCCCTTCAACATATCATCCCTCCTCACAGCTGTAATAGTTTTTTTAATCAATGCCGCGAACCCCCCCCCCCTGGCTCCCTTTTTACCTCCCTCTCTATCCCGTCTGAAAATCCTGTAACCAGGAATGTTGAGCTGCCATACCTGCCCCTCTTTCAGCCATGTCTCTGTAATAGCTATAATATCATAGTCCCAAGTATCTACCTGTGCCCTCAGCTCATCTGCCTTGTTTGCTATACTCCTTGCATTGAAGTATATACCATTTAGTACAGGCAAACCTCCTTGTTGACTACTAGTTAGTTTAAACCCTCCCCAACAGCACTAGCAAACCCTCCCGCGAGGATATTGGTCCCGTTCCCGTTGAGGTGCAACCCGTCTGGCTTGTAGAGGTCCCACCTCCCCCAGAAACGGTTCCAATTCCTCAGGAATCTAAAGCCCTCCCTCCCACACCATCTCTCCAGCCACGCATTCATCTGCTCTGTCCTCCTATTTCTGTACTCACTAGCACGTGGCACTGGTAGTAATCCGGAGATTACTACCTTTGAGGTCCTGCTTTTTAACCACTTTCCTAGCTCCCTAAACTCTGCCTGCAGGACCTCATCCCTCTTCCTACCTATGTCGTTGGTACCGATATGGACCACGACCTCTGGCTGTTCACCCTCCCCCCTCAGAATGCCCTGCAGCTGTTCAGTGACATCCTTGACCCTGGAACCAGGAAGGCAACATATCATCCTGGAGCCATGTCTGCGGCCGCAGAAACGCCTGTCTGCTCCACTAACTATTGAATCCCCTATCACTATTGCTCTCCCTCTCCTCTCCCCCCCCCCCCCCGCCTGTGCAGCTGAGCCTTCCATGGTGCTGTGGACTTGGCTCTGGCTGCACTCCCCAGAGTGCACCGAATACTGGTTGGAGAGCGAGATGCACTCGGGGGACTCCTGCACTACCTGCCTGGTCCTCCTCTTCTGTCTGGCGGTCACCCATTCCCTCTCTGCCTGCACACTCTTAAGCTGCGGGGTGACCACCTCCCGAAACGTGCTATCCACGTAGCTCTCAGCCTCGCGGATGCACAGCAGTGACTGCAGCCGCCGCTCAAGCTCCGTAACCCGGTGCTCGAGCTGCTGTAGCTGGCGACACTTCCCGCACATGTGGTCGTCCAGACCACGGGAGGTGTCCAGGACTTCCCACATGGCACAGGATGTGCATTCCACGGGTGTGAGCTGCCCTGCCATGCCTCTAATTAACAGTCTATTTACTAACCTAGCTGGAATAAACTTAAAAAACTTTAAGAAAGCCAAGTAAAAACACTTACCAGATACTCACCAATCAGCTCCCTCTTTTTGAACGCTACCCACTGAGCCACGGCTGACATATTAAGGGGCTTACAGAACCAAGGCGGGTAGTTGGAGTTAAGATACAGATCAGCTGTGATCTAATTGAATGGCAGAACAGGCTCGTGGGGCCGAATGGCCTCCTCCTGTTTCTATGCACCTAACGTTTAACGTCTCATCCGAAAGACGACACCTCAGACAGTGCGGCACTCCCTCAGTACTGCCCCTCCGACAGTGCGGCGCTCCCTCAGTACTGCCCCTCCGACAGTGCAGCGCTCCCTCAGTACTGCCCCTCTGACAGTGCGGCACTCCCTCAGTACTGCCCCTCCGACAGTGCAGCGCTCCCTCAGTACTGCCCCTCCGACAGTGCGGCGCTCCCTCAGTACAGCCCCTCCGACAGTGCGGCGCTCCCTCAGTACTGCCCCTCCGACAGTGCGGCACTCCCTCAGTACTGCCCCTCCGACAGTGCGGCGCTCCCTCAGTACTGCCCCACCGACAGTGCGGCGCTCCCTCAGTACTGCCCCACCGACAGTGCGGCGCTCCCTCAGCACTGCCCCACCGACAGTGCGGCGCTCCCTCAGTACTGCCCCACCGACAGTGCGGCGCTCCCTCAGTACTGCCCCTCTGACAGTGCGGCGCTCCCTCAGTACTGACCCTCCGACAGTGCAGCGCTCCCTCAGTACTGACCCGCCGACAGTGCGGCGCTCCCTCAGTACTGACCCTCCGACAGTGCAGCGCTCCCTCAGTACTGCCCCACCGACAGTGCGGCGCTCCCTCAGTACTGACCCTCTGACAGTGCAGCGCTCCCTCAGTACTGCCCCTCTGACAGTGCGGCGCTCCCTCAGTACTGACCCTCCGACAGTGCAGCGCTCCCTCAGTACTGCCCCACCGACAGTGCGGCGCTCCCTCAGTACTGCCCCACCGACAGTGCGGCGCTCCCTCAGTACTGCCCCTCCGACAGTGTGGCGCTCCCTCAGTACTGTCCCTCCGACAGTGCGGCGCACCCTCAGTACCGCCCCTCCGACAGTGCGGCACTCCCTCAGCACTGCCCCTCCGACAGTGCAGCGCTCCCTCAGTACTGTCCCTCCGACAGTGCGGCGCTCCCTCAGTACTGCCCCTCCGACAGTGCGGAGCTCCCTCAGTTCTGCCCATCTGACAGTACAGCGCTCCCTCAGTACTGCACTGGAGTGTCAGCCTATATTTTTGTGCTCTCGTCTCTGGAGTGGGATTTGAACCCACAACCTTCTGACTCAGAGGCGAGGATGTTACCCACTGAGCCACGGCTGACAGTTACCTCTGCTGCTGAGGATCCAACAGAAATGTATTCAGCTATCCTGTCAATCCTTTTCGTCTATTGGGAAAGAAATTAGACTGTTAGCAGAGCTGAATAAGGCACCTGTCACCCATATAATGGATCCGTGTAGACCAAACTGGCTGACAGTATATCACTGATACCTGAAATTCAGGCACAGAAATTCTAGCTAGTAGAAATGCCATACTTTTACAAAAAAATTTATTCATTCACGGGATGTGGGCGTTGCTGGCAAGGCCAGCATTTATTGCCCATTCCTAATTGCCCTTGAGAAGGTGGTGGTGAGCCGCCTTCTTGAACCGCTCCAGTCCGTGTGGTGAAGGTGCTCCCACAGTGCTGTTGGGGAGCGAGTTCCAGGATTTTGACCCAGCGACGATGAAGGAACGGCCGATATATTTCCAAGTCAGACTTGGAAGGGAACTTGGAGGTGGTGGTGTTCCCATGTGCCTGCTGTCCTTGTCCTTCTCGGTGGAAGAGGTCGCGGGTTTGGGAGGTGCTGCTGAAGAAGCCTTGGCGAGTTGCTGCAGTGCATCTTGTAGATGGTACACACTGCAGCCATGGTGCGCCGGTGGTGGAGGGAGTGAATGTTTAAGGTGGTGGATGGGCTGCCAATCAAGCGGGCTGCTTTGTCCTGGATGATGTCGAGCTTCTTGAGTGTTGTTGGAGAGTTGCACTCATCCAGACGAATATTCGACCACACTCTTGACTTGTGCCTGTTAGCCAGTGGAGAGGCTTTGGGGTGTCAGGAGGTGAGTGACTTGCATAAATACTGATATCAGGTTGTGTCTAACAGATCTCCATTCAGCAGATCTGGCTCACTCAGTTTACCTTTAACCACCTGCAACACAGCCATTCAGTCCTCCCGGGTGGTTATACCTGGGTTGGCACACCTGGTGCATTGGGTATCAGCAGGACCTTGACCCTTTGGCTTCTGTGCCATCTTATCTCCTGGCCAAAGCTTAAGGTCGCCACGCCAATCCTCCAGGAATGCTGACCATGAAACTACCGGATTGTCGTAAAAACCCATCTGGTTCACTGATGTCCTTTTGGGAAGGAAATCCGTCGCCCTTGCCCGGTCTGGCCGATATTTGACTCTAGACCCACAGCCACCTGGTTGACTCTTAACTGCCCTCCTGAAATGGCCCAGCGAGACACTCAGTTGTACCAAACCGCGACAAAGAACAGCGGTTCAAGAAGTCAGCTCACCACCACCTTCTCAAGGGCAATTAGGGATGGGCAACGATCGGTTGGGATGGTTGGAGGTGGGAAATCTCCAAGAACACGTCCAGCCTTGCGTAGACTAGGCTTATACTCCCTTGAGTATCGAAGATTAAGGGGTGATCTAATTGAGGTGTTTAAGATGATTAAAGAAGTTGATAGGGTCGATAGAGAGAAACTATTTCCTCTGGTGGGGGGAGTCCGGAACAAGGGGGCAGAACCTTGAAATTAGAGCCAGGCTATTCAGGGGTGATGACAGGAAGCACTTCTTCACACAAAGGGGTGTGGAAATCTGGAACTCTCTCCCCCCAAAAAGCTGTCGAGGCTAGGGGTCAATTCAAAACTTCAAAACGGGAATCGATGGATTTTTGTTCGGCAAGGGGTATTAAAAGAAAAGTCTTGCATTTCTATAGTGCCTTTCACCACCACCGGACATCCCAAAACACTTTACAGCCAATTAAGTACTTTTTTTGAAGTGTAGTCACTGTTGTAATGTAGGAAATGCGGCAGCCAATTTGCACACAGCAAGCTCTCACAAACAGCAATGTGATAATGATCAGATCATCTGTTTTAGTGATGTTGGTTGAGGGATAAATATTGGCCCAGGACACCGGGGAGATCTCCAATGTTGTTCTTCGAAATAGTGCCATGGGATCTTTAACGTCCACCTGAAAGGGCAGATGGGGCCTCGGTTTAACGTCTCATCCGAAAGACGGCACCTCCAACAGTGCAGCACTCCCTCAGTACTGCCCCTCCGACAGTGCAGCACTCCCTCAGTACTGCCCCTCCGACAGTGCAGCGCTCCCTCAGTACTGCCCCTCCGACAGTGCAGCTCTCCCTCAGTACAGCACTCCCTCAGTACTGACCCTCCAACAGTGCGGCGCTCCCTCAGTACTGCCCCTCCGACAGTGCAGCGCTCCCTCAGTACTGCCCCTCCGACAGTGCGGCGCTCCCTTAGTACTGCCCCTCCGACAGTGCAGCACTCCCTCAGTACTGCCCCTCCGACAGTGCGGCGCTCCCTCAGTACTGCCCCTCCGACAGTGCAGCGCTCCCTCAGTACTGCCCCTCCGACAGTGCGGCGCTCCCTCAGTACTGCCCCTCCGACAGTGCAGCGCTCCCTCAGTACTGCACTGGGAGTGTCAGCCTAGATTTTTGTGCTCGGGTCTCTGGAGCGGGACTTGAACCCACAACCTTCTGACCCCAGAGGTGGGAGTGCTACCCACTGAGCCACGGCTGACATATTAAGGGGCTTACAGAACCAAGGCGGGTAGTTGGAGTTAAGATGCAGAACAGCCCTGATCTAATTGAATGGCGGAACAGGCTCGAGGGGCCGAATGGCCTCCTCCTTTTCCTATGCTCCTACCGGTTGACCGCTGTAGCTAACGTCTACTTCTCAACCAACTTGCAATCTGAGGGGCCGAATGGGTGCAAATCGCACAGGCACACGTTGTCAGAGGAGTTGCTCACTTGCCTTGTTGATTAGCTGCGTGTTAAAATAAGCAGTCTGCCGCCTCCTGTTTCGCTGGCGGTTATAAATCAGCGTACTTAACACACCACATGTGTGAAGTTAGAGCATCACAAAATGGTGCGAGCTGGATTTAAATAGCAATTACACTGGCATTAACAAGCTGAAGGGTGCTACAAAACAGATTCTGCAGTAAAATGCTGACCAGCCCCTTCTTACAAAACTACTTCTGCAACATGCAATATAACCAGGTAAAATACAGGCCGTACAGAACTCATGGAATCATTCAACCACAACCCAAAGCTGCAGCTATTACTAGCAATGGAAACTTAACTGTAAGAAGTTAAACTCTTGCTATTTGAGGACCTTTATTGCTATAATACCATTTAATTTTTCTATCATAGAATCCTACAGCACAGAAGCAGCCCATTCGGCCCATTGTGCCTGTGCCGGCTCTTTGAACGAGCTCTCCGATTAGTCCCACTCCCCCTGCTCTTTCCTCATAGCCCTGCAAATTTCTCCCCTTCATGTATTTATCCAATTCCCTTTCAGGCAGCGCATTCCACATCATAACAACTTGTTGCGTAAAAAACATTCTCCTCATCTCCCCCTCTCATTCTTTGGCCAATTACCTTAATTCTGTGTCCTCTGGTTACTGATTCTCCTGCCACTGGAAACAGTTTCTCCTTATTTGATTGATTCCTGGGATGAGAGGGTTCTCCTATTATGAGAGTTTGAGTAGAATGGGCCTATACTCTCTGGAGTTTAGAAGAATGAGAGGTGATCTATTGAAACATACAAGATTCTGAAGGGGATTGACAGGGTAGATGCTGAGAGGCTGTTTCCCCTGGCTGGGGAGTCTAGAACCAAGGGTCACAGTCTCGGAATAAGGGGTCGGCCATTTAAGACTGAGATGAGGAGAATTTCTTCACTCAGATGGTGGTGAATCTTTGGAATTCTCTGCCCCAGAGGGCTGTGGAGGCTCAGTCGTTGAGTATATTCAAGGCTGAGATCGATAGATTTTTGGACTCTCGGGGAATCAAGAGATATGGAGATCGACGGGAAAGTGGAGCTGAGGTCGATGATCAGCCATGATCTTATTGAATGGCGGAGCAGGCTCGAGGGGCCGAATGGCCGACTACTGCTCCTAATTCTTATGTTCTTATTTACTCTATCGAACATCTTCATGTTTGATCATAAGTGCAGTGTCCAGACGAAGTGGATTTACAAGGCAGCGGTATAATTGCACCAGTGTCACAAAAACAATTCAGTTCCCATTTTGAAGTCTGCCCTTATTTTTATATAACACTTGAATTGATATTTATAGTCAATTAGCAAAATTACAGCAATTTTGGAAGCAAAAAAGGAGAGTTAGTTGCTGCATTGGACTAAAGGGTACAAGCTCAGGAACAGAAGTGTAACTTCACCACAATGACAAGGTGTAACTCCACCAACACTGAGAACAAGGGGAAACTCCACCAACACTGAGAACAAGGTGTAACTCCACCAACACTGAGAACAAGGTGTAACTCCACCAACACTGAGAACAAGGTGTAACTCCACCAACACTGAGAACAAGGTGAAACTCCACCAACACTGAGAACAAGGGGAAACTCCACCAACACTGAGAACAAGGTGTAACTCCACCTGCACTGAGAACAAGGTGTAACTCCACCAACACTGAGAACAAGGTGTAACTCCACCAACACTGAGAACAAGGTGAAACTCCACCAACACTGAGAACAAGGGGAAACTCCACCAACACTGAGAACAAGGTGTAACTCCACCAACACTGAGAACAAGGTGTAACTCCACCCGCACTGAGAACAAGGTGTAACTCCACCGTAACTGAGAACAAGGTGTAACTCCACCCGCACTGAGAACAAGGTGTAACTCCACCAACACTGAGAACAAGGTGTAACTCCACCAACACTGAGAACAAGGTGAAACTCCACCAACACTGAGAACAAGGTGAAACTCCACCAACACTGAGAACAAGGTGTAACTCCACCAACACTGAGAACAAGGTGTAACTCCACCGTAACTGAGAACAAGGTGTAACTCCACCAACACTGAGAACAAGGTGTAACTCCACCCGCACTGAGAACAAGGTGTAACTCCACCAACACTGAGAACAAGGTGTAACTCCACCCACAATGACAAGGTGTAACTCCACCAACACTGAGAACAAGGTGTAACTCCACCCGCACTGAGAACAAGGTGTAACTCCACCAACACTGAGAACAAAGTGTAACTCCACCAACACTGAGAACAAGGTGTAACTCCACCAACACTGAGAACAAGGTGTAACTCCACCAACACTGAGAACAAGGTGTAACTCCACTGTAACTGAGAACAAGGTGTAACTCCACCGTAACTGAGAACAAGGTGTAACTCCACCAACACTGAGAACAAGGTGTAACTCCACCAACACTGAGAACAAGCTGTAACTCCACCAACACTGAGAACAAGGTGTAACTCCACCAACACTGAGAACAAGGTGTAACTCCACCAACACTGAGAACAAGGTGTAACTCCACCAACACTGAGAACAAGGTGTAACTCCACCCACACTGAGAACAAGGTGTAACTCCACCAACACTGAGAACAAGGTGTAACTCCACCAACACTGAGAACAAGGTGTAACTCCACCCGCACTGAGAACAAGGTGTAACTCCACCAACACTGAGAACAAAGTGTAACTCCACCAACACTGAGAACAAGGTGTAACTCCACCAACAGTGAGAACAAGGTGTAACTCCACCAACACTGAGAACAAGGAGTAACTCCACCCGCACTGAGAACAAGGTGTAACTCCACCGTAACTGAGAACAAGGTGTAACTCCACCGTAACTGAGAACAAGGTGTAACTCCACCAACACTGAGAACAAGGTGTAACTCCACCCGCACTGAGAACAAGGTGTAACTCCACCGTAACTGAGAACAAAGTGTAACTCCACCAACACTGAGAACAAGGTGTAACTCCACCAACACTGAGAACAAGGTGTAACTCCACCCGCACTGAGAACAAGGTGTAACTCCACCAACACTGAGAACAAGGTGTAACTCCACCAACACTGAGAACAAGGTGTAACTCCACCAACACTGAGAACAAGGTGTAACTCCACCAACACTGAGAACAAGGTGTAACTCCACCAACACTGAGAACAAGGTGTAACTCCACCAACACTGAGAACAAGGTGTAACTCCAGCAACACTGAGAACAAGGTGTAACTCCACCAACACTGAGAACAAGGTGTAACTCCACCGTAACTGAGAACAAGGTGTAACTCCACCAACACTGAGAACAAGGTGTAACTCCACCGTAACTGAGAACAAGGTGTAACTCCACCAACACTGAGAACAAGGTGTAACTCCACCGTAACTGAGAACAAGGTGTAACTCCACCAACACTGAGAACAAGGTGTAACTCCACCCGCACTGAGAACAAGGTGTAACTCCACCAACACTGAGAACAAGGTGAAACTCCACCAACACTGAGAACAAGGTGTAACTCCACCCACACTGAGAACAAGGTGAAACTCCACCCACACTGAGAACAAGGTGTAACTCCACCCACACTGAGAACAAGGTGAAACTCCACCGTAACTGAGGACAAGGTGTAACTCCACCAACACTGAGAACAAGGTGTAACTCCACCCACACTGAGAACAAGGTGAAACTCCACCAACACTGAGAACAAGGTGTAACTCCACCCACACTGAGAACAAGGTGAAACTCCACCCACACTGAGAACAAGGTGTAACTCCACCGTAACTGAGAACAAGGTGTAACTCCACCCACACTGAGAACAAGGTGTAACTCCACCCGCACTGAGAACAAGGTGTAACTCCACCAACACTGAGAACAAGGTGTAACTCCACCCGCACTGAGAACAAGGTGAAACTCCACCAACACTGAGAACAAGGTGTAACTCCACCAACACTGAGAACAAGGTGTAGCTCCACCCGCACTGAGAACAAGGTGTAACTCCACCGTAACTGAGAACAAGGTGAAACTCCACCAACACTGAGAACATGGTGTAACTCCACCAACACTGAGAACAAGGTGTAACTCCACCCGCACTGAGAACAAGGAGTAACTCCACCAACACTGAGAACAAGGTGTAACTCCACCAACACTGAGAACAAGGTGTAACTCCACCCGCACTGAGAACAAGGTGTAACTCCACCCGCACTGAGAACAAGGTGTAACTCCACCAACACTGAGAACAAGGTGTAACTCCACCAACAGTGAGAACAAGGTGTAACTCCACCCACACTGAGAACAAGGTGTAACTCCACCAACACTGAGAACAAGGTGTAACTCCACCCGCACTGAGAACAAGGTGTAACTCCACCCGCACTGAGAACAAGGTGTAACTCCACCAACACTGAGAACAAGGTGTAACTCCACCAACAGTGAGAACAAGGTGTAACTCCACCCACACTGAGAACAAGGTGTAACTCCACCTGCACTGAGAACAAGGAGTAACTCCACCAACACTGAGAACAAGGTGTAACTCCACCCGCACTGAGAACAAGGTGTAACTCCACCCGCACTGAGAACAAGGTGTAACTCCACCCGCACTGAGAACAAGGTGTAACTCCACCAACACTGAGAACAAGGTGTAACTCCACCAACACTGAGAACATGGTGTAACTCCACCAACACTGAGAACAAGGTGTAACTCCACCAACACTGAGAACAAGGTGTAACTCCACCCGCATTGAGAACAAGGTGTAACTCCACCAACACTGAGAACAAGGAGTAACTCCACCCACACTGAGAACAAGGTGTAACTCCACCTGCACTGAGGACAAGGAGTAACTCCACCAACACTGAGAACAAGGTGTAACTCCACCCGCACTGAGAACAAGGTGTAACTCCACCAACACTGAGAACAAGGAGTAACTCCACCAACACTGAGAACATGGTGTAACTCCACCAACACTGAGAACAAGGTGTAACTCCACCCGCACTGAGAACAAGGTGTAACTCCACCCGCACTGAGAACAAGGTGTAACTCCACCAACACTGAGAACAAGGTGTAACTCCACCAACACTGAGAACAAGGTGTAACTCCACCAACAGTGAGAACAAGGTGTAACTCCACCAACACTGAGAACAAGGTGTAACTCCACCAACACTGAGGACAAGGTGTAACTCCACCAACACTGAGAACAAGGTGTAACTCCACCCGCACTGAGAACAAGGTGTAACTCCACCCGAACTGAGAACAAGGTGTAACTCCACCCGCACTGAGAACAAGGTGTAACTCCACCAACACTGATAACAAGGTGTAACTCCACCCGCACTGAGAACAAGGTGTAACTCCACCAACACTGAGAACAAGGTGTAACTCCACCAACACTGATAACAAGGTGTAACTCCACCCGCACTGAGAACAAGGTGTAACTCCACCAACACTGAGAACAAGGTGTAACTCCACCAACACTGATAACAAGGTGAAACTCCACCAACACTGAGAACAAGGTGTAACTCCACCTGCACTGAGAACAAGGTGTAACTCCACCAACACTGAGAACAAGGTGTAACTCCACCCACACTGAGAACAAGGTGAAACTCCACCAACACTGAGAACAAGGTGTAACTCCACCCACACTGAGAACAAGGTGAAACTCCACCAACACTGAGAACAAGGTGTAACTCCACCCACACTGAGAACAAGGTGTAACTCCACCCGCACTGAGAACAAGGTGTAACTCCAGCAACACTGAGAACAAGGTGTAACTCCACCAACACTGAGAACAAGGTGTAACTCCACCCACACTGAGAACAAGGTGTAACTCCACCAACACTGAGAACAAGGTGTAACTCCACCCACACTGAGAACAAGGTGTAACTCCACCAACACTGAGAACAAGGTGTAACTCCACCAACACTGAGAACAAGGTGTAACTCCACCCACACTGAGAACAAGGTGTAACTCCACCCGCACTGAGAACAAGGTGTAACTCCAGCAACACTGAGAACAAGGTGTAACTCCACCAACACTGAGAACAAGGTGTAACTCCACCCGCACTGAGAACAAGGTGAAACTCCACCAACACTGAGAACAAGGTGTAACTCCACCAACACTGAGAACAAGGTGTAACTCCACCCGCACTGAGAACAAGGTGTAACTCCACCGTAACTGAGAACAAGGTGAAACTCCACCAACACTGAGAACATGGTGTAACTCCACCAACACTGAGAACAAGGTGTAACTCCACCCGCACTGAGAACAAGGAGTAACTCCACCAACACTGAGAACAAGGTGTAACTCCACCAACACTGAGAACAAGGTGTAACTCCACCCGCACTGAGAACAAGGTGTAACTCCACCCGCACTGAGAACAAGGTGTAACTCCACCAACACTGAGAACAAGGTGTAACTCCACCAACAGTGAGAACAAGGTGTAACTCCACCCACACTGAGAACAAGGTGTAACTCCACCAACACTGAGAACAAGGTGTAACTCCACCTGCACTGAGAACAAGGAGTAACTCCACCAACACTGAGAACAAGGTGTAACTCCACCCGCACTGAGAACAAGGTGTAACTCCACCCGCACTGAGAACAAGGTGTAACTCCACCCGCACTGAGAACAAGGTGTAACTCCACCAACACTGAGAACAAGGTGTAACTCCACCAACACTGAGAACATGGTGTAACTCCACCAACACTGATAACAAGGTGAAACTCCACCAACACTGAGAACAAGGTGTAACTCCACCCGCATTGAGAACAAGGTGTAACTCCACCAACACTGAGAACAAGGAGTAACTCCACCCACACTGAGAACAAGGTGTAACTCCACCCGCACTGAGAACAAGGTGTAACTCCACCCGCACTGAGAACAAGGTGTAACTCCACCCGCATTGAGAACAAGGTGTAACTCCACCAACACTGAGAACAAGGAGTAACTCCACCCACACTGAGAACAAGGTGTAACTCCACCTGCACTGAGGACAAGGAGTAACTCCACCAACACTGAGAACAAGGTGTAACTCCACCAACACTGAGAACAAGGTGTAACTCCACCCGCACTGAGAACAAGGTGTAACTCCACCTGCACTGAGGACAAGGAGTAACTCCACCAACACTGAGAACAAGGTGTAACTCCACCCGCACTGAGAACAAGGTGTAACTCCACCAACACTGAGAACAAGGTGTAACTCCACCCGCACTGAGAACAAGGTGTAACTCCACCCGCACTGAGAACAAGGTGTAACTCCACCAACACTGAGAACAAGGTGTAACTCCACCAACACTGAGAACAAGGTGTAACTCCACCAACAGTGAGAACAAGGTGTAACTCCACCAACACTGAGAACAAGGTGTAACTCCACCAACACTGAGGACAAGGTGTAACTCCACCAACACTGAGAACAAGGTGTAACTCCACCCGCACTGAGAACAAGGTGTAACTCCACCCGAACTGAGAACAAGGTGTAACTCCACCCGCACTGAGAACAAGGTGTAACTCCACCAACACTGATAACAAGGTGTAACTCCACCCGCACTGAGAACAAGGTGTAACTCCACCAACACTGAGAACAAGGTGTAACTCCACCAACACTGATAACAAGGTGTAACTCCACCCGCACTGAGAACAAGGTGTAACTCCACCAACACTGAGAACAAGGTGTAACTCCACCAACACTGATAACAAGGTGAAACTCCACCAACACTGAGAACAAGGTGTAACTCCACCGTAACTGAGAACAAGGTGAAACTCCACCAACACTGAGAACAAGGTGAAACTCCACCAACACTGAGAACAAGGTGTAACTCCACCAACACTGAGAACAAGGTGTAACTCCACCTTGCCACGTTTACATCGGCACATTTTATTCTAAAAGCGGACATCGGAATTTATAATAGGAAACGTTGACACAATATTGTGATAAAATCTGACAACAGGGGGTAATGTTTTGCAGACTCTTATGAGACTCGGCTGCCCCGTGTCCTGACTCGCACCCTGTCCCGTTCACCCATCACCCCCTGTGTTCGCTGACCTACACTGGCTCCCGGTCGGCAACGCCTTGATTTTAAAATTCTCATACTCATGGTCAAATCCCTCCCTATCTCTCTCATCTCCTCCAGCCCCACAATCCCTCAGATCTCTGTGCTGCTCCAATTCTGGCCTCTTCCACAATCCCCGATTTTCATCGCTCCACCATTGGCCACCGTGCCTTCAGCTGCCTGGGCCCTAAGCTCTGGAATTCCCTCCCTAAACCTCTCCGCCTCTCTCTGATCTTTTAAGACGCTCCTTAAAACCTCCCTCTTTGACCAAGCTTTTAGTCACCTGTCCTAATATCTCCTTCTGAGGTTCGGTGTCAAATTTTGTTTGATAATCGCTCCTGTGAAGCGCCCTGGAACGTTTTACTACGTTAAAGGCGCTGTGTAAATACAAGTTGCTGTTAATGTTTTTACAAGAAGTGTGTGCAGATGTAAGATAGTCAATGCATTATTGCTTAGTGATTATTTCAATATCACAGTGTGTAGGGGGTGGTGGTTTGTGTCAGCTTCACCTCTGACTTCTGAGCGGTTCGACTCGCTCCCACTCCCTTGGTTCTAGACCTTGGACTTATTTGGGGGTTGTGATAAAAAGTGCAGCAGACAACTGAGTTTGGTGCAAGAACTTTGATCTTTATTCAAGAAAGTAAAACACAACACAAACACTCTTAACACTCTAAAGGTGGGGAACACTTTGGTACACGCGAGGGAAATAACGTTAGAAGAATACTTCACCCCTCCCAATCCCACTTCACTAGCTAGGTTGGACTCTGGAGAACCAGGGATAATGCTCACCAAACGAATCCTTGACAGTTGAGAGTTAGGGATTAGAGTCTTTTGAGTAAAAGGTTTGGTGAGGCCCTTGTTGCCGCGAGGTGTCCGATGGTCACTGAGGCAGTCGCTCTGGTCTCTTCTTGCGTGTCGGCCTACTTCTGGAGCTGTTGGCCTTCTTTGTTGAACTTCTTTCATTTGAACTCTGCCTCTGTTTAAACTGTCTTCTTCTGAGCTGTGGAACTGCCTTCTTGCAGAACTGTGGAAACTGCCTTCTGCCTGCTTGTTGAACTCTTTGCTGCTGTGTAACTCTACTGGAGAACTCATAGAATCATAGGGGGAAAAATTCAGCTGCTTGCGCCTCCCGTTAGCGCCTTAAGAGGGCGCTAATGGGGCGTAAAGCAGCTAACGCCCGGGCGCAGCGCCGCCCACGCCTCCCGAAAAATTCAGCGGGAGGTTAGCGGCGGCGCCAGCCGGTAGCGCCCTGTGGCGCTGCGCTGCCGGCGATGACGTCATCGCCGTGCGCAGCACCCCGCGCGCGCTCCAGCCGCGATCTTCAGTCGCGCCCCCTGACTTACCGCCAGACGCTATGTCCGACGGGTTCAGGGAGGCGTACGTGCGGCCGGGGCGGCGATATTTAAAGGGGAGGTGGCAGGCGGCCATTTTTGTTGCTGGCCGCCTGCCAGCACCTGCCCCCGTTGCTGTCCCCGGCCCCCGTGAAGCCCCCCCACCGTGAAGTGCCGGCTGCGCTCCAAGAGCCCGGCACTTCTCTTGAGTGCCGGGCTCTTTTGCCGGCACTCCCGATCCCTGGGGGCCCAGCTGGGCCCCGGTTCGCGCTGCGCAGGGTCCCTCCCCTTTAAGAAGGGGAGGAAGGCCTGCAATACCGCGGCGCGACGTGCCGCAGCGCATGGCGCTGCGGCACGTAGCGCCAGGATATTCCCTCGCAGCGCCCCAAGAGGGATGCGGGGTGCTTCCAGTGGCGCCCCGCTTCCCTCTTGGGGCGCAACCACTGAAGTTCCGGCGCGGGGCCGCTAATTTTTTCGGGGCGCTAAAAGTCGCGCCCCGGCGAGGTTAGCGCCCCAAATGGGGCGCGACTCAATTTTTACCCCATAGAATCATAGAAGATAGGAGCAGGAGTAGGCCATTCGGCCCCTCTAGCCTGCTCCGCCATTCAATGCGATCATGGCTGATCATCCAAATTCAGAACCCTGTCCCTGCTTTCTCCCCATATCCCTTGATCCCTTTAGCCTTAAGAAATATATCCAACTCCTTCTTGAATATATTTAATGAATTGGCCTCTACTGCCTTCTGCGGCAGAGAATTCCATAGGTTCACCACTCTCTGGGTGAAGAAATTCCTCCTCATCTCAGTCCTAAATGGCTTACCCCTTATCCTTAGACTGTGACCCCTGGTTCTGGACTCCCCGACCATCGGGAACATCCTTCCTGCATCTAGTCTGTCTAGTCCTGTCAGAATTTTATAAGTTTCAATGAGATTCCCTCTCATTCTTCTAAACTCCAGCGAGTATAAGCCCAATCGACCCAATCTCTCTTCATACGTCATTCCTGCCATCCCAGGTATCAGCCTTGTGAATCTTCGCTGAACTCCTTCCATGGCAGGAACATCCTTCCTCAGATAAGGCGACCAAAACTGCAAACTCGAACTTGAACTGTTGTGCTGGAGAACTGGAGAACTCCCTTCTTACTGAACTGTCTTCTTTAACTGCCCAACTTGCTTCTCCTGGACTCTGTAACTCCAGCACTGACTTCTGCTAAAAACAGGCTTTCAATTGAACTCGAAACTGCAGAACTGCCTTCTGTTGAACTTGAACTGTTGTACCTGCTGAACTGACTTCTTGAGAAAGCAGCCTTTCAATTATACTAATTGAAGCTTCCTTATCAAAACCAAATCAAATCCCGGTCATTGTAAGATTTTTGGAGGCCTCATTAACAGTAATGACTTTACTAGCGTATTAACTGGTTTGTAAATGTGTGAAGTGGTTTCAGGATAGCTCCATCCTGTCGATCTGTTGTTTAATCGGAGTTTGAATTGTCCTCATGTTTTGGGTTTCTTGACTGGGCCTAGGACTTCTATAGAGTATCTGTTTTATGCATGTCTTTAATGGGTTCTGTAATCGGTTTGATGGGGCCTGTCTCTGGGTGGGACTGTCTTCTCCCAGGGTCTATTGTTCAAATGTTAATGTCTGCTGGGCTTGAGTGAGGTCATCCCGGTTCCCCAGACAGTGTAATTAACTGCAATAACCAAAACTGCTTTTACAGAGGTCGAACCCAACTCCTTGTCCCTTTACAGGCCCAGACATGTTTTTAAAATGCCAAAACATGGGTTTTTTTGTTCTTAAATTCCTTATGTTAGGCCCAAATGTATTTTTATCACTCTGAGGTAGTTCCAAAGTCCTTTTTCCTTAGGTTTTGGGGATCTGCAAATTTTGGAAACCTTACAAGTGTTTGAGTTAAAAACTTCAAATTGTTTGGAGCAGGGAGTTAGTTCATTTGCATGAAGCTGTCAGCAATTTGAAACTTAAAAATATGACGTGGAACATATTGTCTGAAGTCTGCTGAAAGTCATAAAACTTTGACCGGCAGAGTACAGAGTAGAAGGACTTTGAAACATTGGGAGCCGAGATTTTTCAACTTGGAATACGCAATGTTGTTTAAGTTCATTGGGTCCACCCTTTACTATTTGGCGGAATTGGTTCACTGGCAATAACTTACATGTATTACAGAGAATGACTCAGTATTTACAGAACAGAAACAGGCCATTCGGCCCAACTGCTCCGTGCCGGTGTTTCTGCTCCACACGAGCCTCCTCCCACCTACTTCATCTCATCCCATCAACATATCCTTCTATTCCTTTCTCCCTCATGTGTTTTTCTAGCTTCTCCTTAAATGCATCTCTGCTGTTCACCTCAACTGTTCTATGCTGTTCACCCCTAGTTCTAGACACTCCAGCCAGGGAGTTTCAGCTGTGGCTCAGTGGGCAGCACCCTCACCTCTGAGTCAGAAGGTTGTGGGTTCAAGTCCTACTCCTGAGCACAGAAAGCTAGGCTGACACTCCCAGTGCAGTACTGAGGGAGTGCTGCACTGTCGGAGGTGCCGTCTTTCGGATGAGATGTTAAACCGAGGCCCCGTCTGCCCTCTCAGGTAGATGTAAAAGATCCTATGGTACTATTTCGAAGAAGAGCAGGGGAGTTCTCCCCGGTGTCCTGGGCCAATATTTATCCTTCAATCAACATCACTAAAACAGATTATCTGGTCATTATCACATTGCTGTGTGTGGGAGCTTGCTGTGTGCAAATTGGCTGCCGTGTTTCCCACATTACAACAGTGACTACACTTCAAAAGTACTTCATTGGCTGTAAAGGGCTTTGAGACGTCCGGTGGTCATGAAAATCGCTGTAGAAATGTGGTAGCAAGTTCCACATTCTCACCACTCTCTGGGTAAAGATGTTTCTCCTGAACTCCCTATTGGATTTATTAGTGACTATCTTACGTTGATGGCTCCTAGTTTTAGCCTCCCCCACAAGTGGAAACATCTTCTCTACGTCTACCCTATCAAACCCCTTCATAATTTTAAAGACCTCTATCAGGTCACCCCTTAGTCTTCTCTTTTCAAGAGAAAAGAGCCCCCGCCTGTCAGTCCTTCCTGATAGTTATAGCCTCTCAGTCGTGGCATCATCCTTGTAAATCTTTTTTGCGCCTTCTCCACTATGTTGAAGCTAAGTTGGAACATGCAGTATGCTGTATGGGTTTGAGTACCTCTTATTGCTAGACTAAAGCATTATAGAGTCATAAGAGTCATAACGGCACAGAAGGAGGCCATTCGGCCCATCGAGTCCGTGCCGGTTATGCCTGGTAGTATTTGGGTGGTAACAATATAGAACATTGGATATGTGCCCCAATAGTTCCACTTGCAGAAGCCAAGATTTCCCACTTTTAGCAAGATCCCTTACAAGCAAAGAACGTAGGGGGAAAAATTCGTTTGGTTAAGAGGGCGCTAACGGGGCGCAAAGTAACTAGCGCCCGGGTGCGGTGATTTTTGCGCCGCTCGTGAAATTGACCAGACATTTTGCGGCGGCGCTAACCACTACCACCACGATCTCCTGCGCCCGCAGATCGTGACATCAGTCGAGCGCGCAACGCCCCGGTAGCGCCCCGGACCGGATATTGAATGGCGCCTCCTGCCTTTCCGCCTGCCGCTAGCAACGACAGGTTGAGGGGAGCGTTTTGCAGTCGGGAAGGGACTGGGGGAGCGCTATTTAATGGTGAACGCTTCCTGCCTTTTTTTGTTGGTGACATTTTTGCACCACGCATTCTGAGAGAGAGAGAGAGAGAGACTTCTGGAGAGATTCAACGCTGTGTGAAGGAGTTTTGGGTACTGAGCAGCACTTTGCAGCTTCATTTTGATTTGCCCTTCCTTGCATCTATTTAGAAGAGACTATGGGGGCTGCACTCTGAGCTCTTTCCCTGGGCCTCTCCATTGTTCTTTCCAGGAGATTTGATGCACAGGTCTCTCCAGGCCGAGATTCAAGGCTGCAATGAGCAGGGTGTGGCTGGAGAGAAAGATCGACCCTCCCCTTTAAGAACTGGCCGTTCCTCGGCGTTAGCGCCTTAAGAGAGGTGTGTAGCACCTGATTTAGTGCGCCAATCACCTCCGGGGGTGATAGAAGCCAAATTTGCAGTCGGGGGCGATAATTTGTGCCAGGCGCTAATCTTAGCGCCCGGCCAATAATTGCGCCCCAAACGGGGCGATACTGAATTTCTCCCCCGTAAAGTCCTACCAGGGCATATTACCTAGAAATGGCACCACAGAAACAGTCCGCCCGGCCCAACTGGTCCGTCCCAGTGTTTACGCTCCACATGAGCCTCCTCCCACCCGATGGGAGTACGTGTGGAAACCGTGCTTAGTTACTGCTTGGGAAGGAAACCGGAGCGGCTCTTTGCTCGTTGATTTTATGCAATTATATCATTCCTACTTCTCAAAGCCTTCCGGCTGCTTTTTCGAAAACGAGGGAAGTGATTTTTGAAGGAAAGGTATTTGTATTCTTAATTACAAAGGCTTTGATTGCTTTTTATTTGTTTCCCTGAAGTATCTCAACTGGGGAAAAAGGATGACCTCTGACCTTTACTCAAGAGCATCAAACAACAACTTGCATTTATATAGCGCCTTTAACGTAGTACGACATCCCAAGATGCTTCACAGAAGCGATTATCCCTTTGCTCCTCCACCCCATTTAGACTCTTAGGGCTGGATTTTGATACTGGGGCGGGTTGGGGTCGTGTCATCCGCATTTCGTGTTATCCACCCGACTGCAATTGGATGTGGGAGATTGATGCAATTTTCACTTAATTGGGCAATTGAGTTCCAGCATGTGGGAACCCATGACCCAATTAGTGGTTTCAGTCTGAAAGTCGCCTCTGATGATGTCATCATTGCAGGTCAGAGACTGCCTGGCCTTTGCTGTGAGAGGACCTGGATGCAAAATGAGCAGCATCTCAGAGAGAGAGAGAGAGAGAGAATTTTTTTTGCAACCAAGTCCTCTCAGGCAGTCTCTGAAGACATTCAATGCAGCAGCATCAGAGGCGACTTTCAGACCTAATACTACTACTACCTTCATCACAATACTACTACTACCGTCATCACATCTCCATTGTAATAGTGGACCTGCAGCTGATAGTCAGCTGTCCACTTGTGCTCCCGCCAGGTTTCACTGGCGTGTTTCACATCAGGCGTACTTCACGTTGGAAAAGGGTTAAACTAGCTAAAACGTTTCAAAATGGCATTACAGAGCCAATTTAGGGCTTGTTAAGGGCTTTAATGGCCTCTCCCGCCTCTTGGAGGCGGGACGGAGTCGGGAACCCCACGACCGATTTTGTCAAAATTGCGTGGAGTCGGGATGGGGTCGGGACCCCCGAATCTGCAACTTTAACCCCCCACACGCCTCCAAACCTGACTCCACGGGTCATTGAAAATCCAGCCCTTATTGTCCAAGCAGTTATCCTCCAACTACAACCTTAGTCGCTAGTACAACTCGAAACCCAGCGTGATTAATTCTTCTGTTTCGTGAGGCCGAGGGGTTAATTCTGCGTTGACCTCTTCCTTGGTCTCTGCTCCTGGTCTGTCTCCTCGCACTTACATAAATAGCTTTGCTTTTATATATCACTCGTTGCTGGCAAAACAGTTTATCCCTTCACCCACTTTCTCACGGTTCGAAAAGGCAGCTGTCATCGTCGTCATGGCTTCCTTATCTCGCCGTGTCCTTCGAAAGTGCAGCAAATCTTGCCTGGCCTTTGCAGCTGTACTGAGGCTAAGACAGCAGTCAGTCTTCAGCAGTCTGAAGCAATGATAATAATCCAGGACGCCGATTGGAACCTGATCAAGCTTCCCAGCATGCCTTCTGAATGGCCAAGTTTAACAGTTCTGTGTTCAATTCTTTGTTGATAATACTTTTAACCGCACGCTGCTCTTTGAGCAAGTAATCCAGGGTTTCGAGCCCATCCTTTTAGTTTTCCTTAAAACGGGTATTAAAATTCCATATTGAAAAGTCCATAATGCTCCATTAGTGGGTGTGTCACGATCTAGCCTTGGGCTCTTGTGGACCTCGGGCCGCCTTCTTTCGTCTCGTACCACCTAAACCACGCGATACCGTACATGTTGCATTTAAAAAAAAAACAAAGCAGTGTGAAACAAGTTGGCATCCCAAACTTTTTCGGAACTAAATATGAAAATTTGAAATATTATGGATCTTTTAAGACAATGTAATAAGAACATAAGAAACAGGAGCAGGAATAGGCCACTTGGCCCCTCGAGCCTGCTCCGCCATTCAATAAGATCATGGCTGATCTTGGGCTCAAAGCCACTTCCCCGCCCGCTCCCCATAACCCTTCACTCCCTTATCTTGCAAAAATCTGTCTATCTCCACCTTAAATGTATTTAATGACCCAGCCTCCACAGCTCTCTGGGGCAGAGAATTCCACAGATTTACGACCCTCTGAGAGAAGAAATTCCTCCTCATCTCAGTTCTAAAAGGGCGACCCTTTATTCTGAGACTGTGCCCCCGAGTTCTTGATTTTCCCCACGAGGGGAAACATCCTCTCTGCATCTACCCTGTCGAGCCCCCTCAGTATCTTATATGTTTTGATAAGATCACCTCTCATTCTTCTAAATTCCAATGAGTATAGGCCCAGCCTGCTCAACCTTTCCTCATAAGTCAAACCCCTCATCTCTGGAATTAACCTAGTGAATCACGGCAACACGGTGACATAGTGGTTAGCACTGGTGCCTCACAGCGCCAGGGACCCGGGTTCGAATCTGACCTCAGGTGACTGTCTGTGTGGAGTTTGCACATTCTCCCCGTGTCTACGTGGGTTTCCTCCAGGTGCTCCGGTTTCCTCCCACAGTCCAAAAATGTGCGGGTTAGGTTGATTTGGCTATGATAAATTGACCCTTAGTGTTAGGGGGGGGATTAAATATGTGGGGTTATGGGGATAGGATGGGATATGTTAGGGGGAATTAAATACGTGGGGTTACAGGGGTAGGGTGGGATATGTGTACTGTGGGGATTAAAGCAGGGACAGGGTACTGGACTTGGATGATCAGCCATGATCGTATTGAATGGTGGAGCAGGCTCGACGGGCCGAATGGCCTACTCCTGCTCCTAGATTCTATGTTTCTATGAATCATCTCTGAACTGCCTCCAATGCAAGTATATCCTTCCTTAAATAAGGAGACCAAAACTGTACACAGTACTCAAGGTGTGGTCTCACCAATACCTTGAACAGTTGTAGCAGGACTTCCCTGCTTTTATACTCCAACCCCTTGAAATAAAGGCCAACATTCCATTTGCCATTTTGATTACTTGCTGTACCTGCATGCTAACTTTTTGTGTTTCATGCACAAGGACCCCCAGGTCCCTCTGAACTGTAGCATTTTGTAATCTCTCTCCATTTAAATAATAGTTTGCTTTTTTATTTTTCCTGCCAAAGTGGATAACCTCGCACTTTCCCACATTATACTCCATCTGCCAAATGTTTGCCCACTCACCTAGCCTGCCTATATCCCTTTGCAGATTCTTTGAGTCCTCTGCACAACTTGCTTTCCCACCCATCTTTGTATCATCCGCAAACTTGGCTACATTACACTCGATCCCTTCATCCAAGTCATTAATGTAGATTGTAAATAGTTGGGGCTCCAGCACCGATCCTTATGGCACCCCACTAGTTACTGTTTGCCAACCGGAAAATGACCCATTTATCCCGACTCGCTGCTTTCTGTTAGTTAGCCAATTCTCTATCCATGCTAATATATTACCCCCAACTCCGTGAGCTCTTATCTTATGCAGTAAACTTTTATGTGGCCCTTATCGAATGCCTTCTGGAAATCCAAATACACCACATCCACTGGCTCACCCTTGTCCACCCTGCTTGTTACATCCTCAAAGAACTCCAGCAAATTTGTTAAACATGATTTCCCTTTCCTAAAACCATGCTGACTCTGTTTGACTGCAGTATGTTTTTCTCAATGCCCTGCTACTGCTTCCTTAATGAAGGACTCCAGCATTTCCCAACGACAGATGTTAGGCTAACTGGTCTATAGTTTCCTGCTTTCTGTCTCCCTCCTTTCTTAAATAGGGGTGTTACATTAGCGGTTTTCCAATCCGCTGGGACCTCTCCAGAGTCCAGGGAATTTTGGTATATTGCAACCAATGCATCCACTATCTCTGCAGCCACTTCTTTTAATACCCTGGGATGCAGGCCAGGGGACTTGTCATCTTTTAGTCCCATTATTTTACTGAGTACTATTTCCTTAGTGATAGCGATTGTCTTTAGTTCACCACTCCCTGTGGCCCCTTGATTATCCATTATTGGGATGTTGTTAGTGTCTTCTACAGTGAAGACAGATGCAAAATATTTGTTCAGAGTCTCTGCCATTTCCCCGTTCCCCGTTATTAATTCCCCAGTCTCATCCTCTAAGGGACCAACGTTTACTTTAGCTACCCTCTTCCTTTTTATTTACCTGTAGAAGCTCTTACTATCTGTTTTAATGTTTCTTGCCAACTTACTCTCATAATTCCTCTTCTCTCTCTTTATTATTTTTTTAGTCATCCTTTGCTGGTTTTAAAAATTTTCCCAATCCTCTGGTCTCCCACCAATCTTGGCAACATTGTATGCCTTCGTTTTCCATTTGATGCCATCCCTTACTTCCTTAGTTAGCCACGGATGGTGCTCCCTTCTCTTAAAATCTTTCTTTCTCACTGGAATATATTTTTGTTGAGAGTTATTAAATATCTCCTTAAATGTCCGCCACTGCATTTCAACTTCCTTACCCTTTAATTTATTTTTCCAGTTCACTTTAGCCAGTTCTGCCCTCATGCCATTATAATTGCCTTTGTTTAAGATCAGGACACTGGTATGGGATACAACTTTCTCACCCTCCTACTGAATTTGAAATTCAACCATGCTATGATCACTCTTTCCTAGAGGATCCTTTACTATGAGATCATTTATTAATTCTGTCTCATTACATAGTACCAGATCCAAGATAGCCTGCTCCCTGGTTGGTCCATTACATACTGTTCTAGGAAAACATCCCGGATGCACTCTATGAACTCCTCCTCCAGGCTACCATGGCCAATTTGATTTGTCCAATCAATATGGAGATTAAAATCACCCATGATTATTACCGTACCTTTTTTACAGACCTCCATTATTTGTTGATTTATACTCTGTCCAACAGCATTGCTACTGTTCGGGGGCCTGTAGACTACGCCCACCAGAGACTTTTTCCCCTTATTATTTTTTATCTTCACCCAAACCGATTCTACATCTTGATCTTCTGAGCCAATATCACTTCTCACCACTGCACTGATCCCATCCTTTACCAACAAAGCCACCCCACCTCCCTTTCCTTTCTGTCTATCCTTCCGAATTATCATATACCCTGGAATATTCAGTTCCCAGCCCTAGTATCCTTGCAACCACGTCTCTGTAATGGCGATCAGATCATATCCATTTGTATCTATTTGTGCCGTCAACTCATTTATCTTGTTACGAATGCTGCGTGCATTCAGATATAGAGCTTTTAACTTTGTCTTGTTACCATTTTTCCTTGTTTTGGCATTTTTTTCTGTTACACTCTTATTTTTAAACATTCTGTTCCTTCCTGTTAGACTCTGGTTATTATTTCCCCCATCTCTAGCCTGCTCTATTGCTTTCTCATTTCTCATTGACTTTTTATTTTCCCGCTCACCTGGATCCTTCCCCCCACTATTTAGTTTAAAGCCCTCTCTACAGCCCTAGTTATTCGATTTGCCAGGACTCTAGCCCCAGCATGGTTCAAGTGAAGCCCGTCCAAACGGAACATCTCCCTCTTATCCCAGTACTGGTGCCAGTGCCCCACAAATCGAAACTCATTTCTCCCACACCAGTCTTTGAGCCACTCGTTCATTTCTCTGATCTTATTTGCCCGATGCAAATTCGCTCGTGGCTCAGGTAGTAATCCAGAGATTATTACCTTTGTGGTTCTGCTTTTTAATTTAGCCCCTAGCTGCTCATACTCTCTCAGCAGAACCTCTTTCTTTGTCATACCTATGTCATTGGTACCTACGTGGACCATGACAACTGGATCTTCCCCCTCCCACTCCAAGTTTCTCTCCAGCCCAGAGGAGATGTCCTTAACCCTGGCACCGGGCAGGCAACACAGCCTTCGGGACTCACACTCTCGGCTGCAGAGAACAGTATCTATCCCCCTCACTATCCTGTCCCCAATCACTACAACATTTCTTTTTGCTCTCCCCACTTGAATGGCTCCCTGTACCACGGTGCTGTGGTCAGTTTGCTCATCCTCCCTGCAGTCCCTGGCCTCGTCCACACAGGGAGCAAGGAACTCGTACCTGTTGGACAAGGCCAAGGGCTGAGATTCCTCCACCACTACCTCCTGGAACCCAATACCTGCCTCGCTTGTAGTCACACCCTCCTGTCCCTGACCATGGGCCAAATTGGAAGTAATTATTCTAGTGAGTGTGACTGCCTCCTGGAACATAGTGTCCATTTAACGCTCCCCCTCCCTAATGTGTTGCAGTGTCTGAAGCGACATTGCGCCAAACTGTGGAGATTGAAAAGATGGAAAATACAAAGCTTTTTGCCACTTGAGCAACTCAGACACACTTGAAGTTTGTTATGTTCCCATTCCAAGATGGCTTTTTAAATATTTATTCACGGGTGTCGCTGGAAAGGCCGGCATTTATTGCCCATCCCTAATTGCCCTTGAGAAGGTGCTGGTGAGCCACCTTCTTGAACCGCTGCAGTCCGTGTGGTGAAGGTGCTCCCACAGTGCTGTTAGGGAGAGAGTTCCAGGATTTTGACCCAGTGACGATTAAGGATCAGCGATATATTTCCAAGTAGGATGGTGTGTGACTTGGAGGGGAACTTGGAGGTGGTGGTGTTCCCATGCGCCTGCTGCCCTTGTCCTGCTAGGTGGAAGAGGTCGCGGGTTTGGGAGGTGCTGCCGAAGAAGCCTTGGCGAGTTGCTGTAGTGCATCTTGTAGATGGTACACACTGCAGTCATGGTGCGCTGGTGGTGGAGGGAGTGAATGTTTAAGGTGGTGGATGGAGTGCCAATCAAGCGGACTGCTTTGTCCTGGATGGTGTCGAGCTTCTTGAGTGTTGTTGGAGCTGCACTCATCCAGGCAAGTGGAGAGTATTCCATCACACTCCTGACTTGTGTCTTGTACATGGTGGAAAGGCTTTGGGGAGTCAGGAAGTTGAAAGAATGAAAGCGTGACGCTGGCACAAACATCGCGTTATGACTTGATTTGATTTGATCTAGACTTCTCTTCAACTCTTAATGCTGTCCTGCCCTGTGGGTGTGGACACTTACTCAGTCTAAAGAAATGCTCCATTGCTGGATTATGGTGTCACGATGTATAAATTGGGCTAAAACATTGCAAGGTATAACCTTTATGAATCACTGGTTAGACCTGAGCTGGAGTATTGTGTCCAGTTCTGGGCGCCACACTTTAGGAAGGATGTCAATGCCTTGGAGACGGTGCAGAGGAGATTTACCAGAATGGTACCAGGGATGAGGGTTTACAGTTGTGGGGAGAGACATAGCGAAGCTGTGGTTATTCTCCTTAGAGCAGTGAAGGTTCAGAGGAGATTTAATAGAAGTGTTCAAAATAATGAGGTTTTTTTTTCAGAGGCCGGTGTCGGGAGCGGCAGGGAGTGGGGGTACAGTGAGTATTTAAACTCACTTTTGCGGGCTTTTTTCAGAGGCTTACCAATCTCGCAGACCGGCGGCGGCGTTACAGAGCCACGTCATGATTCAAAAAGTGACGCGGGCAAGAGGAAGCAGCTGATTGGGTGAGTACGGCCAGGTGAGTATTTATACTACTCTATAGTTTGACAGTTAAGGTTAATAGTTTATAAAGTTTAGAAGGTCTTAATTTTGTGGTTATAGTTTCTAAGGTCTCTGTTGTGTAGCAGGGAGTGCTAGTAAACAAGGGCCCTTGAATATATCATTTAATTGTAGTGTAATTAGTGGTAATGATTTGCTTTAATTTAATTTAAATTAATTAAAGGGTAAGTCATGGCAGCACAGCTCGGCCCCGTGGCATGCTCCTCCTGCACTATGTGGGAAATCAGGGACACTTCCTGTGTCCCTGACGACCATGTGTGCGGGAAGTGTATCCAGCTGCAGCTACTGGCAGACCGCATTGCGGCGCTGGAGCTGCGAATGGATTCATACTGGAGCATTCGCGATGCTGAGGACATCGTGGATAGCACGTTTAATGAGTTTGGTCACACCGCAGGTAAAGGCTGCACAGGCAGGAAGGAAATGGGTGACCGCCAGGCAGAGTAGTAGGCACAGGCAGGTAATGCAGGGGTCCCCTGTGGCCATCCCCCTCTCAAACAGATATACCGCTTTGGATATTGTTGAGGGAGATGGCTTATCGGGGGAAGGAAGCAGCAGCCAACTTCCTGGCACCATGGGTGGTTCTGCTGAACAGGATGGGAGGAAAAAGAGCGGAGAGCTATAGTGATAGGGGATTCTATAGTAAGGGGAATAGATAGGCATTTCTGCGGCCGCAAACGAGACTTCAGGATGGTATGTTGCCTCCCTGGTGCAAGGGTCAGGGATGTCTCGGAGCGGCTGCAGGGCATTCTGGAGGGGGAGGGTGAACAGCCAGTTGTCGTGGTGCATATAGGTACCAACGATATAGGGAAAAAATGGGATGAGATCCTAAAAGCTGAATATAGGGAGTTAGGAGGTAAATTAAAAAATAGGACCTCAAAGTTAGTAATCTCAGGATTGCTACCAGTGCCACGTGCTAGTCAGAGTAGAAATAGAAGGATATTTCAGATGAATACGTGGCTAGAGGAATGGTGCAAGGGGGAGGGATTCAAATTCCTGGGACATTGGAACCGGTTCTGGGGTAGGTGGGACAAGTACAAACTGGACGGTTTGCACCTGGGCAGGACCGGGACCGATGTCCTGGGGGAGTGTTTGCTAGTGCTGTTGGGAAGGGTTTAAACTAAAATGGCAGGGGGTTGGGAACCTGTGCAGGGAGACAGAGGAAAGGGAAGCAAGGATAGAAGCAAAAGACAGGAAGGAGAAAAGCAAAAGTGGAAGTCAGAGAAATCAAGGGTGTAAATCAAACATGGCCACAGTAAACAATAATTCTAAAAGGTCTAAGAGTGTTAAAAAAACAAGCCTGAAGGCTTTGTGTCTTAATGCAAGGAGCATTCGTAATAAGGTGAATGAATTAGCTGCACAAATAGATGTAAACGGATATGATATAATTGGGATTACGGAGACATAGCTCCAGGGTGACCAAGGCTGGGAATTCAACATCCAGGGGTATTCAATATTCAGGAAAGACAGGCAAAAAGGAAAAGGAGGTGGGGTAGCATTGCTGGTTAAAGAGGAGATTAATACAATAGTAAGGAAGGATATTAGCTCTGATGATGTGGAATCTGTATGGGTAGAGCTGAGAAATACCAAGGGGCAGAAAACGTTAGTGGGAGTTGTATACAGACCCCCAAATAGTAATGCTGAGGTTGGGGATGGCATTAAATGGGAAATTAGAGACGCGTGCAATAAGGGCACAGCAGTTATCATGGGTGACTTTAATCTACATATAGATTGGGCTAACCAAATTAGTAACAATACTGTGGAGGAGGAATTCCTAGAGTGTATACGGGATGGTTTCCTGGACCAATATGTTGAGGAACCAACTAGAGATCAGGCCATCTTAGACTGGGTATTATGTAATGAGAAAGGATTAATTAGCAATCTTGTTGTGCGAGGCCCCTTGGGGAGGAGCGATCATAATATGATAGAATTCTTCATTAAGATGGAGAGTGAAGTAGTTGACTCAGAGACTAGGGTCCTGAATTTAAATAAAGGAAACTATGATGGTATGAGGCGCGAATTGGATAGGATGGATTGCGGAACGTTACTTAAAGGGTTGACGGTGGATAGGCAATGGCAAACATTTAAAGATCGCATGGATGAACTACAGAATTTGTTCATCCCTGTTTGGCATAAAAATAAAACAAAAAAGGTGACTCAACCGTGGCTAACAAGGAAAATTAGGGATAGCATAAGATCCAAGGAGAGGACATGTAAATTGGCCAGAAAAAGCAGCAAACCTTCGGATTGGGAGCAGTTTAGGATTCAGCAAAGGAGGACAAAGGGATTAATTAAGAGGGGGAAAATAGAGTATGAGAGTAAGCTTGCAGGGAACATAAAAACTGACTGTAAAAGCTTCTATAGATATGTGAAGAGAAAAAGATTGGTGAAGTCAAGCGTAGGTCCCTTGCAGTCAGAATCAGGGGAATTTATCATGGGGAACAAAGAAATGGCAGACCAATGAAATACATACTTTGGTTCTGTCTTCACAAAGGAGGACACAAATAACCTCCCAGCGATGTCGGGGAACATAGGGTCTAATGAGAGGCAAGAACTGAATGAAATCAGTATTTGTAGGGAAATGGTGTTAGGGAAATTGACGGGATTGAAGGCCTGATAATCTACATCCTAGGTTACTTAAGTAAGTGGCCCTATAAATAGTAGATGCATTGCTGGTCATCTTCCAAAATTATATAGACTCTGGAACAGTTCCCATGGATTGGAGGATAGCTAATGTAACCCCACTATTTAAAAAAGGTGGTAGAGAGAAAACAGGGAATTTTAGACCGGTAAGCCTGACATCGGTAGTGGGGAAAATGCTAGAGTCCATTATAAAAGATGTCGCACAACACCAGGTTATAGTCCAACAGTTTTATTTGAAATCACAAGCTTTTGGAGCGCTGCTCCTTCGTCAGGTGAAGGGGCAGCTGCTCCGAAAGCTTGTGATTTCAAATAAAACTGTTGGACTATAACCTGGTGTTGTGCGACTTCTCACTTTTGTCCACCCCAGTCCAACACCGGCATCTCCGCATCATTATAAAAGATGTAACAGCAGAGCACTTGGAAAACAGTGACAGGATCGGACAAAGTCAACATGGATTTACAAAAGGTAAATCATGCTTGACTAATCTACTGGAAGTTTCTGAGGACGTAACTGGTAGAATAGATAAGGGAGAACCAGTGGATGTGGTGTATTTGGACTTTCAGAAGGCTTTCGATAAGGTCCCGCATAAGCAATTAGCGTGCAAAGGTAAAGCACATGGGATTGGCGGTAAGGTACTGATTTGGATAGAGAACTGGTTGGCAGACAGAAAGCAAAGAGTTGGAATAAACGGGTCTTTTTCCGAGTGGCAGGCAGTGACTAGTGGGGTACCGCAGGGATCGGTGCTAGGACCCCAGTTATTCACAATATATATTAATGATCTAGACGAGGGAACTAGATGTAGCATCTCCAAGTTTGCAGACGACACAAAGCTGGGTGGGTGTGTGTGCTGTGAGGAGGCTGCAGAGAAACTCCAATATGATTTGGACAGGTTGGGTGATTGGGCAGATGCATGGCAGATGCAGTATAATGTGGATAAATGCGAGGTTATCCACTTTGGTGGCAAAAACAGGAAGTCAGATTATTATCTGAACGGCAATAGATTGGGAGAAGGGGAAGTGCAACGAGACCTGGGTGTCCTTGTGCACCAGTCACTGAAGGTAAGCATGCAGGTGCAGCAGGCGGTTAAGAAGGCAAATGGTATGTTGGCCTTCATAGCGAGAGGATTCGAGTACAGGAGCAAGGATGTCTTGCTGCAGTTGTACTGGGCCTTGGTGAGACCACACCTTGAGTATTGTGTGCAGTTTTGGTCGCTTTATCTGAGGAAGGATGTTCTTGCCATGGAGGGAGTGCAGCGATGATTCACCAGACTGATACCTGGGATGGCAGGAATGACGTATGAAGAGAGATTGGGTCGATTAGGCTTATATTCGCTTGAGTTTAGAAGAATGAGAGGGGATCTCATTGCAACTTATAAAATTCTAACAGGACTAGACAGACCAGATGCAGGAAGGATGTTCCCGATGGCGGGGGAGTCCAGAACCAGAGGTCACAGTCTAAGGATAAGAGGTAAGCCATTTAGGACTGAGATGAGGAGGAATTTCTTCACCCAGAGAGTGGTGAACCTGTGGAATTCTCTACCACAGAAGGCAGTTGAGGCCAATTCATTAAATATATTCAAGAAGGAGTTAGATATATTTCTTAAGGCTAAAGGGATCAAGGGATATGGGGAGAAAGCAGGGACAGGGTACTGAATTTGGATGATCAGCCATGATCTCATTAAATGGCGGAACAGGCTCGAGGGGCCGAATGGCCTACTCCTGCTCCTATCTTCTATGTTTCTATGTTTCTATGATAGAGTAAATAAGCAGAAACTGTTTCCACTGACAGGAGGGCTGGTAACCAGAGGACACAGATTTAAGGTAATTTGCAAAAAAGTCAGAGCGGAGATGAGGAGAAATTTTTTGACGCTGTGAGTTGTTGTGATCTGGAAGGCACTGCCTGAAAGGGTGGTGGAGGCAGATTCAATAATAACTTTCAAAACGGAATTGGATAAATACTTGTAAAGGAATATTTTTCACGGCTAAGGGGAAACAGCAGGTGGGAGTGTGACTAATTGGAGAGCTCTCCGAGATAAGTGGGGGGAAGGGTCCCGGTGGAGAGAAATCTGGAATGCTAAAGAGAAAAGACAAGGAAGCAGTGCAGGAAAGTGATTGGGGTAAGGATAACCAGATTGTGTCAGGAAGGGACAGAGCGTACAAACAAAGGAGTGCACTAACAAATAGGGTCCGGGTAAGAAAAAATGGTTATAAGACAAATATGGCCAGAGTACAAAAAAATGTTAAGATGTCTAAAAATGTTAAAAAGACCAATCTAAAGGCACTGTATCTGAATGCACGAAGCATTCGTAATAAGGTAGATGAATTAACAGCACAAATAGATGTAAATGGATATGATATGATTGCGATTACGGAGACATGGCTGTAGGGTGACCAAGGCTGGGAGCTGAATATCCAAGGATATTCGATATTTAGGAAGGACAGGCGAAAAGGAAAAGGAGGTGGGTGGCATTGTTCGTAAAGGATGAAATCAGAGCAATAGTGAGAAAGGATATTGGCTCAGAAAATCAAGATGCAGAATCAGTCTGGGTGGAGCTAAGAAGCACCAAGGGGCAGAAAACATTGGTGGGAGTTGTCTATAGGCCTCCAAACAGTAGTGGTAATGTAGGGGATGGCATCAAACAGCAAATTAGAGATGCATGTAACAAGGGTACTACAGTAATCATGGGAGACTTTAATCTACATATAGACTGGCCAAACCAAATTAGCAATAATACTGTGGAGGATGAATTCCTGGAATGTGTACGAGATGGTTTTTTAGAGCAGTACGTTGAGGAGCCAACTAGGGAACAGGCTATCCTAGGTTGGGTATTGTGCAATGAGAAGGGGTTAATTAATAATCTTGTTGTGCGGGGTCCTTTAGGGAAGAGTGACCATAACATGATAGAATTCTTCATTAAAATGGAAAGTGAAGAAGTCCAATCCGAAACTAGGGTCCTAAATCTAAATAAAGGAAACTACGATGGTATGAGGAGTGAGTTGGCTATGATAGATTGGGGAGCTTCATTAAAAGGCATGATGGTGGATAGGCAATGGCTAACATTTAAGGAACGAATGCATGAATTGCAACAGTTATACATTCCTTTCTGGCGCAAAAACACAAAAGGAAAAGCGGCCCAACCATGGATAACAAAAGAAATTAAGGATAGTATTAGATCCAAAGAGGAGTCATGTAAAGTTAACAGAAAAAGTAGCAAGCCTGAGGATTGGAAGCAGTTTAGAGTTCATCAAAAAAGGACAAAGAGATTGATTAAGAGGGGAAAAATAGAGTATGAGAGTAAACTTGCAAGGAACATAAAAGCGGATTGTAAAAGCTTCTACAAGTATGTAAAAAGAAAAAGATTAGTGAAGACAAATGTAGGTCCCTTACAGTCAGAAACGGGAGAATTGATAATGGGGAACAAGGAAATGGCGAGCAATTAAACAAATACTTTGGTTCTGTCTTCACGGAAGAGGACACAAATAACTTCCCAGAAATGCTAGGGAACCAAGGGTCTAGTGAGAAGGAGGAATTAAAGGAAATTAGTATTAGTAAAAAAATAGTGCTGGAGAAATTAATGGGACTGAAAGCTGATAAATCCCCAGGGCCTGATAATCTTCATCCCAGAGTACTAAAAGAGATAGGCATGGAAATAGTGGATGCATTGGTTGTCATCTTCCAAAATTCTATAGATTAGTTCCTGCAGATTGGAGGGTGGCAAATGTAACCCCACTATTTAAAAAAAAAGGAGGGAGAGAGAAAACAGGGAACTACAGACCGGTTTGTCCTAACATCAGTAGTAGGGAAAATGCTAGAGTCTATTATAAAGGAGGTGATAACAGGACACTTAGAAAATATCAACGGGATTAGACAAAGTCAACATGGATTTATGAAAGGGAAATCGTGTTTGACAAACCTACTGGAGTTTTTTGAGGATGTAACTGGCAGAATAGATAAGGGAGAACCAGTGGATGTGGTGTATTTGGATTTTCAGAAGGCCTTTGATAAAGTCCCACATAAGAGGTTAGTGTGCAAAATTAAAGCACATGGGATTGGGGGTAATATACTGGCATGACTGAAAATTGGTTAACAGACAGGAAACAGAGAGTAGGAATAAATGGGTCTTTTTCGGGGTGGCAGGCGGTGACTAGTGGGGTACCGCAGGGATCAGTGCTTGGGCCCCAGCTATTCACAATATATATCAATGATTTGGATGAGGGAACCAAATGCAATATTTCCAAGTTTGCTGACGACACGAAACTAGGTGGGATTATGAGTTGTGAGGAGGATGCAAAGAGGCTTCAAGGCGATTTAAACAAGTTGAGTGAGTGGGCAAATACATGACAGATGCAGTATAACGTGGATAAATGTGAAGTTATAGAGTCATAGGGGGAGAAATTCAGTATCACCCCATTTGGGGCGCAATTATCGGCCGGGCGCAAAGATTAGCGCCTGGCGCTAATTATCGCCACCGACGGCAAACTTGACTTTTAACGCCCCTGGAGGTGATTGGAGCGCTAAATCAGGCGCTACACACCTGTCTTAAGGCGCAAAGGCCGAGGAGCGAGGCGCTAACTCAGAGCGCGGGCGCAGCGCAGGTGCTGTCAGTTAGCGATGGAACACAGACACACTGGCGCCGGACAGTTCTTAAAGGGGAGGGTCGATCTTGCACTCCAGCCACACCCTGCTCATTGGAGCCTTGAATCTCGGCCTGGAGAGACCTGTGCCTAAATCTTCCAGCCAAGGACTATGGAGAGGGTGAGAGAACGAGCTCAGCGCTTCAGCGAGCGGGCCTTGGATGCTCTGGTTGGCGCGGTGGAGCGCAGAAGATCAATACTGTACCCAGAGAGTGGCAGGAGGCCTTTGCCGCGTGAGTACAGAAGAGTGTGGAGGGAGGTGGCTCAGAGCGTCTCCTGCAGGAGCATGGTGCCCAGGACCCATGTATAATGTCGGAAAAAGTTCAACGACCTCACTCGGGTCGTCAGGGTGAGTGGCTTTTTTTCAATACCTCTCCATCCCTCCATCTCAACCTCACTCTATGGCCAGAGGGTCTTAAAACCCCAATGCACAACACTCATCCAACACCTATGGGCCTCTCATGAAACACACACGCACATTCCACACTATGCATACAGTAAGGGCTATTCACCTATGGGAGGCAAATCAGGCAAGACCATGGCTGCATACAGTAAGGGCTATTCACCTATGGGAGGCACATCAGGCAAGACCATGGCTGCATACAGTAAGGGCTATTCACCTATGGGAGGCACATCAGGCAAGACCATGGCTGTATATTTACTCAGACGCCGTCCTTTTTCTTGCAGGCCAAGCTATCTCATAATAGGAGACAGCAGCAACGGACGGGTGGAGGGCGGCCTCAGCTGCAACCCCTCAGCGATCTTGAGGCGCGCGTCCACAGGATTGTGGCAAGCCGGGTGATCGGTCCCGTCGCCACTGGAGACGCCGACCCCGTTCTGGACAGCAATGGTAAGGTCATCACCTTTTTGTCCTCTGTCCTTCCACTTGTCCCTCACAACACCAGCCTTTGACACTTTCAATCCAACTTACTAAATCGCTGCACTCATTCCTCCCTTACTGCCACCCTGTCCTCATGCTAAAGCCACTCTTGTACCTCCCTGCTTTCAGATGGTGATTCACCAGCTGAGGAGACGGGCCTTCAAGCTGCCAGTGGGAGTGAAGCTGCAGGCGAGGAGGAAGATGAAGGCGGAGCATCAGTGCCACCCTCTCCCGAGGAAGCCCATGCCCACACTGGGAACACGCCTTCCCTGGAGGGGAGCAGGGGAGAAGGGTCTGATGAGGGTGAAGCTCCAGGACCCAGCGGGCTTCAGCAACGCGATGGGGGTAGGGAAGCTCGGGGGCCTTCTCCCCAGAGGGAGAGTAGGCCAGCGAGTCCTGCTGCACTGGACGCAGAGGAGGAGCGGCTCATCGCTGAAATGAACACCCAGGCGGTGGACATGCACACTGAGCTCATGGGTGCAGTGGGAAGGGTGCCCAAATGCATTGAATCACTGGCAAGGAGTGTGGAGCACTTCGCTGTAGCACAGGCGGATGCCACGCTAAAGCTTAGTGCTGCAATTCAGTCTCAGACTGCTGTCATGCAGACTCAGATTGAGGCCATGCGAGCACTGACTGCTGCCATCCTCGATGGTTCGGACACATTTCCCCGGGGCTCTCACCGCGCCGCAGCAGGCCAGCAATCTGTGCTCCAGCAGATTGCTCCGGATGCTGAAGTGCTGCCCCGTGGGAGTGCCAGTGTGTCGGTCGAGCAGGGAGTTGCTGTCCTCTCTCAAGATGACAGCATTCCTGCTGCCACCACTGTCACTTCTCCATTGCACTTGCCACCGCCTGTAGGACAGACTGCTGCCGCCCATGCAGAGTTGGTGCAGTCTGCAGCCGGGCCCTCCAGGCCCAGAGCTGGTCGAGGCCGTCCTTCAAGGGCATCTGCAGTCTCAGGTTATGAGAATCAGCAGCCTTCCACCAGCCTTGCTGCAGCCACTGGGGTCCCATTACGGAGGAGCAGTAGGGTGGGAAGGGGGGAAGTGCGCAAGGGAAGGAGATCACCCTCGAAGGGCAAAAAGTAGGAGGTGTGACAAAATGTATGTCAATTTTTTATTAAAGGCCGAGGTTCGTGTTTAAACTTTTGTTTAGTGTTTTGGACATTATCTCCAGGTTGTGAGAACCAGTTATGTTAATGACTGTTTTTTTGTATTTCTTTCTATTAGTTTGTCATGAAGAAATGACACACACAGAGTTTGTAAAATAAATAAGTTTTTGTATTCAAAATGTACATGTTTGGTCTTTGGAATCATTACTGCCTTGGCCGGCTTAGGGGTTGCGGGTTGGTTTCATTCATGTTGTTCTCAATGGTAGAAGCCATTTCCTCAGCAGGGGCCTAGAAGCGGCTTGCTATCAGCCGTTGACGGACGGCCCTTGCAGTTTCAACATTGTGGGCCGCCCTCCCGCCTTGGTGCTGCTGATGATCATCCTCCTCCTCCTCTTCCTCCTCCTCCTCTGGTGGTGCTCCAAGGCCTGGTGGCATTGGCTGGGTCCTGAGGATTGCCATGTTATGCAGCATGCAGCACACAACTACGAAGTGGGAAACTCGCTCAGGCGAGTACTGCAGGGCTCCTCCAGAATGGTCCAGACAGCGGAACCGTTGCTTCAGCACGCCGATTGTGTGCGCAACGATGTTCCTGGTAGCTTGATGGCTCTCGTTGTACCGCAGCTCAGCAGGGGTGTTGGGCGTACGGAGCGGTGTCATCAGCCAGGTGCTCAATGGATACCCCTTGTCCCCGAGAAGCCAACCAACTGGCTGATGCGGTGCCTCGAAAAGTTCTGCCACAGTAGTCTGGCGCAGGATGAAAGCATCGTGGCAGCTGCCAGGATAGTGGGCATTGACAGCGAGTATCAGCTGTCTGTGGTCACAGACCAACTGAACATTCAAGGAATGGAACCCCTTTCTGTTCCGGAAATCCTCGGCATTCACATGCGGAGCACGCAAAGCCACATGCGTGCAGTCAATGGCGCCCTGCACCATGGGGAAGCCCGCTATCCTGGCAAAGCCCAGAGCACGTTCATGCTGCTTGTCTGGGGTCATGGGGAAAGAGATGTACTCTCGTCTCCTTTTAAAGAGGGCATTTGTGACGTGACGGATGCAGCAATGCACCGCGAACTGGGAGATATTGGCGATGTCCCCAGCAGCAGATTGAAATGAGCCAGTAGCATAAAAGTTCAGAGCCACTGTAATCTTCACTGCCACCGACAGAGACGTCCTGGACCTCAGTTGAGGCTGCAGATCTGGCTGCTGCAGGTGGCAGAGCTCAATGACCACCTCCTTGCTGAAGCGCAGCTTTCACAAACACTGCTCCTCAGACATATGAATGTAGGAGAGCTGTTCACGATATACCCTGGGAGGGTAAGCTCTCCTGTACAGACGCCTGTTGGCCCTCCTCCGTCTGGCCATCATTGCCACTCTCTCTCTGCGTCTCTGTGTCCTCCGATTCAGCTGGCGCAGGACGACGCCCCCAATCAGTGTAGCCCCCATAGTCTCCTAGCAAGCAAAGTTATGAAGGCCAAAAACCAAAGTACCTGCCAAGTTATGATCAGTAGCCAAAAGTACCTCACACAGCGTTGACTCAATGCAGAAGTCTCTCTTTCTCTCTCTCCAAATCTCTCTCTCTCTCTCAGAACGAGTGGTGCAAAAATGTCAACCACAGAGAAAGACAGGAAGAGGCCCCCTTTAAATAGCGCCCCCCCCAGCCCCACAGCGACTGATAGCGTTTCAGTCTTCCGGTCGTTGGATGCGCCAGGCGGAAAGGATGGGGGCGCCATTCAATTTCCGCTCCGGGGCGCCACAAGGGCGTTGCACCCTCGTATGACATCAAGATCTGCGTGCGCAGGAGATCGCGGCGGTAAATTTTAGCGCTGCCGCAAAATGTCTAGTTAAGTTTGCGAGCGGCGCAAACATCGCTGCGCCCAGGCGCTAGCTGCTTTGCACCCCATTAACGCCCTCTTAAGGCGCTAACGGGAGGCGCAACCAACTGAATTTTTACCCCATAGAGTCATAGGGGGAAAAATTCAGTTGGTTGCGCCTCCCGTTAGCGCCTTAAGAGGGCGCTAATGGGGCGCAAAGCATCTAGCGCCCAGGCGCGGCGAAGTTTGCGCCGCTCGCGAAATTAACTAGACATTTTGCGGCGGCGCTAAACACTACCGCCACGATCTCCTGCGCCGGCAGATCATGACATCACTCGAGTGCGCAACGCCCCGGTATCGCCCCGGAGCGGATATTGAGTGGCGCCCCCTGCCTTACCGCCTGACGCGAGCAACGACAGGTTGAGGGGAGCGTTCTGCAGTCATGAAGGGACTGGGGGAGTGCTATTTAAAGGTGTCCGCTTCCTGCCTTTTATTGTTGGTGCCATTTTTGAACTACGCATTCTGAGAGAGAGAGGGAGAGACTTCTGGAGAGATTCAACGTTGTGTGAAGGAGTTTTGGGTACTGAGCAGCACTTTGCAGGTTCATTTTGATTTGCCATTCCTTGTATCGATTTAGCAGAGACTGTGGGGGCTGCGCTCTGAGCTCTTTGCCTGGTACTCTCCATTGTTCTTTCCAGCAGATTTGATGTACAGGTCTCTCCAGGCCGAGATTCAAGGCTGCAATGAGCAGGATGTGGATGGAAAGCAAGATTAACCATCCCCTTTAAGAACTGGCCCGTGCCATTGTGTGTGTGTTCCATTGCTGACTGACATTACATGAGCTTCGCCAGCACTCTGAGGTAGCGCCTCGCTCCTCGGCATTTGCGCCTTAAGACAGGTGTGAAGCACCTGATATAGCGCTGCAATCACCTCCAGGGGCGATAAAAGTCAAGTTTGCAGTCGGTGGCGATAATTAGCGGCAGGCGCTAATCTTTGCGCCCGGCCGATAATTGCGCCCCAAATGGGGCGATACTGAATTTCTCCCCCATTGAGTTATACAGCACAGAATGAGGCCCTTCGGCCCATCGTGTCTGCACCGGCCATCAAGCCCCATCTATTCTAATCCCATTTTCCAGCACTTGGTCCGTAGCCTTGTATGCTATGGCGTTTCAAGTGCTCATCTAAATGCTTCTTGAATGTTGTGAGGGTTCCTGCCTCTACCACCCTTTCAGGTAGTGAGTTCCAGATTCCAACCACCCTCTGGGTGAAAAAGTTTTTCCTCAAATCCCCTCTAAACCTCCTGCCCCTTACCTTGAAACTATGCCCCCTGGTTATTGACCCCTCTACTAAGGGGAAAAGTTCCTTTCTATCTACCCTATCTATGCCCCTCATAATTTTGTACACCTCAATCAGGTCCCCCCTCAGCCTTCTCTGCTCTAAGGAAAACAACCCCAGCCTGTCCAGTCTCTCTTCATAGCTGAAGCGCTCCAGCCCAGGTAACATCCTGGTGAATCTTCTCTGCACCCTCTCTAATACAATCACATCCTTCCTATAGTGTGGTGACCAGAACTGCACACAGTATTCCAGCTGTGGCCTAACTAGCGTTTTGTACAGCTCCATCATAACCTCCCTGCTCTTATATTCTATGCCTCAGCTAATGAAGGCAAGTATCCCATATGCCTTTTTAACCACCTTATCTACCTGTCCTGCTGCCTTCAGGGATCTATGTACATGCACACCAAGGTCCCTCGATCCTCTATCCTTCCTAGGGTCCTACCATTCATTGTGTATTCCCTTGCCTTGTTAGTCCACCCAAAATGCATCACCTCACACTTTTCAGGGTTAAATTCCATTTGCCACTGTTCTGCCCATCTGACCAACCCGTCTATATTGTCCTGTAGCCGGAGGCTTCCCTCCTCGCTATTTACCACCCCACCAATTTTCGTGTCATCTGCGAACTTACTGATCATACCTCCTACATTCATATCTAAATCATTAATGTACACTACAAACAGCAAAGGACCCAGCACCGATCCCTGCGGTACACCACTGGACACAGGCTTCCAGTCACAAAAACAACCTTCGACCATCACTCTCTGCCTCCTGCCACTGAGCCAATTTTGGATCCAATGTGCCAAGTTGCCCTGGATCCCATGGGCTTTTACCTTCTTGACCAGTCTCCCATGCAGGACTTTGTCAAAAGCCTTACTGAAGTCCATGTAGACCACATCAACTGCGCTACCCTCATCCACACACCTAGTCACCCCCTCTCAAAATTCAATCAAATTGGTCAGACATGATTTCCCCCTGACAAAACCATGCTGACTATCCTTGATTAATCCTTGCCTCTCCAAGTGGAGACTAATTCTGTCCCTCAGAATTTTTTCCAATAATTTCCCTACCACTGATGTTAGACTCACTGGCCTGTAATTCCCTGGTTTATCCCTACTACCCTTCTTGAATAATAGTACTATGTTAGCTGTTCTCCAGTCCTCTGGCACCTCCCCTGTGGCCAGAGAAGTTCTGAACCACTTCGGTAGGAAAAACAGAAAGGTAGAGTATTATTTAAATGGTGATAGATTGGGAAATGCTGATGTATAAAGGGACTTGGGTGTTCTTGTACACCAGTCACTGAAAGCAAACATGCAGGTGCAGCAAGCAGTTAGGAAGGCAAATGGTATGTTGGCCTTCAATTTAAGAGGATTTGAGTACAGGAGCAAGGATATCTTACTACAGTTGTACAGGACCTTGGTGAGACCACACCTGGAGTACTGTGTGCAGTTTTGGTCTCCTTACCTGAGAAAGGATATACTTGCCATAGAGGGAGTGCAGCAAAGGTTCACCAGACTGATTCCTGGGATGGCAGGACTGTTGTATGAAGAGAGATTGGGTCGACTAGGCCTGTATTCACTAGAGTTTAGAAGATAAGAGGGGATCTCATTGAAACGTATAAAATTCTGACAGGGCTAGACTGGATGCAGGGAGGATGTTTCCCCTGGCTGGGTGGTCTAGAACGTGGGGTCACAGTCTCAGGATACGGGGTAGGACATTTAGGACTGAGATGAGGAGAAATTTCTTCACTCAGATGGTGGTGAACCTGTGGAATTCTCTACCACAGAAGGCTGTGGAGGCCAAGTCACTGAATATATTTAATAAGGAGATAGATAGATTTCTAGACGCAAAAGGCATCAAGGGGTATAGGGAGAGAGCGGGAATATGGTATTGAGATAGAGGATCAGCCATGATCATATTGAATGGCGGAGCAGGCTCGAAGGGCCGAATGGCCGACTCCTGCTCCTATTTTTCTATGTTTCTATGAGGAGCAATTTCTTCACTCAGAGGGTTGTGCATCTTTGGAATTCTCTACCCCAGGGGGCTGTGGAGGCTCGGTCGTTGAGTATATTCAAGACAGAGATCGATAGATTTTTGGATATTAAGGGAATCCAGGGATATGGGGATAATGCAGGAAAGTGGAGATGAGGTAGAAGATCAGCCATGATCTTATTGAATGGAGGAGCAGGCTCGAGGGGCCGAATGGCCGACTGCTGCTCCTATTTCTTATGTTCTTGTGTTCTAGCGCTTTGAAAGAGCCAGCACAGTCATGAATGGGCCGAATGGCCTCCTTCTGTGCTGTATGATTCTATGGTAACTCTCTTTGGGACCTATGAGGGGAACATAGGATCGGTTGTACATCATAACTTCACAAAGCAATAACACAAAACAGGCTTTAAAATTAAAGGAATCAATTGTTTTCTCTGTAACCTTAGTTGTCTAAATGATATATAACAATTCCTTAATGACAGTAGAAGAAAATAGACCACACATTTACAAGACAACAAGTGAGCAGTAATCTGCTCTCACAAATTGAAGGCAAACCAACCCAACATTATAAACAATACAATGGAAAAGAATATCAATATGACTGTGTACAGAGAGAGAATGGGCCGGAATTTGCTGGAGTGGGGCATCTCTGGACACGCCCTGTTAGTTCGACTTTTTCCCTCACCCTTACGCTCGTAAACTTTTTTGCACCGAAACTCGCTGGGAGTGCGAGCTGATAACGGCGCGACCAGGGCAGCGGGGCGTCTGGGACCTCGGTGAACGACGGGACCAACAGTCTATCTCCTTAACCGGTGAGATTTAAGGATTGAGAAAGAAACAGAGGAACGACGGAGCAGGAAATAGAGTGAATTAGAGTCAAATCAGGTACAGAAAGAGAAAGAAAGAGAAAGAAAGATTGGTTTAAGAGTGAGAGAAAAAAGAGACAGAAATGAAGAGTAAGGGCTGGATTTTCTCAGCCCCGAGGAGGCGGGACTGCCGGTAAAGTTGCTGAATTTGGGGGCGGCTGGCAAACCTGCCCCCATCCCGCCCCCATGCCCTTTTGCCAGGAGGCGGAAGCCGTCCTGTCCCGGGTCCCGTCTCCTCGAGGCGGGAAAGGGATTAAATCCTTTTAACTGCCTGTTAACCAGTAGTTAACAGGCAGAAAATAGGATTATCCCCATTTTTCGTCCTGAAGTGCGGGCTTCCCGACCTGGGTGAACCCCACCGGGGTGTAGGAGGTGAGTAGGAGGTCTGCGGGGGTCGGAGGGGTCTGAAAGTGCAATGTAGAGGTGAGTGATGGATGCAAGTGTGGAGTGGTAAGTATGTGAGGTGAGTGTAAAGTGTTAGAAAATGTTCACTTACCTTTGTTTCTGCCTACAGCCTTCAGCCGCTGTGGATCCGGAGTCCCGACATCTTCATTGTAGATTTCACAGACTGGCTGTTGCATCCTCCGATCCAACAGCCAGGTGATTTCTGCAAAGTTGAAAGGTTTGATGAGTCCTGAACACAAGCACTCATCAAACTACACAGAATGTCAAACGCTAACATTTCTTCTTTCAAAAAATCTTGACAGATGGCACGCCAGACGTTGACGTGCTCTGTCACTGACTTCCCCCTAATTGGCCTGCTGAGGTTAACAAGGTCAATCAGGGGAGAATCCCGCTGGTTGGCCAGAAGCTGATGGAGGCGGGACTGAAAGCCGGCAAGCAGCAGTCCCGCCTCCAAAAGGTTCCCATTGACAAAATCCAGTCCTAAGAGTTTTTTTTTAAATCCCCTGAAAAGTTCAAAAGCTGAAGGAATGAGACTCCACACTTGTAATAGTTAATTTTCAGTGCAAGAGATGCTGTTTGGCAGTAATTAACAATTTGAATTTCGTTAAAAGGGTACTTATGCTTGAATTGGCAAGTCTTAACTTTCTGTGGCGAATTTAGCTCGTAACTCCCGTGCAAATACAACAACTTCACGCCATTCAACAACAACAACAATTTTAACACAGTAAAACGTCCCAGGGCGCTTCACAGGAGCGATTATCTAATAAAAGTTGACACCGAGCCACATAAGGAGATACTAGGACAGGTGACCAAAAGCTTGGTCAAAGAGGTAGGTTTTAAGGAGCGTCTTAAAGGAGGAAAGAGCGGCGGAGAGGTTTAGGGAGGGAATTCCAGAGCTTGGGGCCCAGGCAGCTGAAGACACAGCCGCCAATGGTGGAGCGGGGGATGTGCAAGAGGCCAGCATTGGAGGAGTGCAGAGATTTCGGAGGGTTGGAGGGCTGGAGGAGGTTACAGAGATAGGGAGGCGGCGAGGGCCCGTGGAAGGAGTTGAAAACAAGGATGAGTATTTTAAAATCGAGGTGATGGTGAGCCAGCGAGCAAACTGTTTTTGCGAAGCTAACAGCGAATTGGCGCAACTTGGCCAGCAACGTCTGGATTTCCCCGTTTAACCGCGCATCTGCCCCTCGCCTGAAGTTGCTGTACCGTTTATGCATAAATAATGGCGAGCGCCGTTAGCCTCAACGTTATCTTAACCGGAAGATCTGACCCCAATATGTTTCTATTCAGAGGAACATTCAGGACAAATCTCCTGCACATAAATTAGGGTGAATTTAGAGAAGGCTGCATATAGAGACACCACAATCCCGACCAATTCCCCCGACAATCATGCCTAGATTTGTAACTCAGATGCTGAAATAATCTTTAACGAGTTAAATAGTCTTTGATGCTTGAAGGCAATTCTAGAGCAGAGAATATTTCGGATCATTCCCCTACTGAGAACAGCAACAGAAAGTGATTGAACTTCCTAAGCCAGTGGCAGAGAGGTGCTTAGCTATCTCACAAGGTTTATTTAATCATCAATAACTTGCCTTTTTAGGTCCTTCCCTTTGAATCCAAAGTCTGCATTTCCAATGCCATCCTAAATCCACCGTGTAGAGCAAAGCCTTTGAAATCATTTTACCTCCAAGAAAGTACTCCACAATATAATTCTTCATCGGAGACAGACAGTTGCGTACCACTCCCAAGTTTCGATCGTATCATTGCATGATTCTGGCCAGTCCTCCATAGAATCATAGAATGATACAGCATAGAAGGAGGCCATTTGGCCCATCGTGCCTGTGCCGGCCCGATGAAAGAGCTCTCCAACTAGTCCCACTCCCCCCTGCTCTTTCCTCATAAGAACATAAGACACAGGAGCAGGAGTCAGCCATTTGGCCCCTCGAGCCTGCCCCACCATTCAATAATTGTAAACCATTGTAACTTTACCTGAGGAAGGGGCGACAGCTCCGAAAGCTTGTAATTTTAAATAAATCTGTTGGACTATAACCTGGTGTTGTGCGACTTCTCATTTTTGTCCACCATTCAATAAGATCATGGCTGATCTGATCTTGGCCTCAACTCCACTTTCCTGCCCACTCCCCATAACCCTCGACTCCCCTGTTTTTCAAAAATCTGTCTATCTCATTGCCCTGCAATTTTTTCCCTTCAAGTATTTATCCAATTGCCTTTTAACCTTAATATTGAATCTGCTTCTACCGCCCTTTCAGGCAGTGCATTCCAGATCACAACAACTCACTGCGTAAAAAAATTTCTGCTGACCTCCCCTTTGGTTATTTTGCCAATTACCTTAAATCTGTGTCCCCTGGTTACCGACCCTCCTGCCTGTGGAAACAGTTTCTCCTTATTTACTCCATCAAAACCCTTCATAATTTTGAACATCTCTATTAAATCTCCCCTTATCCTTCTCTGCTCTAAGGAGAACAATCCCAGCTTCTCCAGTCTCTCCACGTAACTGAAGTCCCTCATCCCTGGAACCATTCTGGTCAATCTCCCCTTAACCTTCTCTGCTCTAAGGAGAACAATCCCAGCTTCTCCAGTCTCTCCACGCAACTGAAATCCCTCATCCCTGGAACCATTCTGGTAAATCTCCTCTGCACCCGCTCCAAGGCCTTGACATCCTTCCTAAAGTGTGGTGCCCAGGATTGGACACAACACTCTAGCTGAGGCCTAACTATTGATTTATAAAGGTTTAGCATAACTTCCTTGCATTTGTTTATGAATGAAAGCGTGAAAGACTTGCATTTATGATACCCGGACTCCAAGGGTTAAATTACGAGGAGAGATTACACAAACTAGGGTTGTATTCCCTGGAATTTAGAAGGTTAAGAGGTGAGCTGATCAAAGTTTTCAAGATATTAAGGGGAACAGATAGGGTAGATAGAGAGAAACTATTTCGCTGGTTGGGGATTCTAGGACTAGGGGGCATAGTCTAAAAATTAGAGCCAGACCTTTCAGGAGTGACGTTAGGAAACACTTCTACACACAAAGGGTGGTAGATGTTTGGAACTCTCTTCCGCAAACAGCAATTGATGCTGGGTCAATTGTTAATTTTAAATCGGAGATTGATAGTTTTTTGTTAACCAAAGGTATTAAGGGATATGGGGCAAAGGCGGGTATATGGAGTTAGGTCGCAGATCATCCATGATCTCATTGAATGGCGGAACAGGCTCGAGGGGCCCAATGGCCTCTTCCTGTTCCTATGTTTATATGGCGCCTTTCACGACCTCAGGATGTCCCAAAGCGCTTGACAGCCAATGAAGTACTTTTTGAAGTGTAGTCACTGTTGTAATGTGGGAAACGCAGCAGCCAGTTTGCACACAGCAAGCTCCCACAAACAGCAATGTGATAATGACCAGATCATCTGTTTTAGTGATGTTGGTTGAGGGATAAATATTGGCCAGGATACTGGGGAGAACTCCCCTGCTCTTCTTCAAAATAGTGCCATGGGATCTTTTAAATCCACCTGAGAGAGCAGACGGGACCTCGGTTTAATTTCTCATCCGAAAGACGGCCCCTCCGACAGTGCAGCACTCCCTCAGCACTGCACTGGAGTGTCAGCCTAGATTTTTGTGCTCAAGTCTCTGGAGTGGGACTTAGAACCCACAACCTCCTGACTCAGAGGCGAGAGCGCTACCCACTGAGCCACGGCTGACATACCCACTAATTATTAGATTGGCCTATCAGATCAGACACAGGTCGACCTGCTATGAATCTGCAGCATTTTCTGGGGTTGTTTGTTATCGCTGTCTGGGAGGAGACGCTGTGTGTGAAGTTTCTCTGGTTGCATTTTCTGAAATGATTCTATAAAGATATCTGTGAGTATTATTGTTGTAGAATTGACGTGGCTGTAGGGAGGCCATCTTTGAATTGTTCTCTTTCAACAGAGTGTCGATTGACACCACTCTGTCAGTCAATGAGTTGGAGGCAGGGCAGGGCGTAACTCAGCTTCACCAGAATGATACCGGGGCTAAAAGGGTTAAATTACGAGGACAGGTTGCACAGACTGGGCTTGTATTCCCTCGAGTATAGAAGATTAAGGGGTGATCTAATCGAGGTGTTTAATATGATTAAAGGAGTTGATAGGGTAGAGAGAGAGAAACTATTTCCTCTGGTGGGGGGAGTCCAGGCATGACCTTAAAATTAGAGCCAGGCCGTTCAGGGGTGATGTCAGGAAGCACTTCTTCACACAAAGGGCAGTGGAAATCTGGAACTCTCTCCCCCAAAGAGCTGTTGAGGCTGGGGGTCAATTGAAAATTTTCAAATCTGAGCTTGATAGATTTTTGTTGGACAAGGTTATTAAGAGATACGGAACCAAGGCGGGTAGATGGAGCTAAGATACAGATCAGCCATGATCTAATTGAATGGTGGAATAGGCTGGAGGATTCAATAGCCTACTCCTGTCTTCCTATAGGACTGAATCTTTACTGTCCCACTCAACTGAGAAGAAGTTACTTCAATTCAAAAGCCAATCCTAAATTTCACACAGCAAACACAGCTATTGGGCTGAATTTTGCCGGCGCTCAGAGTGCGGGTTTGGAGGCGGGTCCCCTGTCAAAATCACAAAGATTGACAGCGGGGTCGGTGTCCCGCTGTAAACCTGCCTCCTTGTCAGTTTCCCAAGTGTCGGGTCGGTCATCCCCGAACAGACCCGACTCCAAGCGGCGGGTCAGCCAATTTAGATTGTTAAAAGCTTCTTAAAAGGTCGTTAAGAACCATTTTCCCCATGTACTTACCATTTTACCAGGTTTTCAATGAGGTTCCCAGAGAGTATGCCAGGTTCTCAGTGACTGTGGATTGCTGTGAATAGGTGAAAGCTGAAAAAGTGGTTTAAAACCTACCATTTCACAGCTGGTCACTTCCCAATCTTAGAAGCTGCAGCATTAATGATTTGGAACCCACTTGTGAGCTTTATGCACTTTTGAAGTGTTTGGAGTAATCTCTCTGTCCACTGTCACTTCCTTGGAACAACCTCTCTCAACATTGACAGATTACTTCTGTCATCTCAACCTCACCTGCCATCTATTCCATCAGCATCGGTGCCCTTGAAAAAATCTCACCTTGGTCCTCAGATCAGCCCCAACACCAGCATCACCGGGCACACCAGCAGCACCAACAACACCAACCTTCTCCGCAATCAGCTGGTGCTGCACAGGACACGGCATCAGTACCCGACCACATTGCTGCCTGGGACGCCAGCGATGGCCTCATCATGTCCAGATTTGCTTTACTTAACCCTGTACACCCTGGCTGCCACATGATGCACCAGGTTGGCACCACCCCAGACCAACACCATAAAGCATCCCTACAATGCCCAAGACATTCCTTTCACACTCATCACCATTGGAGGGGGGGGGGGGGGGGGACGTTATGTCTCACCATTCACTGGAACTCACTGAGACACTTTCATAGGTGCACACGAATCTGTCCAAGTAGGCAAAGTGGTGAAAATAAGGATTTCAATGCTTGACAGCACATTAACAGAAGGTTTACACAAACATTGGCTAAAACATCCAGGTGCCTACCCTTGTGTGCTGTTAGTTGTTATGATTGGTCTAGGATGAGGGTGAGTGTGAGGGGTGGCTAGTGAGATGGGGATGTGATAATGTAGATAGAGAGGGATGGGTGGAGGTGCAAGGTAAGTTGGTGTGAGTAAGGATGTGCAGGAGTAGGGTAGGGAAGGCAGAGTGATGGGGATGTGATGAGTGGCACAGCAGGATGAGGTTGAGTGTGGATTTACAGTAACGTTTCGTGATCTACTGAGATCATTGAAAGGTTTGCGCCACTGCAGCCTGGTCCTCCTGACGACATCCCTGCTTGTGTCCTCCTGTGCAATGTGCAACCAGGCTGCGTTAATCTCCTGGGGAGGTCCCTTCCGCCCATTGGAAGGGAAGAGAACGTCCCTGCGTGCTGTGACTCCCTCCCTAAGCATAGGGAGGGATTCATGGGAGAGCCTGGGTACAGCCCTGAACCTCTGTGCAGCGCTTGTCAGTGTTTGATGCACCTCAATGCTGCAGAACACTGACAGCACAACTGTCAAAATCAATGTGGACATGGCCCCTTTAAGGAAACCGGCTGATGACGCCTCATCAAGTGATGTCATCGGACCCGCTTCCTATTAATTGGCCGGGAACCTCGCAGGGCGGGGCTTAACAAGCCCTAGTAACGTAAAACCTTGATGGAGGCCGGGATCGAGACAGATGCGAGGTTGGAAAAATCCAGCCCATTAGTGGCTCAAAAATCACCTTTATTATCTCTGTCATCAAAAATCCAGTAGTTGCTTCGCAGTGGCAGAAAACCTCGAGAAGATGCAAATTAACATTCGGAAAGTAGAGTGAAAATCAGTAACTGGCCTATTTCATGACTGATCACTGTGAGTGAACTGCATCTCTCTGTGCTTGAGCAAGTCTCCAGACAGCTTGTCCATACTAATAGAAACACCAAATATCTTTCTTTCACTCACTTTAGATTGCGGTTTTGAAAGACAAACTGAAATTGAACTCCCCACTGTTTGCATCGTGTCTGATCTGCAAATGAATTCATGTTTTCAGAGAAAACAAAGCTACCAAATCATAAAGTGTAAGAGGTGTTCGTGGGGCAGGACATGAGTGTGTGTGTGTGTCTGTCTGTCTTTGCGAAAGAGAGCAGCTAGTTTAGGCTTGTTTATATCAAACTGATTAACATCAAGCATCCTGCTTCTTTGGTGCATGTCTTCAACACTGGGAGGTGTGAGTGTTGAAATATTCACACAGTTTAGGCAGCGCATTTTAATCTGCAACCACTGAAACGTTTTGAGCCCAAACCTATGAAAGAAAAGCAGGGCTTCGCCGAATGCCTGCGGAGGATCACAAACCCAGTGCTCAACTGCCGACAAAAATGCCGCCCATCTCCTTCTGGAATGTGCGGTTGCAAAGATGGTCTGGAAAGAGCGATGCAGTGGTTTTTTTGTCGAGGTTCATCCCGAGCAGCTCCGTAACGCAGGACTCTGTGCTCTACGGACTGTTCCTAGGGACGCACACTGAGACGTAAGAACATAAGAATTAGGAGCAGGAGTCGGCCATTCGGCCCCTCGAGCCTGCTCCGCCATTCAATAAGATCACGGCTGATCTTCGACCTCAACTCCACTTTCCCGCCCGATCCCCATATCCCTTGATTCCCCCAGAGTCCAAAAATCTGTCAATCTCAGCCTTGAATATACTCAATGACTCAGCATCCACAGCCCTCTGGGGCAGAGAATTCCAAAGATTCACAACCCTCTGAGTGAAGAAATTCCTCCTCATCTCGATATTAAATGGCCGATCCCTTATACTAAGACTATGCTCCCTAGTTCTAGACTCTCCAGCCAGGGGAAACAACCTCTCAGCATCTACCCTGTCAATCCCCTTCAGAATCGTATATGTTTCAATGAGATCGCCTCTCATTCTTCTAAACTCCAGAGAGTATAGGCCCAATCTACTCAATCTCTCATCATAGGACAGCCCTCTCATCCCAGGAATCAATCTAGTGAACCTTCGTTGCACCGCCTCTAAGGCAAGTATATCCTTCCTCAGATAAGGAGACCAAAACTCTGCACAGTACTCAAGGTGTGGTCTCACCAAAGCCCTGTACAATTGTACCAAGACTTCCTTACTCTTGTACTCCAACCCCCTTGCAATAAAGGCCAACATGCCATTTGCCTTCCTAATTGCTTGCTGTACCTGCATGCTAACTCTCTATGTTTCCTGTATGAGGACACCTAAATCTCTCTGAACACCAACATTTAATAGTTTCTCACCATTTAAAAAATATTGGGGGAGAAATTCAGTATCGCCCCATTTGGGGCGCAATTATCGGCCGGGCGCAAAGATTAGCGCCTGGTGCTAATTATCGCCACCGACTGCAAACTTGACTTTTATTGCCCCTGGAGGTGATTGCAGCGCTAAATCAGGCGCTTCACACCTGTCTTAAGGCGCAAAGGCCGAGGAGCGAGGCGCTACCTCAGAGCGCTAGCGAAGCTCATGTGATGTCAGTCTGCAATGGAACACACACACAATAGCACGGGCCAGTTCTTAAAGGGGATGGTTGATCTTGCTTTCCATCCACATCCTGCTCATTGCAGCCTTGAATCTTGGCCTGGAGAGACCTGCACATCAAATGTGCTGGAAAGAACAATGGAGAGTACCAGGCAAAGAGCTCAGAGTGCAGCCCCCACAGTCTCTGCTAAATCGATACAAGGAATGGCAAATCAAAATGAACCTGCAAAATGCTGCTCAGTACCCAAAACTCCTTCACACAACGTTGAATCTCTCCAGAAGTCACTCTCTCTCTCAGAATGCATAGTTCAAAAATGGCACCAACAATAAAAGGCAGGAAGCGGTCACCTTTAAATAGCGCTCCCCCTTTCCCTACATGACTGCAGAACGCTCCCCTCAACCTGTCGTTGCTAGCGTCAGGCGGTAAGGCAGGGCGCGCCACTCAATATCCGCTCCGGGGCGATACCGGGGCGTTGCGCACTCGAGTGATGTCACGATCTGCCGGCGCAGGAGATCGTGGTGGTAATGTTTAGCGCTGCCGCAAAATGTCTAGTTAATTTCGCGAGCGGCGCAAACTTCGCCGCGCCTGGGCGCTAGATGCTTTGCGCCCCATTAGCGCCCTCTTAAGGCGCTAACGGGAGGCGCAGCCAACTGAATTTTTCCCCCATTATGTTTTTCTATTCTTCCTACCAACGTGAATAACCTCACATTTCCCCACATTATACTCCACCTTATTGCCCACTCACTTAGTCTATCTATATCCCTTTGCAGACTCTTTGGCCGCGATTTTTTCAATGGGTGCGGGTCAGGTGGTTTCCGGCTTCCAGTCCAGCCCCCAACTTCATCCGGCCCACAGACGTGATTTTACGTTGATTGACCTTGTTAACCCCACCCTGCGGGCTTGCCAGCCAATTAAGAGGAAGCCGGTCAGATGACATCATTTGATGACGTGTCATCTGCCAGTTTTCTTAAAGGGACCACGCACAATTTTTTTTTGACAGCTGATTTCTCAGTGTTTGACAGCATTGAGGTGCTGAAAACATTGACAATCACTGTACAAAGGTGAGCTCTTGCACCCAGGCTCTCCAATGACTCCCTCCATAGGCTGGAATAGATGGCAGCTGCAGGTGAGGTGACAGAAGCGATCTGTCACTGGTGAGAGAGGTTCTCCCAATGAGATGGCACTGGACATGGATTTCAAAACTTGTTACCTAAAGAAATGTGTAAATGCATTAAAAATGAATTTCCCAACATTTTCTTACCTCTGAGACTCACCAGTGCACCATTGGATCCTTCACACCACTTCTGCAGCTGTCATCAATCCAGAAACATTACAGCAGACTCACAACACGCCGCACTTACCTGGCATGGTGTCCGGACGTCGGGAAACCCGAGGCAGAAGCGGCAAAATTGAAAAAGAGCCTGTTAACTACTATCAACTACCTGTTAACAGGCAGGTAAGTAGCTTTAATCCTCTTCCTGCCGCTAGGTGTCGGGTCCATGTGCAAATCGGGGACCCGACACTTGGGAAAATTGTTTGGAGGTGGGTTGACGGCGGGATCACACAGTGCCATGGAGATCAATTAGGTTAGATACAATACATGGCACTCTAGGTTGTCTCATTCCAGTTTCAGTGCTGTTTACATCTACATTAACATTAGCTGTCAGCCGTGTCTCAGTGGGTAGCACACTTGCCTCTGAGTCAGAAGGTTGTGGGTTCGGAGTCCCACTCCAGAGGCTTGAGTGCAAAAATCTAGGCTGACACTTCAGTGCAGTGCTGAGGGAGCGCTGCAGTGTCAGAGGTGCCGTCTTTTGGATGAGATGTTAAACCGAGGTCCTGTCTGCTCTCTCAGGTGGATGTAAAAGATCCCACGGCACTAGTTCGAAGAAGAGCCTCCAAACCCGCCCTCTCAGTGCTGATAAAATCACGGCCTTTGTGTTCTCCTCACAGCTTCCTGTCCCACCTAGCTTTGTATCGTCAGCAAACTTGGATACATTGCACTCGGTCCCTTCATCTAGGTCATTAATAATTGTAAATAGCTGAGGCTCCAGCACTGATCCTTGCGGCACCCCACTAGTTACAGCCTGCCATCAACTGCTGTTGGAAACCATCAACTCGGTGAAAGACGGCCTTTGGTCTGCCTGAAATCTTGCTGGTCTTCCAGTGCAGGGAGCTGTCCACGCCCGAGTGTCGCACATTCCAAGGCCCAGGACTACCCGCTGAGGGACGCACTGAAGCTTGGTGCAGCCGCCGCAAAGGCTGAATGGGGAAAGGCCACAGGTTAAGGCCCTCCCGCCATTGTACACCGAGGATCTGGAACCAGCGGAAAACCCCTCGGGCTGTATGTAGCAGAAAATGTTTAATGAAAAGAAAACCGTTGACTAAACCCTTGCTGCATGACTAAACCCTTCGTGATTTTGAACACCTTTATCAAATCTCTCCTTATCCTTCTCTGCTCTAAGAAGAACAACCCCAGCTTCTCCACATAACTGAAGTGCCTCATCCCTGGTAAATCTCCTCCGCACCCTCTCCAAGGCCTTGACAGCCTTCCTAAAGTGCGGTGCCCAGAATTGGACACAATACTCCAGCTGGGGCCGAACCAGTGAAAGAAGAAAGACTTGCATTTCTATAGCGCCTTTCACAACCACGTCACAAAGCACTTTACTGCCAATGAAGTACTTTTTGAAGTGTAATCACTGTTGCAATGTAGGAAATGCAGCAGCAATTTGCGCACAGCAAGCTCCCACAAACAGCAATGTGATAACATAGAAACATAGAATCTAGGAGCAGGAGTAGGCCATTCGGCCCGTCGAGCCTGCTCCGCCATTCAATACGATCATGGCTGATCATCCAAATCCAGTACCCTGTCCCTGCTTTAATCCCCACAGTACACATATCCCACCCTACCCCCGTAACCCCACGTCTTTAATTCCCCCTAACATATCCCATCCTATCCCCATAACCCCACATATTTAATCCCCCCTAACACTAAGGGTCAATTTATCAAGCCAAATCAACCTAACCCACACATTTTTGGACTGTGGGAGGAAACCGGAGCACCCGGAGGAAACCCACGCAGACACGGGGAGAATGTGCAAACTCCACACAGACAGTCACCCGAGGTCAGATTCGAACCCAGTGCTAACCACTATGCCACCGTGATGCCCAGGTAATCTGTTTTTTAGTGATGTTGATTGAGGGCTAAACATTGGCCCCAGGACACCGGGGAGAATTCCCCTGCTCTTCTTCGAAATAGTGTCATGGGATCTTTTATGTCCACCTGAGAGAGCAGACAGGACCTCGGTTTAACATTTCAGCCGAAAGACAGCACTTCCGACAGTGCGGCGCTCCTTCAGTACTGCCCCTCCGACAGTGCGGCGCTCCCTCAGTACTGCCCCTCCGACAGTGCAGCACTCCCTCAGTACTGTACTGGAGTGTCAGCCTAGATTTTTGCACTCAAGTCTCTGGAGTGGGACTTGAACCCACAACCTTCTGACTCAGAGGCGAGGGTGCTACCCACTGAGCCACGGCTGACAGCTAATGTTAACGTAGATATAAACGGCACTGAAACTGGAATGAGACAACCTCGAGTGCCATGTATTGTATTTAACCTAATTGATCGCCATGGCACTGTGTGAATTGTGACATTTGGATTATACTGTAATGTATCTTTACAAATTTTATGAACATAGGAACAGGAGGAGGCCATTTAGCCCCTCCAGCCTGTTCCGCCATTCAATGAGATCATGGCTGATCTGTGACCTAACTCCATATACCTGCCTTTGGTCCATATCCCTTAATACCTTTAGTTAACAGAAATCTACCAATCTCCGATTTAAAATCAACAATTGATCGAGCATCAATTGCCGTTTGCGGAAGAGGGTTCCAAACTTCTACCACCCTTTGTGTGTAGAAGTGTTTCCTAATTTCACTCCTGAAAGGTCTGGCTCTATATTTTAGACTATGCACCCTAGTCCTAGACTCCCCAACCAGCGGAAATAGTTTCTCTCTATCTACCCAATATGTTCCACTTAATATCTTGAAAACTTCGATCAAATCACCCCTTAACCTTCTAAATTCCAGGGAATACAACCCTAGTTTGTGTAATCTCTCCTCGTAATTTAACCCTTGGAGTCCGGGTATCATTCTGGTAAACCTACGCTGCACTCACTCCAAGGCCAATATATCCTTCCTAAGGTGTGGTGCCCAGAACTGCTCACAGTGCTCCAGGTGTGGTCTAACCAGGGCTTTGTACAGCTGCAGCATGACTTCTGTCCCTGAATAAAGTATATTTTTGAAACACAAGAAATGAGGGAAAAGTGAGCACCAAGTTATTGTAGATAAATCCAATTCAATAACCCGTTGTTACAAGGCTGATTTAAGATGATTTCTGATATAACACCTGTTGTTATGTTTCTGTGACTAATAAGGTGCACAAACTAACAGTTACTTCTCACTTCAGTACATCTCCCACATGACTCACAAAGGCAGTGTAATAGTGAGGGGCTGCTGTAAGTGTTATATTTACTCCATTATCATCAATCAATCAATTTTGTCAAGCATTTTCTTTTTTTTCTCTATTAAACAATGAGTGTTCTTCAGACTTTATTGTCGCAATAAAATTATGAAGGGGCTGTGATAGAGTAGATAGGGAGAGACTGTTTCCACTGGCAGGAGGGTTGGTAACCAGAGGACACAGATTTAAGGTAATTGGCAAAAGAACCAGAGACAAGAAAGACTTGCATTTCTATAGCGCCTTTCACAATCACCAGACGTCTCAAAGCGCTTTGTAGCCAATGAAGTGTCGTCACTGTTGTAATGTGGGAAACACGCAGCCAATTTGCGCACAGCAAGCTCCCACAAACAGTAATGTGATAATGACCAGATAATCTGTATTTTAGTGATGTTGATTGAGGGATAAATATTGGCCCCAGGACAAACTCCCCTACTCTTCTTCGAAATAGTGGCCATGGGATCTTTTACGTCCAACCTGAGAGGGCAGATGGGGCCTCGGTTTAACATCTCATCCGAAAGACAGCACCTCCGACAGTGCAGCACTCCCTCAGCACTGCACTGGGAGCATCAGCCTGGCTATTTATGTGTTACAAGTCCACTGGAGTGGGAATTAGAACCCACAACCTTCTGACTCAAAGGCGAGGGTGCTAACCACTGAGCCACGGCTAACATTTGGAACGCGCTGCCTGAAAGGGCAGTGGAAGCAGATTCAATAGTAAATTTCAAAAGGAAATTAGATAAATATATGAAAAGGAAAAGATTTGCAGGGCTCTGGGGAAAGAGCGGGTGGAGTGGGACTAATTGAATAGCTCTTTCAAAGAGACAAAACAGGCATGATGGGCTGAATGATTCGCACCAAGTCCCGTTCATCCATCACCCACTGTGCTCGCTGACCCACATTGGCTCCCGATCCAGCAATGCCTCGATTTCAAAATTCTCATCCTTGTTTTCAAATCCCTCCATGGCCTCGCCCCTCCCTATCTCTCTAATCTCCTTCAGCCCCACAACAACCCCCTCGAGAGCTCTGCGCTCCTCTAATTCTGCCCTCCTGAGCATCCCCGATTATAATCGCTCAACCATTGGCGGCCGTGCCTTCAGCTGCCTGGGCCCCAAGCTCCCTAAACCTCTCCACCTCTCCACCTCTCTCTCCTCCTTTAAGAGGCTCCTTAAAACCTACCTCTTTTACCAAGCTTTTGGTCACCTGCCCTAATTTCCCCTTATGTGGCTCGGTGTCAAATTTTTTGTCTTAAAATACTCCTGTGAAGCGCCTTGGGACGTTTTACTACGTTAAAGGCGCTGTATAAATACAAGTTGTTGTTGTTGTTGAATGGCCTCCTTCTGTGCTGTATGTTTCTGTGATAATATATCAGCATGTTTTAAACATCCGAATATCAGTTGCGGGATGCACCGGAACACACGATTGTTTTGCCAGCGCGTCAGTCCTGGTTTGTCTTGGAAAGGCGAGCAGTAAAGTCTGTCGAGGGCGGGATGTTAAGAATGGCACAGAGAGTGACAGCAACCATGATTGCAGGTATCAGGAATCAGGAGAGGCGAAGGAAATCGGGTTCATTCACTGCAGAACAGGAGGCCATAGGGTGACCTAACTGAAATCTGCAAGATTAGAAAAGGAAATTGATAAATTTGATCCAGGCAAATTGTTCACTGTGCTGAGAGCTTGAAATACTAGGGGCCATAAGTTAACAATTAGAAAGGTAGGAGTATGGAAGAAAGTAGAGGAGATTTTTCTTTCACACACACAATGGAAAATAGAGCAGTGGAGCAGGGAAGGCCATGGAAGAGAAGTCTGAATGTGTTCAAGAGACATATCGAGGTGTGTCTGGAAAGAGAAGGGGTTCAGGGACGCAGTGAGAAAGCAGCTAGGTTTTTTTTTATTCGTTCCTGGGATGTGGGCATCACTGGCAAGGCCCAGCATTTATTGCCCATCCCCAGTCGCCCTCAAGAAGGTGGTGGTGAGCCGCCTTCTTGAACCGCTGCAGTCCGTGTGGTGAAGGTGCTCCCACAGCGCTGTTAGGGAGGGAGTTCCAGGATTTTGACCCAGCGACGATGAAGGATCGGCCGATATATTTCCAAGGCAGGATGGTGTGTGACTTGGAAATATATCGGCCGTTCCTTCATCGTCGCTGGGTCAAAATCCTGGAACTCCCTCCCTAACAGCGCAGTGGGAGCACCTTCACCACACGGACTGCAGCGGTTCAAGAAGGCGGCTCACCACCACCTTCTCGAGGGCAATTAGGGATGGGCAATAAATGCTGGCCTTGCCAGCGACGCCCACATCCCATGAATGAATAAAATAAAAACCTAGCAGCTTTCTCACTGTGTCCCTGAAATTCCTCTATGTGTCCCTTGAACACATTTAGGTATCGTTGGCTTATCACAAGATCATAGAATCATAGAATGATACAGCACTGAAGGAGGCCATTCGGCCCATCGTGCCTGTGCCGGCTCTTTGAACGAGCTCTCCAATTAGTCCCACTCCCCCTGCTCTTTCCCCCACAGCCCTGCAAATTTCTCCTTTTCAAGTATTTATCCAATTCCTTTTTGAAAGTTACTGTGGTATCTGCTTCCACCGCCCTTTCAGGCAGTGCATTTCAAGCATCATTATTTACACTACTGCTACATGTGATGATGTTTCCCGTATATTTTTAATGGTTACGTGGAATCCACTACTATTTTAGCAATTCTTCCACCAACAATTAAAAAAAAGACTTGCATTTCTATAGCGCCTTTCATGACCACTGAAAGTCTCAAAGCGCTTTACAGCCAATGAAGTACTGTTTTGAAGTGGAGTCACTGTTGTAATGTGGGAAACGCGGCAGCCAATTTGCGCACAGCAAGCTCCCACAAACAGCAATGTGATAATGACCAGATAATCTGTTTTTAGTGATGTTGGTTGAGGGATAAATATTGGCCCCAGGACACTGGAGATAACTCCCCTGCTCTTCTTCGAAATAGTGCCCTGGGATCTTTTATGTCCAACTGAGCGGGCAACGGGGTCTCGGTTTAACGTCTCATCCAAAAGACGGCACCTCTGACAGTGCGGCGCTCCCTCAGTACTGACCCTCCGACAGTGCAGCACTCCCTCAGTACTGCCCCTCCGACAGTGCGGCGCTCCCTCAGTACTGACCCTCTGACAGTGCAGCGCTCCCTCAGTACTGCCCCTCGACAGTGCAGCATTCCCTCAGTACTGCCCTTCCGACAGTGCAGCGCTCCCTCAGTACTGCCCCTCCGACAGTGCAGCGCTCCCTCAGTACTGCCCCTCCGACAGTGCGGCGCTCCCTCAGTACTGCCCCTCCGACAGTGCAGCGCTGCCTCAGTACTGCCCCTCCGACAGTGCAGCGCTCCCTCAGTACCACCCCTCCGACAGTGCAGCACTCCCTCAGTACTGCCCCTCCGACAGTGCAGCGCTGCCTCAGTACTGCCCCTCCGACAGTGCGGCGCTCCCTCAGTACTTTACTGGAGTGTCAGCTTAGATTTTCGTGCTCGAGTCTCTGGAGTGGGGACTTGAAGCCACAACCTTCTGACTTGGAGGCGAGGGTGCTGCCCACTGAGCCGCCATGACTAATGGTAGCTCACACTCTCAAGACTTTAGGTTCAGATGAGGGAGACGATTCAACCCAGCTTTGCTCAGCCACAAAGCAGGGTGGGAGGAGGCTGGTGTGGAGCATTAAACACCGGCATGCACCAGTCGGGCCGAATGGCCTGTTTCTGTGCTGTAAATACGATGTAATTCTATTTAATACAAACTCTCATCATAGCATCAAACCGTTTCTTAAAAGATTCTAGTGGTTTTTGCCTGTGGCTGTGTCTTTGTGAGACGGAGAATGCTTGTCAAGGCAGAGGGACAGATTTCCGTTCCTAACAACGGACACTATTTTGTTTTTTTTAGCTTTAACACCCATCACGAAAAGAAAACTTTTTTAGTTGCCAATCAGATGATATCTGAGCCCGGTTTCTTAATCGAGAATCAGTGTCACGGATTGATATTCCAAACAGTGGAAGCACTTATCATCCCCACCCTTTTTACAGAGAATGTACAGCACAGAAACAGGCCATTCGGCCCAACTGCCGGTGTTTCTGCTCCACATGAGCCTCCTCCCACTCCTCTTCATCTCACCCCATCATCATGCCCTTCTATTCCTTTCTCCCTCATGTGTTTATCCAGCCTGCCCATAAATGCATCTGTGCTATTCACCTCAACCACTCCCTGTGGGAGCGAGTTCCACATTCTCACCACTCTCTGGGCAAAGATGTTTCTCCTGAATTCCCTATTGGATTTATTAGCGACTCTCTTATATTTATGGCCCCTAGTTTTGGATTGCCCCACAAGTGGAAATATCTTCTCTACATCTAAAAATCTAGGCTGACTCTCCCAGTGCAGTACTGAGGGAGCGCCGCACTGTCGGAGGGGCAGTACTGAGGGAGCGCTGCGCTGTCGGAGGGGCAGTACTGAGGGAGTGCTGCACTGTCGGAGGGGCAGTACTGAGGGAGCGCCGCACTGTCGGAGGGGCAGTACTGAGGGAGTGCCGCACTGTCGGAGGGGCAGTACTGAGGGAGCACCGCACTGTCGGAGGGGCAGTACTGAGGGAGCGCCGCACTGTCAGAGGGGCAGTACTGAGGGAGTGCCGCACTGTCGGAGGGGCAGTACTGAGGGAGCACCGCACTGTCAGAGGGGCAGTACTGAGGGAGTGCCGCACTGTCGGAGGGGCAGTACTGAGGGAGCGCCGCACTGTCGGAGGGGCAGTACTGAGGGAGCGCCGCAGTGTCGGAGGGGCAGTACTGAGGGAGTGCCGCACTGTCGGAGGGGCAGTACTGAGGGAGTGCCGCACTGTCGGAGGGGCAGTACTGAGGGAGCGCCGCACTGTCGAAGGGGCAGTACTGAGGGAGCACTGCACTGTCGGAGGGGCAGTACTGAGGGAGCACTGCACTGTCGGAGGGCGGTACTGAGGGAGCGCCGCGCTGTCGGAGGGGCAGTACTGAGAGAGCGCCGCACTGTCGGAGGGGCAGTACTGAGGGTGCGCCGCGCTGTCGGAGGGGCAGTACTGAGGGAGCGCCGCACTGTCGGAGGTGCCGTCTTTCAGGATGAGACGTTAAACCGAGGCCCCGTCTGCTCTCTCAGGTGGACGTAAAAGATCCCACGGCACTATTTCCAAGAAGAGCGGAGGAGTTCTCCCCGGTGTCCTGGGCCAATATCTATCCCTCAACCAACATCACTAAAACAGATTATCTGGTCATTATCACATTGCTGTTTGTGGGAGCTTGCTGTGCGCAAATTGGCTGCAGCGTTTCCTACATAACAACAGTGACCACACTTCAAAAAGTACTTCATTGGCTGTAAAGCGCTTTGTAACATCCTGAGGTGGTGAAAGGCGCTATAGAAATGCAAGACTTTCTTGTTTTCTTTATCTACCCTATCGAACCCCTTCATAATTTTAAAGACAAGTGTTAGGTCACTCCTCTCTATATTAATTAAATTTAATGCAACCTGGCAGTCATTCACACTGGGCAGTTAACGCGAATGATTTAACAACCAATCATTAATGTTTTAGAACAGGCTGCAGTTTGACGATAATTTATTAAATATTAGGCACCAGCCAACCAATGTGTTTCTGCTGACATTTTCAAAAAAGAAACACATATTACTTAAATAGGTCTCCTGAGATTGGCGGCACAAAAACTGATAATTATATTAAATATACATAAACAGTAAGTGTATGTTTATGTAAGTAGATTGTTTTAAAAACCTGATTTAGTAGTCATTGTTTTCGAACTCTTTTAACAGCGCTCCCAATGGAATCCAATTTAATGACACGATGGGATGAAAGATGTCACACAGCCTTGTTCCATATTTAATTAACTTTCTTTTTTTTTTAAAACACAAGACAATAACAAATAGCTTAGGAAAAAAAAAGGGAAAGAAAGCTTTGAGACATCAGCGAGACCTTGTCATGCGTTGTGCGAGATACATGATACAAGATTTGCATATAAGTGACTGTGGCCGGGGAATTCCAGCCCCCCCGGGACTCGATTACCAGAATCTTCATGGCTTACTAATAAAAATTAGAAACTTGAATTAGAAAACAAAGCAATTAAAGATCGCCAGAGATTAAAAGCAAAAAAAAACAGAATCCTGCATTTTGGCCGCACAGCAGAAAGCCTCGGCTGATCACTGCAAGAATAGAGAGAGCCTTTAGCTAAATACCGTTAACCCATTCCTCTCCAAATCTGGCACACCGCACTAATTGTTGCATTTATAACTGACATCGCACAATCGTCACCTGAGATTTGCCCTTCTGGAGACGTTCCTGCATTTACACAAGAAATAGTAACAAGATATTACGTAGAATTATATGGAACGTACGGCACAGAAACAGGCCATTCGGCCCAACTGCTCCGTGCCGGTGTTTCTGCTCCACACGAGCCTCCTCCCGCCCCTCTTCATCTCACCCCATCAGCATAACCTTCCATTCCTTTCTCCCTCATGTGTTTATCCAGCTTCCCCTTAAATGCATCTCTGCTATTCGCCTCAACCACCCCCTGTGGGAGCGAGTTCCACATTCTCACTACTCTCTGGGTAAAGGAGTTTCTCCTGAATTCCTTATTGGATTTATTAGTGACTATCTTATATTTATGGCCCCCAGTTTTGGAATTCCCCACGAGTGTAAACATCTTCTCTACGTCTACCCTTTCAAATCCTTTCAGAATTTTAAAGACCTCTATTAGGTCAGCCTTCAGCTTTCTCTTTTCTAGAGTCAGAAGGTTGTGGGTTCAAGTCCCCACTCCAGAGACCTGAGCGCAAAATGTAGGCCGACACACCGGTGCAGTGCTGAGGGAGCGCTGCGTTGTCGGAGGTGCCGTCTTTCGGATGAGACGTTAAACCGAGGCCCCGTCTGTTCTCTCAGGGGGATGTAAAAGATCCCATGGCCACTATTTTGAAGAAGAGCAGGGGAGTTATCCCCCGGTGTCCTGGGGCCAATACTTATCTCTCAATTAACATCACTAAAAACAGATGATCTGGTCATTATCACATTTCTGTTTATGGGATCTTGCTGTGCGCAAATTGGCCACCGCGTTTCCTACATTACAGCAGCGACTACACTTCAAAAAGTACTTCATTGGCTGTAAAGCGCTTTGGGACGTCCTGAGGCCGTGAAAGGTGCTGGAGAAATGCAACTCTTTCTTTCTATTTGCCAAATTGCCAGTTTTGATTTCAACAATCGAGAAGTACTTTAACTACCTGTCTGTTAATTTGGCTACAAAGTGCCGTCACAAGTTCCTTCAAAAAAACAACCCATCGCAGAGCACAAAAACATTTAAAACAACTCGATTGTCTTAAATGAACAAATCCATCTCTCAAACATTGTGACTAATGTGTCAGAGCGAACGCAGGAGCGGAAAGAAAATTATGACAAGGTCAAAATACTTAAAACGTCTTGTTGAAAAACGATTTTGAAAGCTGCATAATTTTAACGGTTGAATCTTAAGTGGTAACCAAAACGGTTTTGTGAATTTGACAAGACAGAAAAGATGGAACAAATGTTCTGCGCTTAAATACTTAATGCGAGAACTGGGCTCTTAGCTATTTTGAGAATGATGCTAAGATCCTGCCTGTACAATATTGCTGTGCAGTATAGCGGGGTTCACTCAATAGCCTGCAAGGGTATTGACTATAAGTAGTTGAACGCTAGGTTGGGGCAGATAGATCCTGAGCTTTATAATAGAGGTGTAGAGTACAAAAGCAAGGAATTTATGCTCAACCTTTATAAAACACTGGTTAGGATCCAGCTGGAGTATTGTGTCCGGTGGTGGAGGGAGTGAATGTTTAAGGTGGTGGATGTGGTGCCAATCAAGCGGGCTGCTTTGTCCTGGATGGTGTCGAGCTTCTTGAGTGTTGTTGGAGCTGCAGTCATCCAGGCAAGTGGAGAGTATTCCATCACACTCCTTACTTGTGCCTTGTAGATGGTGGAAAGGCTTTGCTTGCGGCAGTGTCCTGGAGATTAATCTTCAATTCCTGGAGACTCCAGGCCAATCCTGGAGCATTGGTAACGCTCACTCAAAGATTTGTATTTCTCTTGGTTACATAGGGTTAGTACTAAATGATTAATTGCAATGCCCATCCAATTTTTGTTCTCTAAAACTGAACTGGGGCTTATTTACTTTTTTATAATCAAATATATGAGTCCTGCTCAAGTGTTTTTTTAAAAATGTATTTGTTCGTGGGATGTGGGCATCACCAGCAAGGCCAGCATTTATTGCCCATCCCTAATTGCCCTTGAGAAGGTGGTGGTGAGCCGCCTTCTTGAACCGTTGTTCTTTGTAGCGGTTTGGAACAACTGAATGGCTTGCTGGGCCATTTCAGAGGGCAGTTAAGAGTCAACCACATGGCTGTGGGTCTGGATTCACATATCGGCCAGACCGGGTAAGGGCGACAGATTTCCTTCCCTAAAGGACATTAGATGTTTGATCTTATTTCAAAGACAGTTAATTATCCAGTGATTACTCAGTGGAACCAGAAGGGCGTTTGAAAAGTACAGCATGTAAAATATCTTGGGCCAGTATTAATTTGTTTTTAAAACATTGTGAAATCAGAGTATCATAGAAACTTACAGCACAGAACGAGGCCATTCGGCCCATCGTGCCTGTGCTGGCTCTTTGAAAGAAATGATTGTTAATAATATTTGTACTAAAGTATAGTCTCGTTAGGTTATTACTTCGTTAATATTTGATTCAGATTAAAATGTTACATAGAATTCACACAGTATTTACAGCACAGAAACAGGCCATTCGGCCCAACTGGTCTGTGCCGATGTTTATGCTCCACACGAGCCTCCTCCCACCCCTCTTCATCTCACCCTATCACCATATCCTTCTATTCCTTTCTCCCTCATGTGTTTATCCAGCTTCCCCTTAAATGCATCTCTGCTATTCACCTCAACCACTCCCTGTGGTAGCGAGTTCCACATTCTCACCACTCTCTGGGTAAAGAAGTTTCTCCTGAATTCCCTATTGGATTTATTAGTGACTACCTTATATTTACGACCCCTAGTTCTGGTCTCTCCCACAAGTGGAAACATCTTCTCTACCTCTACCCTATCGAACCCCATTCATAATTTTAAAGACCTCTATAAGGTCACCTTCTCTTCTCTTTTCTAGAGAAAAGAGACCCAACCTGTTCATCCTTTCTTGATAGCTATAACTGCTCAGTTCTGGTTTCAAGCCTTTAAATCTTTTTTGCACCTTCTCCAGTGCCTCCCTATCCTTTTTATAATAGGGAAAACAGAACTGTGCACAGTACTCCAAGTGTGGTCTAACCAAGGGTTCTGATGAAAGGTCATCGACCTGAAACGTTAACTCTGTTTCTCTCTCCACAGATGCTGCCTGACCTGCTGAGTATTTCCGGCATTTTCTGTTTTTATTTCAGATTTCCAGCATCCGCAGTATTTTGCTTTTGTGTTGTGTGGTCTAACCAAGGTTCTGTATAAGTTTAATGCAACTTCCCTGCTTTTCTATTCTATTCTTCTACGAATGAACCCAGTACTTGGTTTGCATTTTTTATGACCTTATTAACCTGCGTCACTACTTTTATTGATTGGTGTAACTGTAACCCCGGATCTCTCTGCTCCTCTACCCCATTTAGACTCTTATTATCCAAGGAGTGTGTGGCCTCCCTATTCCTTCTACCAAAAGACTTATCGATATTGAACATTTACTCCCTCCACCACCGGCGCACCGTGGCTGCAGTGTGTACCATCTACAAGATGCACTGCAGCAACTCGCCAAGGCTTCTTCGGCAGCACCTCCCAAACCCGCGACCTCTTCCACCTAGAAGGACAAGGGCAGCAGGCGCATGGGAACACCACCACCTGCAAGTTCCCCTCCGAGTCACACACCATCCTGACTTGGAAATATATCGGCCGTTCCTTCATTGTCGCTGGGTCAAAATCCTGGAACTCCCTCCCTAACAGCACTGTGGGAGCACCTTCACCACACGGACTGCAGCGGTTCAAGAAGGCGGCTCACCACCACCTTCTCAAGGGGCAACTAGGGATGGGCAATAAATGCTGGCCTTGCCAGCGACGCCCACATCCCATAAATGAATATATTAAATAAAAATTAATTTGCCATTTACACGCCCTTTCTGCAAGTTTATTAATGTCTTGATTGTATTTTGTCACAGTCCTCCTCTGAATTAATTACAACCCCCCCGCCCCCCCAATTTTGTGTACTCAAATTTTGAAATTGTACTTCCAAATCTTGAGTCCAAATAATTGATGTAAGAGCATGCATAGGTCATAGAATCACAGCAGCATGCAGCATTCGGCCCATCGTGGCTGTGCCGGCTCTTTGAAAGAGCTCTCCAATTAGTCCCACTCCCCCCTGCTCTTTCCCCACAGCCCTGTAAATTTTTTCTTTTTTTAATTATATATCCAATTCCCTTCCTTAGTATTAACTATACCCTGTGACGTAAGAAAACTACTAGGCACTTGGTCTAAGCGTTAAACAAAGCTTTAATCAACTGTTTTTCAACATGGAGGTCTAGTTGTGTCCTTCACTAGTTCCTGTTAAAGAATGTCCTGAGCAAGCTGGGCCCATGCCCGAGTATTTATACTCTCCCTGGACAGCGCCACCAGCAGGCCGCCCAGTATTATTTCAGAAGTCATTTCCACATGAATGACCAGATTCATGTCACCCTGCACCCCCCACCCCACCGCCCACCAATTTGGTGTCATCTGCAAATTTTGATACATTACTTCCAATTTCCAAGTCTAAATCATTTATGTAAATGGCGAACAACATTGTTCGCAGCACCGATCCCTGTGGATCACCACTTCCCACCTTTTGCCACTCTTGAGTAACTACCCTTAACCCCTACTCTCTGTTTCCTGTTTTGTAGCCAGTTTGCTGTCCATTCTGCTCCCTGACCCCTGACTCCACACGCTCTGACCTTTAGTCAGGAGTCTAAACTGTGGTGCCTCATTGAAGGCCTTTTAAAATCCAAGAAAATCAAAAACAGAAACCTTATTTACTTGAGAAACAAGTCAAGCTGCGGAGGATGAATCCAACAAGTGTGTCAGGGGTACTTTGATCTTAAACTTCAACAGGGGAACAAGTGAGGTGAAGCTGAGTTACTGCAAAGGTGCAGGAAGGAGACCTTTTTCCCCGTGCTATGAAATAAAGGCTCGGGGGCGAGGGACGGGTGGAGGGTCGGGGGATCTACGAGGCAAGCAGCAAAGCACCCTGACCTCAGCACAGTGAGGCCTGAGTGAATTTAACCTCATCCACCACCGCCCGCCCCCCCCAACCGTTTCCCCCCCCCCCCAACCCCGATCGGTTGCCCATCTGAAGCTGGCGGTTCGCGACACTCGCGTTATTTGTGGGGAAAGAAAAAAAGAAAGACTTGCATTTCTATAGCGCCTTTCACGACCACCGGACGTCCCAAAGCGCTTTATGGCCGCTGAAGTACTTTTGGAAGTGTAGTCAACATAAGAACATAAGAAATAGGAGCAGGAGTAGGCCATTCGGCCATTCGAGCCTGCTCCACCATTCAATGAGATCATGGCTGATCTTCTGCCTCAACTACATTTACCGGCCCTATCGCCATATCCCTTGATGCCCTTACTAGTCAGAAATCTATCGACTTCTGTTTTGAATATATCCAATGACTGAGCCTCCACAGCCCTCTGGGGTAGAGAATTCCAAAGGTTCACCACCCTCTGTGTGAAGAAATTTTTCCTCATCTCAGTCCTGAATGGCCTACCCTTTATCCTGAGGCTGTGGCCCCTGGTTCTAGACTCCCCAGCCAAGGGAAACATTCTCCCAGCATCCACCCTATCAAGCCCTGTAATAATTTTGTATGCTTCAATGAGATCACCTCTCATTCTTCTGAATTCAAGAGAATTCACTGCTGTAATGTGGGAAACGCGGCAGCCAATTTGGGGAGTGTGTTTTCGGCGGGTCCTGGAAATTGGGAATTATGTGGTGGGGGTGGGGGGTGGGGGCGACGAAGAGAGAGGCTGGGGCAGAGTGGAGGCCTAAACTTTCTTCGTATGGGTTTGAGGAGCACTCGTGCCCCCCCCACATGGAAAGTTTTAAACAAGTTATCTCTTTGGGCCGCTGCTGGAGCCGACTCTTCTGCCATGAGTTTCACCTGGCGGGAGAGCCAATCCAGCGCCTTTCACTGCCTCAGGACCTCCCAACGTGCTTCACAGCCAATGACATACTTTTGGAAGTGTAGTCACTGTTGTAATGTGGGATAACTTTGGACACATGAAGCTCCCACAAACAGCAATGTGATGATGGCCAGATAATCTGCTTTTGTGATGTTGTTTGAGGGATAAATATTGGCCCCAGTACACTGGGAAGAACTCCACTGCTCTTCTTCGAAATAGTGGCCATGGGATCTTTTATGTCCACCTGAGAGGGCAGACGGGGCCTCGGTTTAACATCTCATCTGAAAGATGGCACCTCCGACAGTGCAGCACTCCCTCAGTACTGCCCCTCCGACATTGCTGCGCGCTCTCAGTACTGCCCCTCCGACAGTGCAGCACTCCCTCAGTACTGCCCCTCCGACAGTGCGGCGCTCCCTCAGTACTGTCCCTCCGACAGTGCAGCGCTCCCTCAGTACTGCCCCTCCGACAGTGCGGCGCTCCCTCAGTACTGACCCTCCGACAGTGCAGCACTCCCTCAGTACTGTCCCTCCGACATTGCTGCGCTCCCTCAGTACTGCCCCTCCGACAGTGCAGCGCTCTCTCAGTACTGCCTCTCCCGAAAGTGCAGCGCTCCCTCAGTACTGAGCTGGGAGTGTCAGTTTAGACTTTCTGCTCAAGTCTCTGGAGTGGGTCTTGAACCCACAACCTGTAAAGCAATTACAAAGGTATGAAGACAGAGTTGGCTAAAGTGGACTGGGAAAATAGATTAAATGGTAAGACGGTTGATAAGCAGTGGCAGACATTTAAGGAGATATTTCATAACTCTCAACAAAGATATATTCTAGTGAGAAAGAAAGACTCTACGAAAAAGGATGAACCATCCGTGGCTAACTAAGGAAGTTAAGGATGGTATCAAATTGAAAGAAAAGGCATACAATGTTGCAAAGATTAGTGGTAGGCCAGAAGATTGGGAAAATTTTAGAAACCAGCAAAGGATGACTAAAAAAATAATAGAGGGAGAAAATAACTTATGAGAGTAAACTAGCAAGACATGTAAAAACAGACAGTAAGAGCTTCAAGAAGTATATAACAAGGAAGAGAGTAGCTAAAGTAAACATTGGTCCCTTAGAAGATGAGACTGGGGAATTAATAATCGGAAACAAGGAAATGGCAGAGACTTTGAACAAATATTTTGTATCTGTCTTCATGGTAGAAGACACTGAAAGCATCCCAATAATAGTAGATAATCAGGGGGCTATAGGGAGGGAGGAACTTAAAACAATCACTATCACCAGAGAAAAAGTACTAGGCAAACTAATGGAACTAAAGGTGGACAAGTCCCTGGACCCGATGGCCTGCATCCTAGGGTTTTAAAAGAGGTGGCTGCAGAGATAGTGGATGCATTGGTGGTGATCTTCCAAAATTCCCTAGATTCTGGAGAGGTCCCTGCGGATTGGAAAACCACAAATGTAATGCCCTTATTCAAGAAAGGAGGGAGACAGAAAGCAGGAAACTATAGGCCGGCTAGCCTAACATCTGTCATTGGGAAAATGCTGGAATCCATTATTAGGGGAGTAGTAGTAGGACATTTAGAAAATCATAAGACAATCTAGCAGTCAACATGGTTTTATGAAAGGGAAATCGTGTTTGACAAATTTACTAGAGTTCTTTGAGGATGTAACGAGCAGGGTGGATAAAGGGGAACCAGTAGATGTGGTGTATTTGGATTTCCAGAAGGCATTCGATAAGGTGCCACATAAAAGGTTACTGCACAAGAGCTCACGGTGTTGGGGGTAATATATTAGCATGGATAGAGGATTGGTTAACTAACAGAAAACAGAGAGTCAGGATAAATGGGTAATTTTCAGGTTGGCAAACTGTAACTGGTGGGGTACTACAGGGATCAGTGCTGGGGCCTCAACTATTTACAATCTATATTAATGACTTGGATGAAGGGACCGAGTGTACTGTAGCCAAATTTGCTGACGATACAAAGATAGGTGGGAAAGCAAGTTGTGAGGAGGACACAAAGGGCTGGATTTTGATACTGGGGCGGGTTGGGGTCGTGTCATCCGCATTTCGTGTTATCCACCCGACTGCAATTGGATGTGGGAGATTGATGCAATTTTCACCTAATTGGGCAATTGAGTTCCAGCATGTGGGAACCCATGAACCAATTAGTGGTTTCAGTCTGAAAGTCAAGACCTGGATGCAAAATGAGGAGAGAGAGAGAGAGAGAAGAGAGACAGAGAGAGAGAGAGAGAGAGAGAGAGAAAGAATCCAGCTCCTCTCACAGCAAAGGCCAGGCAGTCTCTGAAGACATTCAATGCAGCAGCATCAGAGGCGACTTTCAGACCTAATACTACTACTACCTTCATCGCATCTCCGTTGTAATAGTGGACCTGCAGCTGATAGTCAGCTATCCACTTGTGCTCCCGCCAGGTTTCACTGGAGTGTTTCACATCAGGCGTGCTTCACGTCGGAAAAGGGTTAAACTAGCTAAAACGTTTCAAAATGGCATTACAGAGCCAATTTAGGGCTTGTTAAGGGCTTTAATGGCCTCTCCCGCCTCTTGGAGGCGGGAAGGAGTCGGGAACACCGCACACGATTTTATCAAAATTGCGTGGCGGCGGGATCAGGTCCGCCCGCCACTTTTCGCAATTTTTACCCCCCACACGCCTCCAAACCCGTCTCCACGGCCCTATGAAAATCTAGCCCAAAGAGTCTGCAAAGGGATATAGATAGGTTAAGGTAGTGGGCAAAAATTTGGCAGCTGGAGTATAATGTGGGAAAATGTAAGGTTATCCACTTTGGTAGGAAGAATAGAAAAGCAAAATATTATTTAAATGGAGAGAGACAACAGAATGCTGCGGTACAGAGGGATCTGGGTGTCCTCGTACATGAAACACAAAAAGTTAGCATGCAGGTACAGCAAGTAATTAGGAAGGCAAATGGAATGTTGGCCTTTATTTCAAGGGGGATGGAGTATAAAAGTAGGGAAGTCTTGCTACAACTGTACAGGGCGTTGGTGAGACCACACCTGGAGTACTGCGTACAGTTTTGATCTCCTTATTTAAGGAGGGATATACTTGCATTGGAGGCAGTTCAGAGAAGGTTCACGAGGTTGATTCCTGGAATGGAAGGGTTGTCTTATGAGGAAAGGTTGAGCAGGTTGGTCCTATACTCATTGGAGTTTAGAAGAATGAGAGGTGATCTTATTGAAACATATAAGATTCTGAGGGGGATTGACAGGGTAGATGCTGAGAGGATGTTTCCCCTCGTGGGGGAATCTAGAACTAGGGGGCACAGTCTCAGATAAGGGGTCGCCCATTTAAGACGGAGATGAGGAGGAATTTCTTCTCTCGGAGGGTCGTGAATCTTTGGAATTCTCTACCCCAGAGAGCTGTGGAGGCGGAGTCAGTGAATATATTCAAGGCGGAGATAGACAGATATTTGAGCTACAGGGGAGTCAAGGGTTATGGGGAACAGGCAGGAAAGTGGAGTTGAGGCCAAGATCAGATCAGTCATGATCTTATTGAATGGCGGAACAGGCTGAAGGGGCCGAATGGCCGACTCCTGCTCCTATTTCTTAAGTTCTTTTGTAACCTTCAGACTCCGAGCTGAGGGAAGGACCCAGTGGGAAGGGGGCAGATTTAACTGTCCAGACACCCAGTTCTTGCCAGGTGAGCAGGGTTAAAATTGCCTCTAAAGTTTTTTGTTTAAATCTTCACTAGGAGAGCACGTGTGTCTATTGTTAAATCTGCATCAGGTGGGACTTCTTTATTTAAATGAATTTAGTACTTGGGGAGAAAAAGATCATTCGTATTTTCTTTTAGCTTTTTAAAAAATTAGTTGCATTAGTGTGCTTGCTGACCTTCATTGGCTCCCGGTCCAGCAACCCATAGGGGTAAAAATTCAGTTGGTTGCGCCTCCTGTTAGCGCCTTAAGAGGGCGCTAATGGGGCGCAAAGCCGCTAACGCCCGGGCGCAGCGATGTTTGCGCCGCTCCGGAACTTAACTAGACATTGTGCGGCGGCGCTAAACTTTACCGCTGCGACCACCTGCGCGCGCAGATTGTGACGTCATTCCATGGTGCAACGCCCTTGTGGCGCCCCGGAGCGGAAATTGAGTGGCGCCCCCTGCCTTACCGCCTGGCGCATCCAACGACTGGAAGACTGGAACGCTATCAATCGCTGTGGGGCTGGGGGGGGCGCTATTTAAAGGGGGCCTCTTCCTGTCTTTTTCTGTGGTTGACATTTTTGCACCACTCGTTCTGAGAGAGAGAGAGAGATTCGGAGAGAGAGAGAGACTTCTGCATTGACTCAACGCTTTGTGAGGTAGTTTTGCCTACTGATCCTAACAGTTGGCCCCCCCCCCGCTTTAAGAACTGGCCGGCGCCAGTGTGTCTGTGTTCCCTCGCTAACTGGCAGCACCTGCGCTGCGCTCGCCCGCTGAGTTAGCGCCTCACTGCTCGGCCTTTGCGCCTTAAGACAGGTGTGCAGCGCCTGATTTAGCACTCCACTCACCTCCCGGGGCGGTAAAAGTGAAGTTTCCAGTCAGTGGCAATAATTAGCGCCAGGCGCTAATATTTGCGTCCAGACGATATTTGCGCCCCAAACGGGGCGCGACCTAATTTTTCCCCCAACGAGTTTTAAATTCTCACCCTCGTGTTCAAATCCCTCCATGGCCTCGCCCCCCCTCTATCTCTGTAATCTCCTCCAGCCCTACAACCCCCCGAGATCTCTGCGCTCCTCCAATTCTGGCCTCTTGAGCATCCCCGATTTCCTTCGCTCCACCATTGGCGGCCGTGCCTTCAGCTGCCTGGGACCTGAGCTCTGGAATTCCCTCCCTAAACCTCTCCGCCTTTATACCTCTCCTCCTTAAAACCTCTTTGACCGAGCTTTTGGTCACCTGTCCTAATATCTCCTTACGTGGCTCGGTGTCAAACTCTGGTCTGATAATCGCTCCTGTGAAGCGCCCTGGGACGTTTTTACTGTGTTAAAGGCGCTAGATAAATACAAGTTGTTGTTTTATTGCTAAATAAGACAAGAAACAATCTAGAATTGTTGAAATCTTGTTTATTTCAAGGAGAAACCCAGAGGCTACAAGACTTACTGTACCATGTCAATTTTGAAAACCAAAGTACCTAATGTACAATACTATAAGTCTCCCCGGTTGTTTATTTATACCCATAGTGGGCACAGTGGGCATTCGTGACTTCACTTTGAACAATGCAAACCTGCCGCCCGTGCCTCGCTGATGTACGCACTGCTCCGTTATACCTACAGCGCTTAGAAAAAGAAATTTGAAAACTGCAGCTTGTACGTCCGTATTTTACAGTAGCATAAATTGGCACCCATACTGTGTTAGTTACGGGTCATGCACTCCAGGACATCTGACGGGGAGGGGAGGAGAGGTGGCAGGGTCGAAGGTCGGGGTGGGGTGCGGGGCGGGGCGGGGCGGGGCTGGGGGATGTGTCTTGCTGGTTTCCAAGGTCTCCTTGAACCTTTAAGCAGCTAACCATCGAAAAACAAAAAAAAAAGCACGTCAATGATACATGGGTTTATTTCTTAATATGAACACAGTAATTCCAGTAAAATCCAGTTTCAAACAGCAGAATAAACACTAATAACAGTTATGGATAAGCATGATTTAATTTGACTGGAAAGTTGATTGTACAGAATTTTGTTAAAGAAAGTTTGAACACAGGGAGCCGCCGATGATTTCTATAAGGAAAGGCTTGATGTTTGCTATACATTACATCTATCACATGTATGGTAATGCTATTGGTATTATGGCAACGCCCACAAATACGGTCCATGTTTGTTGGCGGGGGGGGGGGGGGGAAGAGGGGAATGAGTCAGCTTTGGACTGGCCAAAGGGATCAGTAACATAACGCATGTGTAACACTTTATATATACTATATATAGTATATATATATACACACAGAGAAAATCTGTATGTTGCCTTAAAGGGTCGAACAACATGAAAAAAAATCAATTATTTTGACTGATGCAAGTTGTGTGTGTGTGTTTTTATATTATAATACAATGCTTTTTTTTTTCCCTCTCTCCAAAATGTCCGTCTTTGAAAACATTCTCGTGCAAAGAGTGAGAAAGTCGTATACTTTCAGTGATGTCGCCTTCCCAAAGCAAGCTGTTTGGCACCGTATCGTATCATTAACTGCTGTGTTGCGTCATTGCATGGTTCTGTAAAAACAAAAAAGGAAATTACATGTTGAGGTGAGTCTGTTGAACGACACGTCCGCTCAACTCACACTTATTTTGGCAATAACAATGGTTTGGCGCGTAGCAGCAATCGTACCGCAACTGCTCTTGAGGGGGAGTGAAGTTGTTACCCACATTTCATTGTTACTGCTGCCAACTGTGGCCCCGATTTTAACTTCAGGTGGATTCACCGCTCAGGCCTGAGTTAAAATTACAGTCAGCCGTGTCTCACTGGGCAGCACCCTTGCCACTAAGTCAGAAGGTTGTGGGTCCAAGTCCCACTCCAGGGACTTGAGCACAAAAATCTAGGCTGACACTCCCAGTGCCAGTGCTGAGGGAGTGCTGCAGTGTCGGAGGTGCCGTCTTTCGGATGAGACGTTAAACTGAGGCCCCGTCTGCTCTCTCAGGTGGACGTAAAAGATCCCATGGCGCTATTTCAAAGAAGAGCAAGGGGAGTTCTCCCGCGGTGTCCTGGCCAATATTTATCACTCAATCAACATCACTAAAACAGATTATCTGGTCATTGTCACATTGCTGTTTGTGGGAGCTTGCTGTGCGCAAATTAGCTGCCGCATTTCCTACATTACAACAGTGACTACACTTCAAAAAGTACTTCATTGGCTGTGTGTAAAGCGCTTTGGGACGTCCTAAGGTTGTAAAAGGCGCTGTAGAAATATAAGTCTTTCTTGACAGTCGGGTCTCAATGATGTCACCGGGCTGCAACATGCATATGTAAAGAAGGACCCCGTTGGCTCCGGGCGGGTGTCCTTGCTGCCTGCTCAGGAGAGCGGGTTAAAAATCGCAGACGTTGCGATCATGGCGGCTTCTGCCAGGTAAGAGCCAGAGAGACTTTAACTGCCCACCTGCCAGGTTCCTGCTCAGCGAGTAGGGTTAAAATCGCCCCAGGTATCTGCAGTGTCTTTCCTTTTTTTTCTCTCCTCCTTAAGTTGAATGGTTTTTGCTGGGGAACGGTTCTAGAGCTGTAAGTTTCACCAGCAGAACAAGTTTCTCTTTATCTCCCCTATACCTGGCTGGATCATTAACTATCGCTTTATTAAATACTCACCTATGTTTGGGCTGAGTTTATTCAGATGCTCCTCAAGTATCGTGACAGCCGAATGCCAATACTATATTTCACCTTTTCTTTAAAGCATTTAAACCTCTTGGAGGAGAAATTCGGTATCGCCCCGTTTGGGGCGCAATTATCGGCCGGGCGCAAAGTTTAGCGCCTGCCGCTAATTATCGCCTCCGACTGCAAACTTGACTTTTATCGCCCCTGGAGGTGATTGGAGCGCTAAATCAGGTGCTACACATCTGTCTTAAGGCGCAAAGGCCGAGGAGCGAGGCGCTACCTCAGAGCGCTGGCAAAGCTCATGTGATGTCAGTCAGCAATGGAACACAGACACACTGGCACCGGCCAGTTCTTAAAGGGGAGGGTCGATCTTGCTCTCCATCCGCACCCTGCTCATTGCAGCCTTGAATCTCGGCCTGGAGAGACCAGTACATCAAATCTGCTGGAAAGAACAATGGAGAGGCCCAGGGAAAGAGCTCAGAGTGCAACCCCCACAGTCTCTTCTAAATCGATGCAAGGAAGGTCAAATCAAAATGAACCTGCAAAGTGCTGCTCAGTACCCAAAACTCCTTCACACAACGTTGAATCTCTCCAGAAGTCTCTCTCTCTCTCAGAATGCGTGGTGCAAAAATGTCGCAGAGAAAAAAAGGCAGGAAGCGTTCGCCTTTAAATAGCACTCCCCGAGTCCCTTCCTGACTGCAAAACGCTCCCCTCAACCTGTCGTTGCTAGCGGCAGGTGGAAAGGCAGGGGGCGCCACTCAACATCTGGTCTGGGGCGCTACCGGGGCGTTGCACTCTCGACTGACGTCACGATCTGCCGGCGCAGGAGATCGTGGCTGTAGTGGTTAGCGCCGCCGCAAAATGTCTGGTCAATTTCGCGAGTGGCACAAACATCGCCGCACCCGGCGCGCCAGTTGCTTTGCGACCTATTAGCGCCTCCTTCGGGCGCTAACGGGAGGCGCAAAGCAACCAAATTTTTTCCCCCTTTTCTCCAGTGCATATCTGGCCACATATCCAGCTAAATGGGTGACATGCATTCCAATCAATCAATGAGTTAATTACTTTACTATGTCAAATATGTCACACGGCTCAAAATATACCCATAAATGGCTAAATTTAACCCAATAGTTAGCAATTCACTTTAACCTCTATATTGCCGAGGCTTAATGACAAAGCTGTGAGATTGTTCTCCACCTGTACTCTCAGAAGGAGTTGCGCAGCCAAGGCTTCTTCGACAGCACCTCCCAAACCTGTGACCTCTACCGCCTAGAAGGACAAGGGCAGCAGGCGCATGGGAACACCACCACCTCCACGTTACCAAGCTCTGGGAGTGTTTTTCTTTCTCTGTTATTTATTTTCTAGCTAAGTGGAAATGGTTCCTAATGGAAAATCAATTACAGTGGAACAGACAAGAAAGAAAGACTTGCATTTCTCCAGCGCCTTTCACGACCACCGGACGTCTCAAAGCGCTTTACAACCAATGAAGTACTTTTTGAAGTGTGGTCACTTTGTAATGGGGGAAACGAGGCAGCCAATTTGCACACAGCAAGCTCCCACAAACAGCAATGTGATAATGACCAGATAATCTGTTTTTAGTGATGTTACATAGAAACATAGAAGATAGGAGCAGGAGTAGGCCATTCGGCCCCTCGAGCCTGTTCCGCCATTTAATGAGATCATGGCTGATCATCCAAATTCAGTACCCTGTCCCTGCTTTCTCCCCATATCCCTTGATCCCTTTAGCCTTAAGAAATATATCTAACTCCTTCTTGAATATATTTAATGAATTGGCCTCAACTGCCTTCTGTGGTCGAGAATTCCACAGGTTCACCACTCTCTGGGTGAAGAAATTCCTCCTCATCTCAGTCCTAAATGGCTTACCCCTTATCCTTAGATTGTGACCCCTGGTTCTGGACTCCCCCGCCATCGGGAACATCCTTCCTGCATCTAATCTGTCTAGTCCTGTTAGAATTTTATAAGTTTCAATGAGATCCTGAGATCCCCTCTCATTCTTCTAAACTCTAGCGAATACAAGCCCAATTTTCCCAATCTCTCTTCATACGTCATTCCTGCCATCCCAGGTATCAGTCTGGTGAATCTTCGCTGCACTCCCTCCATGGCAAGAACATCCTTCCTCAGATAAGGCGACCAAAACTGCACACAATACTCAAGGTGTGGTCTCACCAAGGCCCTGTACAACTGCAGCAAGACATCCTTGCTCCTGTACTCGAACCCTCTCGCTATGAAGGCCAATATACCATTTGCCTTCTTAACCGCCTGCTGCACCTGCATGCTTATCTTCAGCGTCTGGTGCACAAGGACTCCCAGGTCTCATTGCACGTCCCCTTTTCCCACTCTATTGCCGTTCAGATAATAATCTGCCTTCCTGTTTTTGCCACCAAAGTGGATAACCTCGCATTTATCCATATTATACTGCATCTGCCATGCATCTGCCCAATCACCCAACTTGTCCAAATCATACTGGAGTTTCTCTGCATCCTCCTCACAACACACATGCCCACCCAGCTTTGTGTCGTCTACAAACTTGGAGATATTACATCTAGTTCCCTCGTCTAGATCATTAATATATATTGTGAATAACTGGGGTCCTAGCACCGATCCCTGCGGTACCCCACTAGTCAGTGCCTGCCACTCGGAAAAAGACCCGTTTATTCCAACTCTTTGCTTTCTGTCTGCCAACCAGTTCTCTATCCAAGTCAGTACCTTACCCCCAATCCCATGTGTTTTAACTTTGCACACTAATCTCTTATGCGGGACCTTATCGAAAGCCTTCTGAAATTCCAAATACACCACATCCACTGGTTCTCCCTCATCTATTCTAACAGTTACATCCTCAAAAAATTCCAGTAGATTAGTCAAACATGATTTACCTTTTGTAAATCCATGTTGACTTTGTCCGATCCTGTCACTGTTTTCCAAGTGCTCTGCTATTACATCTTTTATAATGGACTCTAGCATTTTCCCCACTACCGATGTCAGGCTTACCGGTCTATAATTCCCCGTTTTCTCTCTCCCACCTTTTTTAAATAGTGGGGTAACATTAGCTACCCTTCAATCCATGGGAACTGTTCCAGAGTCTATAGAATTTTGGGAGATGACCAGCAATGCATCTACTATTTCTAGGGCCACTTCCTTAAGTACCCTAGGATGTAGATTATCAGGCCCTGGGGATTTATCGGCCTTCAATCCCGTCAATTTCCGTAACACCATTTCCCTACAAATACTGATTTCATTCAGTTCTTCCCTCTCATTGGACCCTATGTTCCCCGACATCTCTGGGAGGTTATTTGTGTCCTCCTTTGTGACGACAGAACCAAAGTATGCATTTAATTGGTCTGTCATTTCTTTGTTCCCCATTATAAATTCCCCTGATTCTGACTGCAAGGGACCTACGCTTGACTTCACCAATCTTTTTCTCTTCACATATCTATAGAAGCTTTTACAGTCAGTTTTTATGTTCCTCGCAAGCTTACTCTCATATTCTATTTCCCCCCTCTTAATTAATCCCTTTGTCCTCCTTTGCTGAATCCTAAACTGCTACCAATCCTCAGGTTTGCTGCTTTTTCTGGCCAATTTATATGTCCTCTCCTTGGATCTTATGCTATCCCTAATTTCCCTCGTTAGCCACGGTTGAGTCACCTTTTTTGTTTTATTTTTATGCCAAACAGGGATGAACAAATTCTGTAGTTCATCCATGCGATCTTTAAATGTTTGCCATTGCCTATCCACCGTCAACCCTTTAAGTAACGTTCCCCAATCCATCCTAGCCAATTCGCGCCTCATACCATCGTAGTTTCCTTTATTTAAATTCAGGACCCTAGTCTCTGAGTCAACTACTTTACTCTCCATCTTAATGAAGAATTCTATCATATTATGATCACTCCTCCCCAAGGGGCCTCGCACAACAAGATTGCTAATTAATCCTGTCTCATTACATAATACCCAGTCTAAGATGGCCTGATCTCTAGTTGGTTCCTCGACATATTGGTCCAGGAAACCATCCCGTATACACTCTAGGAATTCCTCCTCCACAGTATTGTTACTAATTTGGTTAACCCAATCTATATTTGATTAAAGTCACCCATGATAACTGCTGTGCCCTTATTGCACGCGTCTCTAATTTCCCGTTTAATGCCATCCCCAACCTCAGCATTACTGTTTGGGGGTCTGTATACAACTCCCACTAACGTTTTCTGCCCCTTGGTATTTCTCAGCTCTACCCATACAGATTCCACATCATCAGAGCTAATATCCTTCCTTACTATTGTGTTAATGTCCTCTTTAACCAGCAATGGTACCCTATCTCCTTTTCCTTTTTGCCTGTCCCTCCTGAATATTGAATACCCCTGGATGTTGAATTCCCAGCCTTGGTCACCTTGGAGCCATGTCTCCGTAATCCCAATTATATCATATCCGTTTACATCTATTTGCGCAGCTAATTCATCCACCTTATTACGAATGCTCCTCGCATTAAGACACAAAGCCTTCAGGCTTGTTTTTTTAACACTCTTAGACCTTTTAGAATTATTATTTACTGTGGCCATGTTTGATTTACACCCTTGATTTCTCTGACTGCCACTTTTGCTTTTCTCCTTCCTGTCTTTTGCTTCTATCCTTGCTTCCCTTTCCTCTGTCTCCCTGCACAGGTTCCCAACCCCCTGCCATTTTAGTTTAAACCCTCCCCAACAGCACTAGCAAACACTCCCCCAAGGACATCAGTCCTGGTCCTGCCCAGGTGCAAACCGTCCAGTTTGTACTGGTCCCACCTCCCCCAGAACCGGTTCCAATGTCCCAGGAATTTGAATCCCTCCACCTTGCACCATTCCTCTAGCCACGTATTCATCTGAAATATCCTTCTATTTCTACTCTGACTAGCACGTGGCACCAGTAGCAATCCTGAGATTACTACCTTTGAGGTCCTATTTTTTAATTTACCTCCTAACTCCCTATATTCAGCTTTTAGGACCTCATCCCGGTTTTTACCTATATCGTTGGTACCTATATGCACCACGACAACTGGCTGTTCACCCTCCCTCTCCAGAATTCCCTGCAGCCGCTCTGAGACATCCTTGACCCTTGCACCAGGGAGGCAACATACCATCCTGGAGTCTCGTTTGCGGCCGCAGAAACGCCTATCTATTCCCCTTACAATAGAATCCCCTATCACTATAGCTCTCCGACTCGTTTTCCTCCCGTCCTGTGCAGCAGAACCACCCATGGTGCCAGGAAGTTGGCTGCTGCTGCCTTCCCCCGATAAGCCATCTCCCTCAACAATATCCAAAGCGGTATATCAGTTTGAGAGGGGGATGGCCAAAGGGGACCCCTGAACTACCTGCTTGCACCTACTACTCTGCCTGTCGGTCACCCATTCCCTTCCTGCCTGTGCAGACTTTACCTGCAGTGTGACCAACTGATTAAACGTGCTATCCACGACGTCCTCAGCATCGCGAATGCTCCAGTATGTATCCATTCGCAGCTCCAGCGCCACAATGCGGTCTGCCAGTAGCTGCAGCTGGATACACTTCCCGCACACATGGTCGTCAGGGACACAGGAAGTATCCCTGATTTCCCACATAGTGCAGGAGGAGCATGCCACGGGGCCGAGCTGTGCTGCCATGACTTACCCTTTAATTAATTTAAATTAAATTAAATCAAATCAATGCCACTAATTACACTACAATTAAATAATATACTCAAGGGCCCTTGTTTACTAGCACTCCCCGCTACACAACAGAGACCGTAGAAAATATAACCACAAAAATATTGGCCAGGACACCGGGGATAATTCCCCTGCCTTTGTTCGGAATAGTACCATGGGATCTTTTACATCCACCTGAGAGAACAGACGGGGCCTCAGTTTAACGTCTCATGTGAAAAACGGCACTGCCGACAGCACAGCGCTCCCTCAGCACTGCATTGGGAGCGTCAGCCTAGCTTTATGTGCTACAAGTCCCTGGAATGGGATTTGAACCCACACAACCTTCGGACTCAGAGGCGAGTGTGCTACCAAGTGAGCCACAGCTGACACTGTCACTGACAATAGAAAGAGCGAGGGGGGAGTGGGACTGATTGGAGAGCTCTTTCAAAGAGCCGGCACAGGCACGATGGGCCGAATGGCCTCCTCCTGGGCTGTGCCATTCTATGATACTGAGCTTGGATACGGTACGATGAATGCTGCTGTCCCAAACTCACTTAACTCTGAATGGAATGACGCCCTGCTCTTATGAAATAAGGGCTAATATCTATTTAAGGAACAGTTTTGCTGAGTTTGTCTCATTCATGAACATTTTAATTAATTTGGTTGATGACACAAGGAGAAGCTACTCATGCAAACAAACAGTGGAATTCTGAAGCAGAACCAAATTATTTGAAGCTAATACAGACTTATCATTGTTAGAAAAGAGGAAGGGAAAAGTGGAGGATTAAACAGAGTTGTATCTACGTACATTACCACAGTGACTACACTTCCAAAGTACTTCATTGGCTGTGAAGCGATTTGGGACATCCTGAAGTCATGAAAGGCGCTATAGAAATGCAAGTCTTTCTTTCACCGATCAGTGCAGAAGGAGGCCATTTGGCCCATTGGGGCGGTGCAACGAAGGTTCACTAGATTGATCCCTGGGAATGAGAGGGCTGTCCTATGATGAGAGATTGTGTAGAATGGGCCTATACTCTCTGGAGTTTAGAAGAATGAGAGGTGATCTCATTGAAAAACAAGATTCTGAAGGGGATTGACGGGGTAGATGCTGAGAGGTTGTTTCCCCCTGGCTGGAGAGTCTAGAACTTTGGGGGCATAGTCTCAGGATAAGGGGTCGGCCATTTAAGACTGAGATGAGGAGGAATTTCTTCACTCAGAGGGTTGTGAATCTTTGGAATTCTCTGCCCCAGAGAGCTGTGAATGCTGAGTCTTTGAGTATATTCAAGGCTGAGATCGATAGGTTTTTGGACTCTAGGGGAATCGAGGGATATGGAGATTGGGCGGGAAAGTGGAGTTGAGGTCGAAGATCAGCCATGATCTTATTGAATGGCGGAGCAGGCTCGAGGGGCAGTATGGCCGACTCCTGCTCCTAATTCTTATGTTCTTGTGTTATTTATCCAATTCCCTTTTGAAGGCTACTATTGACTCTGTATCCAACACCCTATCAGGCAGTGCGTTCCAAATCCTAACCACTAGCTGCGTAAAAAAGTTTTTCCTCACGTCGCCTCTGGTTCTTTTGCCAATCACCTGAAACCTTTTTTTTTAAAAGGGTAATGCCGCCCGCACTTAAATAAAATAAATAAAAGTAGCTTATTTAAATCTGCTTCCAGAATGGCCATCTGTCAGAAAACGCCGGCACGTGGCAGGAAGCCCAGCGTTTACGGTAAGAGACTGTTTGCAAAACTCTGGTTTTTCCGCCATTTGCAAGAGCTGTGCTGAGTCCGAGAGCCATTGAGAGACTTGCCACTGAGTGTCACTATTAGTAGGAGCACTACAACAACAGCTTGCATTTATATAGCGCCTTTAATGTAGTAAAATGTCCCAAGGAGATATTAGGGCAGGTGACCAAAAGCTTAGTCAAAGAGGTAGGTTTTAAGGAGCGTCTTAAAGGAGGAAAGAGAGGTAGCGAGGCGGAGAGGTTTAGGCAGGGAATTCCAGAGCTTAGGGCCCAGGCAACAGAAGGCACGGCCACCAATGGTTGAGCGATTATAATCAGGGATGCTCAAGAGGCCAGAATTAGAGGAGCGCAGAGATCTCGGGGGGTTGTGCGGCTGAAGAAGATTACAGAGATAGGAAGGGGCGAGGCCATGGAGGGATTTGAAAACAAGGATGGGAATTTTGAAATCGAGGCATTGCTTAACCGGGAGCCAATGTAGGTCAGCGAGCACAGGGGTAATGGGCGAACAGGACTTGGTGCGAGTTAGGACACGGGGCAGCCGAGTTTTGGATGACCTCAAGTTTACGTAGGGTGGAATGTGGGAGGCCAGCCAGGAGTGCGTTGGAATAGTCAAGTCTAGAGGTAACAAAGGCATGGATGAGGGTTTCAGCAGCGGATGAGCTGAGGCAAGGGCGGAGACAGGCGATGTTAGGGATAGTCAGCATCGCTTAATGCACTTCTGAGTGTCTGACCAACCACCAGGAAAACCCATTTCACTTTATTTTTCGTACGGGCGACATTACTTTAAAAAAAATCTTCCCTAATGGCTCCACAGGTTTAGGCAGCAAGTGGCTGATTGTAAAGAATCAGAGAAATTCAGGACACAAAGGAGGCCATTCGGCCCATCGTGTCCGTGCTGGCCGACAAAGAGCTATCCACCCTAATCCCACTTTCCAGCTCTTGGTCCGTAGCCCTGCAGGTTACAGCACTTCAAGTGCACATCGAAGCACTTTTTAAATGCGATGAGGGTTTCTGCCTCTACCACCCTTTCAGGCAGTGAGTTCCAGACCCCCACCACCCTCTGGGTGAAAAAAGTTCTCCTCAAATCCCCTCTAATCCTTCTACCAATTACTTTAAATCTCTGCCCCCTGGTTACTGACCACTCTGCTAAGGGAAATAGGTCCTTCCTATCCACACTATCTAGGCCCCTCATAATTTTATACACCTCAATCAAGTCTCCCCTCAGCCTCCTCTGTTCCAAAGAAAACAACCCCAGCCTATCCAATCTTTCCTCACAGCTAAAATTCTCCAGTCCCGGGAACATCCTCGTCTGTAGAATTTTGAGAGAATGAAGAGCAGGAAGATCGCAGGATTAGTTCCCCAGCCTGTGCCGAGTTAGTTAGGGCAGAGTTACAGATGATATAAGAGAGTCAGCAATAAATGCAATCGGGAATTCAGGAGAAACTTCTTTCCCCAGAGAGTGGTGAGAATGTGGAACTCGCTACCACAGGGAGTGGTTGAGGCGAATAGTATAGATACATTTAAGGGGAAGCTAGATAAACACGTGAGGGAGAAAGGAATCGAAGGATATGTTGATGGGGTGAGGTGAAGAGGGGTGGGAGGAGGCTCGTGTGGAGGTGAGAGAGGCGGAGAGGTTTAGGGAGGGAATTCCAGAGCTTAGGGCCGAGGCAGCTGAAGACACGGACGCCAATGGTGGGGCGAAGGAAACCGAGGCCAGAACTGGAGATGTGCAGAGATCTCGGAGGGTTGTGGGCTGGAGGAAGTTACAGAGAAACGGAGGGGGGCGAGGCCATGGACGGATTTGAAAACAAGGATGAGAATTTTTAAATCAAGGCGTTGCCAGACTGGGAGCCAATGTGGGTCAGCGAGCACAGGGGGTGACGGCCCCTTGTGTATGTAAATGAGGGTCCTAAAGCATGTTCCAGGACCCCTCTGGGAAATTTGGCAGCACAGAGCAGAGCTGACCTACAATACCTGGTCTACACTTTTAACGGAGGTGCAGTGACAGAGAGACCTGGGGGTGTATGCACACAAATCCTTGAAGGTCGCAGGACAAGTTGATAAGCATACGGGATCCTGGGCTTTATAAATAGACATGATGTGGAGATGCCGGTGTTGGACTGGGGTGGACAAATGTGAGAAGTCGCACAACACCAGGTTATAGTCCAACAGTTTTATTTGAAATCACAAGCTTTCGGAGCGCTGCTCCTTCGTCAGGTGAAGTCTTCACCTGACGAAGGAGCAGCAGCTCCGAAAGCTTGTGATTTCAAATAAAACTGTTGGATTACAACCTGCTGTTGTGCGACTTCTCACATTTATAAATAGAAACATAGGGGGAAAAATTCAGTTGGTTGCGCCTCCCGTTAGCGCCTTAAGAGGGCGCTAATGGGGCGCAAAGCAACTAGCACCCGGGCGCGGCGATGTTTGCGCCGCTCGCGAAATTAACTAGACATTTTGCGGCAGCGCTAAACAGTACCGCCACGATCTCCTGCGCCGGCAGATCGTGACGTCAGTCGAGTGCGCAACGCCCCGGTAGTGCCCCGGTGCGGATACTGAGTGGCGCCCCCTGCCTTGCCGCCTGCCACTAGCAATGACAGGTTGAGGGGAGCGTTTTGCAGTCAGGAAGGGACTGGGGGAGCGCTATTTAAAGGCGACCGCTTCCTGCCTTTTTTTGTTGCCGACATTTTTGAACCACGCATTCTGAGAGAGAGAGAGAGACTTCTGGAGAGATTCAACGCTGTGTGAAGGAATTTTGGGTACTGAGCAGCACTTTGCAGATTCATTTTGATTTGCCCTTCCTTGTATCGATTTAGAAGAGACTGTGGGGGCTGCACTCTGAGCTCTTTCCCTGGGCCTCTCCATTGTTCTTTCCAGCAGATTTGATGTACTGGTATCTCCAGGCCGAGATTCAAGGCTGCAATGAGCAGAATGTGGATGGAAAGCAAGATCAACCCTCCCCTTTAAGAACTGGCCGGGGCCATTGTGTGTGTGTTCCATTGCTGACTGACATCACATGAGCTTCGCCAGCGCTCTGAGTTAGTGCCTCGCTCCTCGGCCTTTGCGCCTTAAGACAGATGTGTAGCGCCTGATTTAGCGCTCCAATCACCTCCAGGGGCGATAAAAGTCAAGTTTGCAGTCGGAGGCGATAATTAGCGCCAGGTGCTAATCTTTGCGCCCGGCCGATAATTGTGCCCCAAACGGGGCGATACTGAATTTTTCCCCCATAGAGTACTAAAGCAAGGAAGTTATGCTAAACCTTTATAATTCACTGGTTAGGCCTCAGCTGGAGTATTGTGTCCAATTCTGGGCACCACACTTTAGGAAGGATGGCAAGGCCTTGGAGCGGGTGCAGAGGAGATTTACCAGGATGGGACCAGGGATGAGGGACTTCAGTTATGTGGAGAGACTGGAGAAGCTGGGATTGTTCTCCTTGGAGCCGAGAAGGTTAAGGGGAGATTTAATAGAGGTGTTCGAAATGATGAAGGGTTTTGATGGAGTAGATGGGGAGAAACTATTTCCAGTGGCAGGAGGGTTGGTAACCAGAGGACACAGATTTAAAGTGATTGGCAAAAGAACCAGAGGGGAGATGAAGAGAATTTTTTTTACACAGCGAGTTGTTGTGATCTGGAACGCGCTGCCTGAAAGGGCGGTGGAAGCAGATTCAATAGTAACTTTCAAAAGGAAATTGGATAAATACTTGAAAAGGAAAAAATTTGCAGGGCTATGGGGAAATAGAAGATGGAGTAGGACTAATTGGAGAGCTCTTTGAAAGAGCCAGCACAGGCACGATGGGCCGAATGGCCTCTTGCTGTGCTGTATGAATCTATGATTCTACGAGAAGCCGGATCAGCGGTCCATAAAGGGATTGGTGGAGGCACTCGTCAATCTTGGAAGTTTTTTTTTATATGTGGTGCCTTGAGGAGCAGGATTGCAATAGCACTACGCGCAGGATTGGAGGAGCACCGAGACCTCGGAGGATTGTGGGGCTGGAGGAGGTTACAGAGATAGGGAGGGTTGTAGGGGGCTGGAGGAGGTTACAGAGATAGGGAGGGTTGTAGGGCTGGAGGAGGTTACAGAGATAGGGATGGTTGTAGGGCTAGAGGAGGTTACAGAGATAGGGAGGGTTGTAGGGGCTGGAGGAGGTTACAGAGATAGGGAGGGTTGTAGGGCTGGAGGAGGTTACAGAGATAGGGAGGGTCGTAGGGCTGGAGGAGGTTACAGAGGTAGGGAGGGTTGTAGGGCTGGAGGAGGTTACAGAGATAGGGAGGGTTGTAGGGGGCTGGAGGAGGTTACAGAGATAGGGAGGGTCGTAGGGGCTGGAGGAGGTTACAGAGGTAGGGAGGGTTGTAGGGCTGGAGGAGGTTACAGAGATAAGGAGGGTCGTAGGGGCTGGAGGAGGTTACAGAGGTAGGGAGGGTTGTAGGGCTGGAGGAGGTTACAGAGATAAGGAGGGTCGTAGGGGCTGGAGGAGGTTACAGAGATAGGGAGGGTAGTCGGGCCGGAGGAGGTTACAGAGATAGGGAGGGTTAGAGGGCTGGAGGAGGTTACAGAGATAGGGAGGGTCGTAGGGGCTGGAGGAGGTTACAGAGATAGGGAGGGTTGTAGGGCTGGAGGAGGTTACAGAGATAGGGAGGGTGGTAGGGGCTGGAGGAGGTTACAGAGATAGGGAGGGTAGTCGGGCCGGAGGAGGTTACAGAGATAGGGAGGGTCGTAGGGGCTGGAGGAGGTTACAGAGATAGGAAGGGCAGTCGGGCTGGAGGAGGTTACAGAGATAGGGAGGGTTGTAGGGCTGGAGGAGGTTACAGAGATAGGGAGGGTTGTAGGGCTGGAGGAGGTTACAGAGATAGGAAGGGCAGTCGGGCTGGAGGAGGTTACAGAGATAGGGAGGGTTGTAGGGCTGGAGGAGGTTACAGAGATAGGGAGGGTTGTAGGGCTGGAGGAGGTTACAGAGATAGGGAGGGTTGTAGGGCTGGAGGAGGTTACAGAGATAGGGAGGGTTGTAGGGCTGGAGGAGGTTACAGAGGTAGGGAGGGTCGTAGGGGCTGGAGGAGGTTACAGAGGTAGGGAGGGTTGTAGGGCTGGAGGAGGTTACAGAGGTAGGGAGGGTTGTAGGGCTGGAGGAGGTTACAGAGATAGGGAGGGTTGTAGGGGCTGGAGGAGGTTACAGAGATAGGGAGGGTCGTAGGGGCTGGAGGAGGTTACAGAGATAGGGAGGGCAGTCGGGCCGGAGGAGGTTACAGAGATAGGGAGGGTCGTAGGGGCTGGAGGAGGTTACAGAGGTAGGGAGGGTTGTAGGGCTGGAGGAGGTTACAGAGATAGGGAAAGTTTCATGGCCAAGTCTCCCATTGAAGAGCAACGAAAAGCTAAATCTGTAAAGAATGATTGCAGGCCAGGGAAATAGCTACCAATCATGATAGTTGGTTTTAGAGGCAGCATTTCCTTCAAGACTGTTTGTTCTAAAGTCATGTTGGTGGCTGTGCATATCAAATATCAGCAATTGGTTGGAAGACTAAATCGATGAGAGAATATAGGATTTCTTTGAGAACAAATTTTCATTAAGGCAGGCAGCTGAGGCTGTGATCTTTCTCTGGGCTTGCATAAGGACTGGAGGAGGTTACAGAGATAGGGAGGGGCGGGGGCATGCAGGGACTTGAAAACAAGAATGAGAATTTAAAAATCGAGGCAGTGCTAGACCTGAAGCCAAAGAAGGTCAGCGAGCACAGGGGTGATGGGTGAACGGGATTTGCTGCGAGTTAGGACAGGGGCAGCAGAGTTTTGGATGAGCTCAAGTCTGCGCAAGGTGGAAGATGGAAAATCTGTCGGGAGAGCGTTGGTGAGTCTGGAGGTAACAAAGACATGGACGAGGGTTTCAGCAGCAGATGAGCTGAGGCAGGGTGGAGACGGGCGATGGAGAAGGAGGTGGAAGTAGGCGGTCTTGGTGAAGGAGAGGATATGGGGTTGGAAGCTCAGCTCAGCTCAGCGACACATAGGACGTCAAGATTGCGAACAGTCTGGTTCAGCCTCAGACAGTGAGCAGGGAGAGGGATGGAGTCGGTGGCGAGGAAACGGAGTCTGAGTCGTGGGCTGAAGACAGCGAATTTGGTCTTGCCTATATTTAACTGGAAGAAATTTCTGCTCATCCAATACTGGATGTTGGACAAGCAGTGTAACAAACCAGAGAGAGTGGAGGTGTTGAGAGAGAGGTGGGGGTTGAGGTAGAGCTGGGTGTGGTCAGCGCACATGTGGAACCTGACGCTGTGTTTTCGGATGAAGTCGCCGAGGGGCAGCGTGTAGATGGGAAACAGGAGGGGGATCCAAGGATAGATCCTTGGGGGGACACCAGAGGTAACGATGCGGGAGTGGGAAGGCAAGCCGTTGCAGGAGATTCTCTGGCTACGATTAGGTAGAGAAGAATGGAACCAGGCGAGTGCAGTCCCACCCAGCTGGGCGACGGAGGAGAGGCGTTGGACGGTGGGAATACTGGCTTGAGTTTCCCCCACTGTGGGCTACACCAGTTGTACCAGCTGAACAGAGCACTAACGTTAATTGTCGTGATCCTAGGCCAAGAACGTAGGAAATTCTAAGAGCTCATTTCAATCACAACTGTACTGATTAGACCATAGCAGTTTTCTAAATGGAAGACAATAAAGAGGCCACTGTTATATGGAGTAATATATTTCACAGAAGCAGATGGGCGATTAATGAACCACGCTCACTGTTGCATGTAGATTCACTGAAGTGTCCCCACCACTGGCCACACTGCACTATTACAGCCTGGCGAATGTACAACCCCACTATTGTGAATGGAAATGGCAGGCATCTTTATTTCACCTCATTAACCGGAGAATGAACATGAAAAATAACTACCGCGTGCCTGTGACTAAAAGCTGCCTTGCACTTCACTCATGAGAAACAGCCCGATCGTTCGCGCATTGCACTTTTAAAGTAAAGAGAGACTGGCATTTCTACAGCCCCTTTCACAACCTCAGGACGTCCCGAAGCCCTTTACAGCCAATGAAGTACTTTTTGAAGTGGAGTCACTGTTGTAATGTAGGAAACGCGGCAGCCAATTGCGCACAGCAAGCTCCCACAAACAGCAATGTGATAATGACCAGATAATCTGTTTTTTGTGATGTTGATTGAGGGATAAACATTGGCCCAAGACACCGGGGAGAACTCTCCCTGCTCTTCTTCAACATAGTGGCCATGGGATCTTTTACATCCACCTGAGAGAGCAGACGGGGCCTCGGTTTAACGTCTCATCTGAAAGACAGCACCTCCGACAGTGCAGCACTCCCTCGGTACTGCACCTTCGACAGCACAGCGCTGACTCAGTACTGCCCCTCCGATAGTGCGGCGCTCTCTCAGTACCGCCCGTCCGACAGTGCGGCACTCCCTCAGTACAGCCCCTCTGACAGTGCGGCGCTCCCTCAGTACTGCCCCTCCGACAGTGCGGCGCTCCCTCAGTACTGCCCCTCCGACAGTGCAGCACTCCCTCAGTACTGCCCCTCCGACAGTGCGGCGCTCCCTCAGTACTGCCCCTCTGACAGTGCAGCGCTCCCTCAGTACTGACCCTCCGACAGTGCGGCGCTCTCTCAGTACTGCCCCTCCGACAGTGCAGCACTCCCTCAGTACTGCCCCTCCGACAGTGCGGCGCTCCCTCAGTACTGCCCCTCCGACAGTGCGGCGCTCCCTCAGTACTGCCCCTCCGACAGTGCAGCACTCCCTCAGTACTGCAGTGGGAGGGTCAGCCTGGATTTTGTGCTCAGATCTCTGGAGTGGGACTTGAACCCACGACCTCCTGCCTCAGAGGCGAGGGCGCCGCCCACCGAGCCACGGCTGACAATTTCCTGACGGTGTCGCCACCGATAAGATGGAGCGATTGGGCTTTTCTCCATCTCCTTCCATCTCCAGTCTCCTTCACCGTATCATAATACAGTTCGACATCATCTTTGGCCATTAACCATCAACCTTTTAAACCTCACTGCAGGTTCTTTATCCGCAAAGCAATCGGTTTCTCCAACAGGCACGATAATAAGTCATTTGACCTGTCTGGATCTTTCAGGCCCATTAAAGGTTCTCCGTGCGTGTGTGCGTGTGCGGGGCTTTTAAAAGCAGACTTCGAAAATGCCTGCAAGTTCTGCATGTTATCTTCAGCCGAGAAGAAAAGGAAAAAGCCTCTTTAAATGTGTCTGTCTGGTTCCCCGAAGGCAAAGGCAGATATCCCTGTAGTGGGCAATGGAAGGACAGAAGCTGTAGCCTTATTAATGAATGCGGACTATTACGAGACTGCCTGACTCCTGCACGGCTCCCAGAAGCATGTACTGTACGTGACTAAAAACGCCAGAATATTGACACAAAGCAAGCCACGCACCCCTAAGGAGAATTACTCCTTGGATATAATGTAGGCTCGTAACAGCTATTAGAGTACTAACGAAAATCCTTGGGGGATCAAGCTGACATATACTGTATTCTGCCTTTCTCCAAACATTAGGAGAATTGCCTTCTAAAGGCATTCTCAAGGACAAGATTCAAAGGACTTTCGCTCGCACTCGACATGCCTGCAGCCTTTAGCACAGTACCAATAGCCTCTCGTTTCCAATCAATAAAAAACTGGCTCTGTTGCAAGATCCGCACAACCGCCTTATTTAGAGGATTCAATCCCATTGAAGCGGTTCAATTCAGACGGTAATTAACATCTGAATGATGACAGTGCAACAAGAAAAAGTATAAAGATAGGATTAAAAGAAAAAAAAAAGGAGAGGAAATAAAGCGAATAAAGCCGGACATGAACGCCTGCAATCCAGGCAAGACAAGACTAAAGGCGAGGGAAAAAAATACAATACATTGCAGGGTTTCAGCTGCCATTAGTCAAATAGCCAAACACTGCATCACAGCTTCCTTGGGCGAAAGGCTATTGTCACTGGGGAATTTCTGCCTTGCATGCCAGAAATTCCTGCTTGTAAACAGGGATCAGTGGCACAGTCAGAGAGAGAAAGGAAGACACACATTTCTCCAGCGCCTTTCACCACCACCGGACGTCCCAAAGCGCTTTACAGCCAATGAAGTATTTTTGAAGTGCAGTCACTGCTGTAATGTGGGAAACGCAGCAGCTAGTTGGTGCACAGCAAACTCCCACAAATAGCAATGTGATAATGACCAGATAATCTGCTTTAGTGATGTTGGTTGAGGGATAAATATTGACCAGGACACTGGGGAGAACTCCCCCTGCTCTTCTTCGAAATAGGGCCATAGAATCTTTTACGTCCACCTGAGAGAGCAGACGGGGCCTCGGTTTAACGTCTCATCTGACAGACGGCCCCTCCGACTGTACGGCGCTCCCTCAGTACTGCCCCTCCGACAGTGTGGCGCTCCCTCAGTACTGCCCCTCTGACAGTGCAGCGCTCCCTCAGTACTGCCCCTCCGACAGTGCGGTGCTCCCTCAGTACTGCCCCTCCGACAGTGCAGCGCTCCCTCAGTACTGCTCCTCCAACAGTGCAGTGCTCCCTCAGTTCTTTTTCTTTTTCTTAGGCAGTCCCTCAGAACCGAGGATGACTTGCTTCCACACTAAAAATGAATTCTCAGGTGACTGATGAGTCCAATGCGGGACCTACAGTCTCTGTCACAGGTGGGGCAGACGGTGGTTGAAGGGGCGGGTGGGTGGGGTGCTTGGGTTGACGTGCGCTCCTTCCGCTGTTTGCGCTTGGCTTCCGCTTACTCCCGGCGAAGAGACTCGAGGTGTTCGGCGCCTTCCCGGATGCTTCTCCTCCACTTTGTGTGGTCTTGGGCCAGGGATGTTGCACTTTTTCAAGGAGGCTTTGAGGGTGTCCTTGAAGCGTTTCCTCTGCCCACCTGGGGCTCTCCTGCCATGCCCGAGCTCTGAGTAGAGCGCTTGTTTTGGGAGTCTCGTATTGGGCATGCGGACGATGTGACCCGCCCATCGGAGTTGATCGAGCGTGGTCAAAGCTTCGATGCTGGGGGTGTTGGCCTGAGCGAGAACACTGACATTGGTGCGCCTATCCTGCCAATGGATTTGCAGGATCTTGCGGAGGCAGCGTTGGTGGTACCTCTCCAGTGCTTTGAGGTGCCTGCTGTACATGGTCCATGTCTCTGAGGCATAGAGCAGGGTGGGTATCACTGCTGCTCTGTAGACCATAGTGCCGGGTTTGAGGTCCTGGTCTTCAAACACTCTCTTCCTCAGGCGACCGAAGGCTGCACTGGCACACTGAAGGCGGTGTTGGACTTCGTCATCGACGTCTGCCCTTGTTGATAGTAGGCTCCCGAGGTATGGAAATTGGTCCACGTTGTCCAAGGCCTCGTCATGGATTTTGATAATTGGGGGGCAGTACTGTGTGGCTGGGGCAAGTTGGTAGAGGACCTTCGTCTTACGGATGTTTAGTGTAAGGCCCAAGCTCTCGTACGCTTCGGTGAAGGTGTTGACGATGGTTTGGAGTTCGACCTCCGAGTGAGCGCAGACGTCGTCTGCATACTGTAATTTGACGACAGAGGATGGGACGACCTTGGATCTGGACTGGAGGCGACGGAGGTTGAACAGTTTCCCGTTTGTTCTGTAGATTAGCTCCACTCCAGCGGGGAGCTTACTGAGGGTGAGATGGAGCATTGCAGCCAGGAATATCGAGAAGAGCGTTGGTGCGATGACACAGCCTTGCTTGACCCTAGTGCGGCGCTCCCTCAGTACTGCCCCTCCGACAGTGCGGCGCTCCCTCAGTACTGCCCCTCCGACAGTGCGGCACTCCCTCAGTACTGCCCCTCCGACAGTGCAGCACTCCCTCAGTACTGCCCCTCCAACAGTGCGGCGCTCCCTCAGTACCACCCCTCCGACAGTGCAGTGCTCCCTCAGTACTGCCACTCCGACAGTGCGGCGCTCCCTCAGTACTGCCCCTCCGACAGTGCGGTTCTCCCTCAGTACTGCCCCTCCGACAGTGCGGCTCTCCCTCAGTACTGCCCCTCCGACAGTGCGGCACTTCCTCAGTATCACCCCTCTGACAGTGCGGCGCTCCCTCAGTACTGCCCCTCCGACAGTGCGGCGCTCCCTCAGTACCACCCCTCCGACAGTGCGGCGCTCCCCCAGTACTGCCCCTCCGACAGTGCGGCTCTCCCTCAGTACTGCCCCTCCGACAGTGCGGCGCTCCCTCAGTACTGCCCCTCCGACAGTGCGGCACTTCCTCAGTATCACCCCTCTGACAGTGCGGCGCTCCCTCATTACTGCCCCTCCGACAGTGCGGCGCTCCCTCAGTACTGCCCCTCCGACAGTGTGGCGCTCCCTCAGTACTGCCCCTCCGACAGTGCGGCGCTCCCTCAGTACTGCCCCTCTGACAGAGCGGCGCTCCCTCAGTACTGCCCCTCCGACAGTGCGGCGCTCCCTCAGTACTGCCCCTCCGACAGAGCGGCGCTCCCTCAGTACTGCCCCTCCGACAGTGTGGCACTCCCTCAGTACTGCCCCTCCGACAGTGTGGCGCTCCCTCAGTACTGCCCCTCCGACAGTGTGGCACTCCCTCAGTACTGCCCCTCCGACAGTGCGGCGCTCCCTCAGTACTGCCCCTCTGACAGTGCAGCGCTCCCTCAGTACTGCCCCTCCGACAGTGCAGCACTCCCTCAGTACCGCCCCTCCGACAGTGCAGCACTCCCTCAGTACTGCCCCTCCGACAGTGCAGCACTCCCTCAGTACTGCCTCTCCGACAGTGTGGCGCTCCCTCAGTATTGCACTGGAGTGTCAGCCTGGATTTTTGTTCTCAAGTCTCTGGAGTGGGATTTGAACCCTGAACTTTCTGACTCAGAGGCGAGAGCGCTACCCACTGAGCCACGGCTGACACTGAGACGTATACCGTATACATCCGCTGCCCGTCTCTGCAAGATAGTGAAGTGTTTTAACGCTCCCCCCCCCCCCCGCCCCCTCCAGCCCCAGCCCCCCTCCCGAAGACGGCTTTTTATTGTGGAGAGTTCCGTCTCTACCTGGGTTTCCATTCCTTCTCTCTCCAAGCCAGACATAACTAACGACAGCAAAAACAAAAGCATACTGCCAACCGTGAGAAACACTCAGCAGGTCTGGCAGGATCTGCGGGGAGAGAAACAGGGTTAACCTTTCAGGTCTGTGACCTTCCGTCGGAACTGGAAGAAGATAGAGATTTAACCTCCAGCCCTACAACTCTCCGAGATCTCTGCGCTCCCCTAATTCTGGCCTCTTGCGCGTTCCCGATTTTATTCGCTCCACCACTGGCGGCCGTGCCTTCAGCTGCCAAGGCCCCAAGCTCTGGAATTTCCTCCCTAAATCTCTCCGCCTCTCTCTCTCTCCTCCTTTAAAACCTACCTCTTTGACCAAGCTTTTGGCCATCTGCCCTAATAGCTCCTTATGTGGCTCGGTGTCAAATTTTGTTTGATAATCGCTCCTGTGAAGCGCCTTGGGACGTTTTACTACGTTAAAGGCGCTGTATAAATACAAGTTGTTGTTGTTTTTAAGCAAGTGCAGAGGCAGGGAAAGGGGGGGAGGAGAGGAAAGAACAAAAGGGAAGGTCTGTGATAGGGCGTGACATGAATCTGTCATTCATGAAAGAAGACTTATGAAATAATACTGAGTGGCCTGCGGGTGGCGCTGTCCAGGGAGAGTATAAATACTCGGGCACGGGCCCAGCTTGCGAGGGACATTCTTAACAGGAACTAGTGAAGGACGCAACTTGACCTCCATGTTGTAAAACAGTTGATTAAAGCTTTGTTTAATGCTTAGACCAAGTGCCTAGTAGTTTTCTTAAGTCAGGGTGGAGAGATTAAATGACAAAAGGGATGATGGTACGAGGTGAAAAGGAGATGATAATGGGACAAGTAAAGGAACTAAAAACGGTCGCAGAGGAGCTGTAAATATCAACTGCGGAACACTACCAGCACCTGCTGTCTGAGAAAATGGGAGCAGTGATTATGATCTGAAGTTATTGAAATCAATGTTGAAGCCGGAAGTGTAAAGACCTGAAACGTTAACTCTGTTTCTCTCTGCACAGGAAGAATAAAGAGGCCACATACTCCTTGTAAAATAAGTGTCTAAATGGGGTAGAGGAACAAAGGGTCGGGGGATACAGAAACACATATCAGTAAAAGTAGCAATGCAGGTTAATAAGGTCATAAAAAAAAGAAAACACTGCACTGGGGTTCATTTCTAGAGAGATAGCATTGAAAAGAGAGAAGTTATATTAAACTTGTATAGAACCTTGGTTAGGCCACACTCTTGAGTACTGTGCACAGTTCAGGTCTCCATATTATAATAGGTACATGGAAGCACTGGAGAAGGTGCAAAAAAGATTTACAAGAATGATGCCAGAACCGAGAGGTTATAACTATCAAGAAAGACTGAACAGGCTGGAGCTCCTTTCTCAAGAAAAGAGAAGGCTGAGGGGTGACCTGATTATGAAGGGGTTCGATAGGGTAGATGTAGAGAGAATGTTTCCACTTGTGGGCAGACCAGAACTAGGGGCCATGAATATAAGACGGTCACTAATAAATCCAATAGGGAATTTAGGAGAAACTTCTTCCCCAGAGAGTGGTGAGAATGTGGAACTCGCTACCACAGGGAGTGGTTGAGGCGAATAGTATGGATGCATTAAAGGGGAAGCTCGATAAAGGCTGGGGGGGTCTAGAACGAGGGGGTCACAGTCTCAGGATACGGGGTAGGACATTTAGGACTGAGATGAGGAGAAATTTCTTCACTCAGAGGGTGGTGAACCTGTGGAATTCTCTACCACAGAAGGCTGTGGAGGCCAAGTCACTGAATATATTGAAGAAGGAGATCGATAGATTTCTAGACACAAAAGGAATCAAGGGGTATGGGGAGAGCGCGGGAATATGGTATTGAGATAGAGGATCAGCCACGATCATATTGAATGGCGGAGCAGGCTCGAAGGGCCGAATGGCCGACTCCTGCTCCTATTTTTCTATGTTTCTAATAAATCCAACAAGGAAAGGTCTTCGACCTGAAACATTGACTCTGTTTCTCTCTCCACGGATGCTGCCTGACCTGCTGAGTTTTTCCAGCATTTTTCTGTTGTTATTAAGGAAATAACTTTACCCAGAGAGTGGTGAGAATGTGGAACTCGCTACCACAGGGAGTGGTTGAGGCGAATAGTATAGATGCATTTAAGGGGAAGCTGGATAAACACATGAGCGAGAAAGGAATAGAAGGATATGCTGATAGGGTGAGATGAAGAAGGAGGAACCAAACTCAATTTAACCAGCTTCTGGAGCTAAATGTCAAGTTGCTCTGGTCATCGTGTGTGCTTTTTAAAAATCGTTCCTGGGATGTGGGCATCACTGGCAAGGCCGGCATTTATTGCCCATCCCTAATTGCCCCTCGAGAAGGTGGTGGTGAGCCGCCTTCTTGAACCGCTGCAGTCCGTGTGGTGAAGGTGCTCCCACAGTGCTGTTAGGGAGGGAGTTCCAGGATTTTGACCCAGCGACGATGAAGGAATGGCCGATATATTTCCAAGTCAGGATGGTGCGTGTGACTTGGATGGGAACTTGGAGGTGGTGGTGTTCCCATGCGCCTACTGTGTGTGTGTGTGTGTGTGTGTGTGTGTGGGGAAGGAATGTAGGAGCAGGAGGAGGCCATTCAGCCCCTCGAGCCTGTTCCGCCATTCAATTAGATCGTGGCTGATCTGTGTCTTAACTGTATTCGCCTCAACTACTCCCTGTGGTAGCGAGTTCCACATTCTCACCACTCTCTGGGTAAAGAAACTGCTCCTGAATTCCTTATTGGATTTATTAGTGACCATCTTAAAGGACTTACATTTTTAAGGGGCTTGACAGGGTCGATACAGGGAGGATGTTTCTCCTGGCTGGGGAGTCTAGAACCAGGGGTCACAGTCTCAGAATAAGGGGCCGGCCATTTAGGAATGAGATGAGGAGGAATTTCTTCACTCAGAGGGTGGTGAATCTTTGGAATATATTCAAGACAGAGATCGATAGATGTTTGGATACTAAGGGACTCAAGAGATATGGGGAAAGTGGAGATGAGGTAGAAGATCAGATATGATCTTATTGAATGGCGGAGCAGGCTCGAGGGTGGCCTACTCCTGCTCCTATTTCTTATGTTATCATATATTTATGGACTTCTAGTTTTGGTTTCCCTTACAAGTGGAAACATCTTCTCTACGTCTACCCTATCAAACCCGTTCATCATTTTAAAGACCTCTATTAGGTCACCCTTCAGGTACGGAGTTATCCTTTCAATAGTTCCTTAGTAAGCCTTTGTTCTTTAATGCTTTTCCTTACTGTACCATAGCACTTATAAATCTTGCACACGTCAATTGAACCATTGAACTGCCCATAAATCTCCAGTGGAAAAATAGGAAAGTTTTATATGTGTACATGTACCATTTTATGTATCTTCATGAACCGGTTAGAGTTGAACTTGCAGACTGTGAAACCCATTAAGGAATTAACTCAAGTTAACACTGCAGCGATTGTGAACATATCGGTAAATTAATATATGCCTGCGTTCAGCCATTTCCATTTCTGCGAGATAATGTGCCGTGTTTGGAGGTATAAATCAGAGGCGTGTGGGGTTGGGGAATGGGGCGGGTAGAGGAAACCAATTCTTCTTGAAGCATTTGTGCAGCACTTTCCCTGTTTAAGAGGTTTGTGCACAGTAATGGGTGCTGTAGATGTCATTAAACCTAATGGAGCCTGTTCTTTCTCTGTTCTGTAATGTGACTTAACAGTGCACCAGGGGTTTCCTGACTAGCAAATTTATGTAGTTTAATAGTCTTAACTGACATTAATCAACTAATTGTATTGTGATGTTTCTGCAGTGGTGACTTGTAAAGGTGCTGATGTTTGTATTGTTGTGATCACAGAGACCAAACCGTCGACATCTCAGAGAATTGTACGGATGTCACCGATTGGGTGAAGGGACTGCGCGCGATTGAAGGAACAGCCTGCAGACTAAGTGAAGAAATGCTAAAGTAGTTACAAAGAAGTGATGGTGGATATTTTATGAAGGTCTTTTTTCTTTTATGCATCCCGATTTCCTTCGCTCCACCATTGGCGGCCGTGCCTTCAGCTGCCTGGGCCCTAAACTCTGGAATTCCCTCCCTAAACCTCTCCGCCTCTCTAACTCTCTCTCCTCCGTTCAGACGCTCCTTAAAACCTACCTCTCATCTGTACTCAACTCCACCTCTCTCCACCCCTCCACTCTCTCTGATTTGTCTGACATCCAGAACTGGATGAGCAGAAATTTCCTCCAATTAAATATTGGGAAGACCAAAGCCATTGTTTTCGGTCCCAGCCACAAACTTTGTTCCCTAGCCACTGACTCCGTCCCTCTCCCTGGCAACTGTCTAAGGCTGAACCAGACCGTTCGCAACCTTGGCGTCCTATTTGACCCTGAGATGAGCTTCCGACCACATACCCTCTCCATCATCAAGACTGCCCACTTCCACCTCGGTAACATCGCCCGTCTCCGCCCCTGCCTCAGCTCATCCGCTTCTGAAACCCTCAACCATGCTTTTGTTACCTCTAGACTCGACTGTTCCAATGCACTCCTGGCCGGCCTCCCACATTCCACCCTACGTAAACTTGAGCTCATCCAAAACTCGGCTGCCCGTGTCCTAACTCGCACCGAGTCCCGTTATCCCATCACCCCCTGTGCTCGTTGACCTACATTGGCTCCGAGTTCAGCAACGCCTCGATTTTAGAATTCTCATCCTTTATTATAAATCCCTCCACGGTCTCGCCCCTCCCGATCTCTGAAACCTTCTCCAGCCCCACAAACCACCCCCCCCCCCACCCCGAGATCTCTGCGCTCCTCCAATTCTGGCCTCTTGCCCATCCCTGATTTCCATCGCTCCACCATTGGCGGCCGTGCCTTCAGCTGCCTGGGCCCCAAGCTCTGGAATTCCCTCCCTAAACCTCTCCGCCTCACTACCTCTCTTTCCTCCTTTAAGACGCTCCTTAAATCCTTGTGAAAGCTGTTGGTCACCTTTCCTAATATCTTATGTGGCTCGGTGTCAAATTTTGTTTGATAATCGCTCCTGTGAAGCGCCTTGGGACATAGAAACATAGAAGATAGGAGCAGGAGTAGGCCATTCAGCCCCTCGAGCCTTGCTCTGCCATTCGATGAGATCATGGCTGATCATCCAAATTCAGTACCCTGTCCCTGCCTTCTCCCCATATCCCTTGATCCCTTTAGTTTTAAGAAATATATCTAACTCCTTCTTGAATATATTTAATGAATTGGCCTCTACTGCCTTCTGTGGTAGAGAATTCCACAGGTTCACCACTCTCTGGGTGAAGAAATTCCTCCTCATCTCAGTCCTAAATGGCTTACCCCTTATCCTTAGACTGTGACCCCTGGTTCTGAACTCCCCGGCCATCGGGAACATCCTTCCTGCATCTAGTCTGTCTAGTCCTGTTAGAATTTTATAAGTTTCAATGAGATCCCCTCTCATTCTTCTAAACTCCAGTGAGTATAAGCCCAATCGACCCAATCTCTCCTCATACGCCATTCCTGCCATCCCGGGTATCAGCCTGGTGAATCTTCGCTGCACTCCCTCCATGGCAAGAACATCCTTCCTCAGATAAGGCGACCAAAACTGCACACAATACTCAAGGTGTGGTCTCACCAAGGCCCTGTACAACTGCAGCAAGACATCATTGTTCCTGTACTCGAACCCTTTCGCTACGAAGGCCAACATACCATTTGCCTTCTTAACCGCCTGCTGCACCTGCATGCTTACCTTCAGCGATTGGTGCACAAGGACACCCAGGTCTCGTTGCACTTCCCCTTCTCCCAATCTATTACCATTCAGATAATAATCTGCCTTCCTGTTTTTGACACCAAAGTGGATAACCTCGCATTTATCCACATTATATTGCATCTGCCATGCTTCTGCCCAATCACCCAACCTGTCCAAATCATACTGGAGTTTCTCGGCATCCTCCTCACGGCACACACTCCCACCCAGCTTTGTGTCTTCTGCAAACTTGGAGATATTACATCCAATTCGATCGTCCAGATCATTAATATATATTGTGAATAGCTGGGGTCCTAGGACCGATCCCTGCGGTACCCCACTAGTCACCGCCTGCCACTCGGAAAAAGACCCATTTATTCCAACTCTTTGCTTTCTGTCTGCCAGCCAGTTCTCTATCCATGTCAATACCTTGCCCCCAATCCCATGTGCCTTAACTTTACACGCTAATCTCTTATGCGGGACCTTATCGAAAGCCTTCTGAAAGTCCAAATACACCACATCCACTGGTTCTCCCTTATCCATTTTACCAGTTACATCCTCAAAAAATAGCAGTAGATTAGTCAAGCACGATTTGCCTTTTGTAAATCCATGTTGACTTTGTCCGATCCTGTCACTGTTTTCCAAGTGCTCTGCTATTACATCTTTTATAATGGACTCTAGCATTTTCCCCACTACCGATGTCAGGCCTACTGGTCTATAATTCCCCGTTTTCTCTCTACCACCTTTTTTGAATAGTGGGGTTACATTAGCTACCCTCCAATCCATGGGTACTGTTCCAGAGTCTATAGAATTTTGGAAGATGGCCAGCAATGCATCTACTATTTCTAGGGCCACTTCCTTAAGTACCCGAGGATGTAGATTATCAGGCCCTGGGGATTTATCGGCCTTCAATCCCATCAATTTCCCTAACACTATTTCCCTACAAATACTGATTTCTTTCAGTTCCTCCCTCTCATTAGACCCTATGTTCCCCGACATCTCTGGGAGGTTATTTGTGTCCTCCTTTGTGAAGACAGAACCAAAGTATGTATTTAATTGGTCTGCCATTTCTTTGTTCCCCATTATAAATTCCCCTGATTCTGACTGCAAGGGACCTACGCTTGACTTCACCAATCTTTTTCTCTTCACATATCTATAAAAGCTTTTACAGTCAGTTTTTATGTTCCTCGCAAGCTTACTCTCATACTCTATTTTCCCCCTCTTAATTAATCCCTTTGTCCTTCTTTGCTGAATCCTATTCTGCTCCCAATCCTCAGGTTTTCTGCTTTTTCTGGCCAATTTATATGTCCTTTCCTTGGATCTTATGCTATCCCTAATTTCCTTTGTTAGCCACGGTTGAGTCACCTTTTTTGTTTTATTTTTATGCCAAACTGGGATGAACAAATTCTGTAGTTCATTCATGCAGTCTTTGAATGCTTGCCATTGCTTCTCCACCGTCAACCCTTTGAGTGACATTCCCCAATCAATCCTAGCCAACTCGCGCCTCATACCATCGTAGTTTCCTTTATTTAAATTCAGGACCCTAGTCTCTGAGTCAACTACTTCACTCTCCATCTTAATGAAGAATTTTATCATATTATGATCGCTCCTCCCCAAGGGGCCTCGCACAACAAGATTGCTAATTAATCCTTTCTCATTACATAATACCCAGTCTAAGATGGCCTGATCTCTAGTTGGTTCCTCGACATATTGGTCCAGGAAACCATCCCATATACACTCTAGGAATTCCTCCTCCACAGTATTGTTACTAATTTGGTTAGCCCAATCTATATGTAGATTAAAGTCGCCCATGATAACTGCAGTGCTCTTATTGCACGCTTCTCTAATTTCCCTTTTAATGCCATCCCCAACCTCCGTATTGCTGTTGGGATGTTTTACTACATTAAAGGTGCTATATAAATACAACTTAGGGGTGTAGTTAAATCAGAGAAGGACTGCAACAAAATTCAGGAAAACATTAATAAACTTGCAGAATGGGCATGTAATTGGCAAATGAACTTCAATATAGATAAGTGTGAGGAACAATAAGGAGGCCACATAATCCTTGGAACATAGGGGGTCAAACTGGGTGCCTTCGCGCCTCCCGTTAGTGCCCCAAACGGGGCTAAAATGAATTTCTCCCCCTCTGTGTCTAAATGGGGTAGAGTAACAGAGCAATCTAGGGGTACAGATACACAAGTCAGTAAAAGTAGTGACGCAGGTTAATAAGGCCATTAAAAAAACAAAGCACTGGGGGTCATTTCTAGAGAGATAGAATTGAAAAGCAGAGACGTTGTGTTAAGCCTGTATCGAACCTTGGTTAGACCCCACTTGGAGCACCGTGAACAGTGCTGGTCTCCATATTACAAAAAGGTTGTAGAGACACTGGAGAAGGTGCAAAAAAGATTTACGAGAATGACAGCAGAGGTTCTGCTATCAGGAAAGATTGAACAGGCTGGGACTCTATTCTCTAGAAAAGAGAAGGCTGAGGGGTGACCTGATAGAGATCTTTAAGATGATGAAAGGGTTTGATAGGGTAGACCTAAAGAAGATGTTTCCACTTGCGGAGGAGACCAGAACCAGAGGCCATAAATATAAGATAGTCACTAATAAATCCAATAGGGAATTCAGGAGAAACTTCTTTATCCAGAGAGTGGTGAGAATGTGGAACTCACTACCACAGGGAGTGGTTGAGGCGAATAGCACAGATATACTTGCCATAGAGGGAGTGCAGCAAAGGTTCACCAGACTGATTCCTGGGATGGCAGGACTGTCGTATTAGGAGAGATTGGGTCGACTAGGCCTGTATTCACTAGAGTTTAGAAGAATGAGAGGGGATCTCATTGAAACGTATAAAATTCTGACAGGGCTAGACAGACTGGATGCAGGGAGGATGTTTCCCCTGGCTGGGGGGTCTAGAACGAGGGGTCACAGTCTCAGGATACGGGGTAGGACATTTAGGACTGAGATGAGGAGAAATTTCTTCACTCAGAGGGTGGTGAACCTGTGGAATTCTCTACCACAGAAGGCTGTGGAGGCCAAGTCACTGAATATATTTAAGAAGGAGATCGATAGATTTCTAGACACAAAAGGCATCAAGGGGTATGGGGAGAGAGCGGGAATATGGTTTTGAGATAGAGGATCAGCCATGATCATATTGAATGGCGGAGCAGGCTCGAAGGGCCGAATGGCCGACCCCTGCTCCTATTTTTCTATGTTTCTAAGATGCATTTAATGGGAAGCTAGATAAACACATGAGGGAGAAAGGAACAGAAGGACAGGGTGATGGGGGGAGATGGAGTAGGATGTGAGGAGGCGCGTGTGGAGCGTAAACACGGCACGGCATGGACCTGTTGGGCCGAATGGCTTGTTTCTCTGCTGTAAATGCTTCGTAATACTTTGTACGTTGCTGTCCCCACTTTGTGAAGGAGATCCGCCGTTCCTCCATTTTGTAGCACTGCCGGGTAATCCTCCCTTTAAGCTGTGTGGCCGAGCAGCGATCTGAAGGAGCCGCGCGGCCGGCTGCGAGGCGCTCGAACGGCAAAAACCCGCGCTCCAATGGCGGTAACTTGAAATGGGCCGCGCACCCAAAAAAAAAATGAGCGGGAGCATTGGTGCAGGGGGCTGAGTGGAGTATGTCACACTGCAATCCACTGAGCCGGAATTCACATTTCAAAGCACAGGACTTAACTGAAGGAAAAAAAAACCCATCATCTCAACTCCCGAAAACATTACAAAAATGGCTTATATATTATTTAGCTTAAGACGCTGCTACAGAATTTGTCACAGCAGCTGTCGGAGCAGAAGCTGCCGAGTAAGGACCTTGCACACACCTGCACACTTCACAATGGTCGTTAGGATGTCTAATTGTTGAGCTGAAGGAAAAATAAATTAAACTAAGTGCCAGAAAGTCGAGGGAAATAACGGCACTCGTTCCTGTTCAGGTTTGGCCCAGAGAAGAATTTTTTTTTATTCATTCCTGGGATGTGGGCGTCGCTGGCAAGGCCAGCATTTATTGCCCATCCCTAATGGCCCTCGAGAAGGTGGTGGTGAGCCGCCTTCTTGAACCGCTGCAGTCCGTGTGGTGAAGGTGCTCCCACAGTGCTGTTAGGGAGCGAGTTCCAGGATTTTGACCCAGCGACGATGAAGGAACGGCCGATATATTTCCAAGTCAGGATGGTGTGTGTGACTTGGAGGTGGAACTTGGAGGTGGTGGTGTTCCCATGCGCCTGCTGCCCTTGTCCTTCTAGGTGGAAGAGGTCGCGGGTTTGGGAGGTGCTGTCGAAGAAGCCTTGGCGAGTTGCTGCAGTGCATCTTGTAGATGGTACACACTGCAGCCACGGTGCGCCGGTGGTGGAGGGAGTGAAGGGTTAAGGTGGTGGATGGGGTGCCGAGCAAGCGGGCTGCTTTGTCCTGGATGGTGTCGAGCTTCTTGAGTGTTGTTGGAGCTGCACTCATCCAGGCAAGTGGAGAGTATTCCATCACACTCCTGACTTGTGCCTTGTAGATGGTGGAAAGGCTTTGGGGAGTCAGGAGGTGAGACACTCTCTGCAGAATACCCAAATTTAGTGTGTTTCATGTTCTGTCATTGACTTTATTCTCCTTTCTCTCCCACCATCACGCCTTAATTTCCCCCTCTCCTCTCTGGAAACCAGTGATTCATCCTGAGAGCTTCTCCTCGCCGGCCTCCCATCTTCCACTCTCCGTAAAATTGAGCTCATCCGAAACTCGGCTGCCCGTGTCCTAACTCGCACCAAGTCCCGTTCGCCTATCACCCCTGTGCTCACTGACCTACATGGGCTCCCGGTTAAGCAGCGCCTCGATTTCAAAATTCTTATCCTTGTGTTCAAATCCCTCCGTGGCCTCACCCCACCCCCCCCCCACCTCCCTAACTTTGCAGCCTCCTCCAGCCCCACAACCCACTGAGATCTCTGCGCTCCTCCAATTCTGGCCTCTTGCGCATCTCCGAGTTTCATCGCTCCACCATTGGTGGCCGTGCCTTCAGCTGTGTTTAAAATAGTAAGCGTCCCAAGAAGCTTCAGAGGAGCGATTTGACACCGAGCCACATCGGGAGATTTTAGGACAGGTGACCAAAAGCTCGGTCAAAGGGGTAAGGTTTTAAGGCTTTGCCTATTGAATATTAGCAATTAGTTGCAAGATTAAATCGACGAGAGAATATAGGATTTCTTTGGGAGCGATTTTCCATTGAGGCTGTGATCTTTCTGTAGTACAAGTCCTCTTATGAAAAATGTGCCTGGGTAAGGGTTATCCTTATTTCCCTGGGCACTACCAATACATCGCCCGTACAAGCAGCCTGCTGCAGCCTTATTCATTGGTACAATTCACATTCTTTGCTCAGGAAGATCTTGACTGACCCGGTGATGTTTGGACAGACGGCAAAAGAAAACCCAGCAACCAAGATTCTGTGGTGCTGTTGGGTTCAAGACTTCAGATCATCCATCTCCTGATAGGTCCAGGCGGTGGAAGGGTCTGCTCGGCATCTCATGCATTCTTTTAGTCACTGCCTCAGCCCATCTGCTGCTGAAACCTTCCTCCACGCGTTTGTTACCTCCAGACACGACTATTCCCCAACGCTCCCCTGGCCACCCTCCCACCTCGCACCCTCAGTACACTTAGAGCTCATCCAGAACTCTGCTGCCCCGTCTCCCAACTCGCACCAAATCCCGCTCACCCATCACCCCCCTGTGCTCGTTGGTCTACACTGGCTCCCGGTCCGGCAACGCCTCAATTTTAAAATTCTCATCCTTTATTATAAATCCCTCCATGGCCTCGCCTCCTCCCTATCTCTGTAACCTCCTCCAGCCCTACAACCCTCTGAGATCTCTGCGCTCCTCCAATCCTGGCCTCTTGCCCATTCCCGATTTTAATCTCTCCACCATTGGCGGCCGTGCCTTCAGCTGCCTGGGCCCTAAGCTCTGGAATTCCCTCCCTAAACCTCTCCACCTCTCTACCTCTCTCCTTCTTTCAGACGCTCCTTAAAACCTCCCTCTTTGACCAAGCTTTTGGTCACCTGTCCTAATATCTCCTTATGTGGCTCGGTGTCAAATTCTGTCTGATAATCATAGAATCATAGAAAGTTACAGCACGGAAGGAGGCCATTTCGGCCCATCGTGTCCGCGCCGGCCAACAAAGAGCTATCCAGCCTAATCCCACTTCCCAGCTCTTGGTCCGTAGCTCTGCAGGTTAGAGCATCCCAAGTGCACATCCAAGTACTTTTTAAATGTGGTTAGGGTTCCTGCCTCTATCACCCTTTCAGGCAGTGAGTTCCAGACCCCCACAACCCTCTGGGTGAAGAAATTTCCCCTCAAATCCCCTCTAAACCTTCCCCCAATTGCTTTAAATCTGTGCCCCCTGGTTTTTGACCCCTCTGCTAAGGGAAATAGGTCCTTTCTATCCACTTTATCTACGCCCCTCATAATTTTATACACCTCAATAAGGTCTCCCCTCAGCCTCCTCTGTTCCAAGGAAAACAGACTCAGCCTATCCAGTCTTTCCTCATAGCTAAGATTCTCTACTCCCGGCAACATCCTTGTAAATCTCCTCTGTACCCTCTCTAGTGCAATCACATCTTTCCTGTAATGTGGTGACCAGAACTGCACGCAGTACTCTAGCTGAAGCCTAACTAGTGTTTTATACAGTTGAAGCATAACCCCCCTGCTCTTGTATTCTATGCCACGGCTAATAAAGGCAAGCATTCCGTATGCCTTCTTAACCACCTTATCTACTTGGCCTGCTACCTTCAGGGATCTGTGGACATGCACTCCAAGGTCCCTTTGTTCCTCTACGCTACTCAGTGTCCTACCATTTAATGTGTATTCCCTTTCCTTGTTAGCCCGCCTCATTACCTCACACTTCTCCGGATTGATTCCATTTGCCACTGTTCTGCCCACCTGACCAATTTATTGATATCTTCCTGCAGTCTACAGCTTCCTTCTTCAGTATCAACCACACAGCCGATTTTAGTATCATCTGCAAACTTCTTAATCATACCCCCGATATTCAAGTCTCGATCATACCACAAAAAGCAAGGGACCTTGTACTGAGCCCTGCGGAACCCCACTGGAAACAGCCTTCCAGTCACAAAAACACCCATCAACCATTACCCTCTGCTTCCTGTCTCTGAGCCAGTTTTGAATCCAACTTGACACTTTGCCCTGGATCCCATGGGCTTTTAACTTCTTGACCAGTCTGCCATGTGAAACCTTATCAAAAGTCTTGCTAAAGTCCATATACACTACATCAAACGCACTACCCTCATCTACCCTCCTTGTTACCTCCTCAAAAAATTCAATCAAGTTTGTCAGACACGACCTTCCCTTAACAAATCCGTGCTGACTATCCTTGATTAATCCGTGTCTTTCTAAATGAAGATTTATCCTGTCCTTCAGAATTCTTTCCAATAATTGTCCCACCACCGAGGTTAGGCTGACTGGCCTGTAATTATTCGGTCTATCCTTTTCTCCCTTTTTAAACAAGGGTACCACATTAGCAGTCCTCCAGTCCTCCGGCACCACACCTGAAGCCAGAGAGGATTGAAAAATGATGGTCAGGGCCTCTGCTATTTCCTCTTTTGCTTCGCTTAACAGCCTGGGATACATTTCATCCGGGCCTGGGGATTTATCCACTTTTAAAGCTGCTAAACCCCTTAATACAGTACTTCCTCTCTCACTATGTTTATTTCATCTAATATTTCACACTCCTCCCCCCGATAGCAATGTCTGCTTCGCCCCTCTCCTTTGTGAAAACAGACGCAAAGTATTCATTAAGAACCCTACCGACGTCTCCCGCCTCCACACACAGATTACCCTCATGATCTCTAATAGGCCCTACCCTTTCTTTAGTTATCCTCTTACTCTTAATATATTTATAAAACATCTTTGGGTTTTCCTTGATTTTACTTGCCAAGAATTTTTCATGCTCTCTCTTTGCTTTCCTAATATCATTTTTAATTGCACCCCTGTACTTTCTGTACTCCTCTAAAGATTCTGGAGTATTTAGCCCTCGGTATCTGTCTTACACCTCCCTTTTTTTCTTTATCCTACCCTGTATGTCTCTAGACATCCAGGGGGCTCTAGATTTGTTCGTCCCACCTTTTTTCTTGAAGGGCACATGTTTGGTCTGAACCCTCTGGATCTCCTCCTTGAATGCCTCCCACTGCTCTGACACTGATTTACCTTCAAGTAGCTGTTTCCAGTCCACTATGGCTAAATCCCCTCTGAGCTTAGCAAAATTTGCTTTTCCCCAATTTAGAATTTTTATTCCTGGTCTATCCTTGTCCTTTTCTATAACTACCTTAAATCTAACAGAATTATGGTCACTAGCACCAAAATGCTCCCCCACTGATACGACTTCTACCTGCTCCTGTGAAGCACCCTGGGACGTTTCACTACGTTAAAGGCGCTGTATAAATGCAAGTTGTTGTTGTTGTGTCAGTCATTGACCACCTGGTCTTATGCGTTTCATTATATTTGTTTTCTGCAGGGGGTTTTGTGAATTATGTGACACAAAGTCGAAAGTTAAGACTTGATGAAGTATCCACAAACACCCCAACAGCAATCCATCTGTTCAAAATTATGAAAAGAGTAGATGGGGAGAAATTGTTTCCACTGGCAGGAGGGTCGGTAACCAGGGGACACAGAATTAAGATAATTGGCAAAAGAACCAGAGGGGGAGATGGGGAGAAATGTTTTTTACGCAGTGAGTTGTTGTGATCTGGAATGCGCTGCCTGAAAGGGCGGTGGAAGCAGATTCAATAGTAACTTTCAAAAGGGGAATTGGATAAATACTTGAAAAGGAAAAAGGGCTATAGGGAAAGAGCAGGGGGCAGTGGGACTAATTGGAGAGCTCTTTCAAAGAGCCGGCACAGGCACGATGGGCCGAATGGCCTCCTTCTGTGCTGTGCCATTCTATGATCTGAGCGAACGAACAGAAGAACCAACAGTGCGCACAGCGAGTCGCTCTAGCACACGCTGAAACAAGGGTTTTAGTTCAAAACCAAGAAAAATAAAGACCTTGTGTGACAAGCTGCAAAGATTAAGAGATCTGTGCAGCAGACTGAGGCCTGGTATTCAGGGGGAAGTTACCATCTGGTCCAGCAGCCTGCCCATGTTCAACATGAATCTCACTAACCAGCATTTAGACAAGCAGAGAATGCTTACGGTGAGGGTGCGTGAAGTGTGTGTTAATCTACCGTCAGCCCATTAACACATCTGCTGGTGGCTTCTTCCAGAGTAACCGGAATCGGGCGAGTAGGGAGCCTGAGGAACATCAGCACAGGTTTTTTTTTTAATCTCGTGGAGCATGTGGGAGAGTTTTTTTCCCAATTTGAAAAAAAGTCAAGGCTCCATGACTGTATTAGCAGGCCTAGTAACCCAATCCGTTGTTTCACCTGTGCAGTCACTCCAAGTCCCGTTCGCCCATCACCGCCCCCCCCCCCCCACCATGTGCTCGCTGACCTACATTGACTCCCGGTCCGGCAATGCCTCAATTTAAAAATTCTCATCCTTGTTTTCAAATCGTTCATCCCTCCCTATCTCCGTAACCTCCTCCAGCCCTGCAACCCCCCCCCCACCCCCCCCGAGATCTCTGCCCTCCTGAAATTCTAGCCTCTTGCCCATCCCCCGATTTCCATCGCTCCACCATTGGCGGCCGTGCCTTCAGCTGCCTGGGCCCCAAGCTCTGGAATTCCCTCCCTAAACCTCTCCGCCTCTCTCTCCTCCTTTAAGACGCTCCTTAAATCCTCCCTCTTTGACCAACCTTTTGGTCACCTGTCCTAATATCTCCTTAAGTGGCTCAGTGTCAAATTTTGTTTGATAATCGCTCCTGTGAAGCATTTTTTAATTGGAAATCCTCTCTCTCTCCTCCCCCTCCCTCTCCACAATTAGTCATAGAATCACACAGTACAGAAAGGGGCTATTTGGCCCATCGTGCCTGTGCTAGCTCTGTGTCAGCTGTGGCTCAGTGGGCAGCACCCTCGCCTCTGAGTCAGAAGGTTGTGGGTTCAAGTCCCACTCCAGAGACTCGAGCACAAAAATCCAGGCTGACACTCCCAGCGCAGTGCTGAGGGAGCACCGCACTGTCGGAGGTGACGTCTTTCAGATGAGACGTTAAACCGGGGCCCCGTCTGCCCTCTCAGGACAGGATTGAGTTTTAAATATTCCTGGATATAAGGTGTTCGGGAAGGAAGGAAAGAAAGAAAGGAGGTGGGGTGGCAGTATTGGTTAAGGAGAATGTTACAGTGCTGGAGAGGGAGGATGTCCTGGAGGGGTCAAGGACAGAATCTATTTGGTTAGAGTAAGAAATAATAGAGGTGCCATTACACTACTAGGTGTATTCTATAGGCCACCAACTAGTGGGAAGGATATAGAGAAGCAAATTTGCAGGGAAATTACAGAGAAGTGCAAGAACTATAGAGTAGTGATAATGGGAGACTTCAACTATCCTAATATAGACTGGGATAGTAATAGTGTAAAGGGCAGAGAGAGGGGGAAGAATTTCTGAAGTGTGTTCAGGAGAACTTTCTTGATCAGTATGTTTCCAGCCCAATGAGGAAGGAGGCATTGCTGGATCTGGTTCTATGGAATGAACTGGGTCAAGTGGAACAAGTGTCAGTAGGGGAACATTTAACAGTTATCATAAGGTTTAGGTTAGCTATGGAAAAATACAAAGAGAAAATCTAGAGTAAAAATACTTAATTGGAGGAAGGCCAATTTCAGTGGGTTGAGAACAGATTTGGCCCGGGTAAATTGGAATTAAAGATTGGTAGGCAAAACTGTAATTGAACAAGCCTTTAAAGAGATAGTTCGGGTACAGTTGAGGTACATTCCCACTAGGGGGAAAGGTAGGGCAACTAAAGTCAGAGCTCCCTGGATGACGAAAGAGATAGAAAGCAAGATGAGGCAGAAAAAGAGCGTGTATGACAGATGTCAGGTTGAGAATACAAGTGAGAACCAGGCTGAATATAGACAGTTCAGAGGGGAAATGAAAAAGCAAATAAAAGGGGCACAGAGAGAGCATGAGAATAGATTGGCAGCTAACATAAAAAGGAGTCCAAAAGTCTTCTATAGGCATGTAAATCGTAAAGTCCAAATGGCCTCCTGCTGTGCTGTAATGATTCTATCATTCTATGATTCTCAGCCGGACGTAAAAGATCCCACGGCACTATTTCGAAGAAGAGCAGGGGAGTTCTCCCCGGTGTCCTGGGGCCAATATTTATCCCTCAACCATCATCACTAAAACAGATGATCTGGTCATTATCACATTGCTGTTTGTGGGATCTTGCTGGGCGCTAATTGGCTGCCGTGTTTCCTACATTACAACAGTGACTACACTTCAAAAAGTACTTCATTGGCTGTAAAGCGCTTTGGGACGTCCTGAGGTTGTGAAAGGCGCTATAGAAATGCAGGTCTCTCTTTCTCTTTGAATGAGCTATAAAATGAGTCCCACTCCGCCTGCTCGTTCTCCATAGTTCTTCAGGTTTTTCCTGTTTCAGTATATATCCAATTCCTTTTAGAAAGTTACGGTTGAAGCATTTAAAATGAATCAAAATCATGAAGGGTTTTGATGGAGTAAATAAGGAGAAGCTGTTTCCAGTGGCAGGAGGGTCGGTAACCAGAGGACACAGATTGAAAGTAATCGGCAAAAGAACCAGAGGGAGAGAGGAGGAGAATGTTTTTCACACAGCGAGTTGTTGTGATCTGGAATGCGCTGCCTGAAAGGGCGGTGGAGGCAGATTCAATCGTAACTTTCAAAAGGGAATTGGATAAATACTTGATGGGGAGAAAATTTGCAGGGCTATGGGGAAGGAACAGGGGGGAGTGGGACTAATTGGAGAGCTCGTTCAAAGAGCCGGCACAGGCACGATGGGCCGAATGGCCTCCTTCGGTGCTGCATCATTCTATGAATCTGCTCCCACCAACCTTTTAGGCTGTGCAAATTCTCATCCTTGTTTTCAAATCCCTCCACGGCCTCGGCCCTCCCTATCTCTGGAACCTCCTCCTCCAGCCCCACAACCTCCCGAGATCTCTGCGCTCCTCCAATTCTGCCCTCTCGCACATCCCTGATTATAATCGCTCAACCATTGGTGGCTGTGCCTTCAGCTGCCTGGGCCCTAAACTCTGGAATTCCCTCCCTAAACCTCTCTGCCTCTCCCTGCCTCTCTCTCCTCCTTTAAGACGCTCCTTAAAACCTCCCTCTTTGACCAAGCCTTTGGTCACCTGCCCTAATTTCTCTTTCTGTGGCTCGGTGACAAATTTTGTTTGATAATCGCTCCTGTGACACGCCTTGGGAACGTGTTGCTTCGTTAAAGGCGCTGTGTTAAACACATGTTGTCGTTGCATTCCACGCCGTAACAGTGCGCTGCGTAAAAAAAAGGTTCTCCGATTCCACCTGTTTTTTCATTCAGTTTCCGAAATTGGCGGGTTTTCTTTTTAGCTGCAAGGTATTGTTAGCTCTGTGCGCTTCCAGAGAGGTGGAATGCAGGCTCCTCCAGCGTGTGAATAGCTTAATCCTTCATACAGAAGAAAGCAAGCTAGCTAGCCTTTACCGCCCCCCGGGTACCCCGGCACACCCCTCCCCAGCACACTTCCCTTTGTTTCATTGCGGACTCCAGCCGCAGCCAGCCAGGCTAATTAAAGATGTGCTAAAGTATTCTTAAGCTGATCTTGCTGAGATCTGCATTTCCCACTCATGTCCTGAGGAAAGTGCGCAGACATGTCAATGAGTTTAATGATCAGGTGCCCTTCTCATCCCGCTCAGAGACTGAAACCGGAGAAGCAAAGAGGCAGGATCGAGTTACAAGCTTCAGAATCCGTTGCTGCTGATCACACACACACACACACAGCTCTGGTAATTATCCTCCTGCCCCTGTACATTCCATCCTGCTTCACTCCCTCCTCCCCTCTACCCTCAGTGCAAACATTTTCAGAATGCGACCGAATGAGTTTCTGGCACATCTTACGTTCCAGGCGGAATCAGTGTCCCAGACCAATAAAACAGAACAAAAGCAATCTCGCTGAAACGTTCGACAGCACAGATACACGCAGCCCTGGTCACTATCGGGGATGACACGCCGGGCTATTTTACGACAAAAAAAACATTCGAGCAGGAAAAAGCCACGTTGGGATTTTTTTTTATTTCCAACTAATTTTTCCCAGTAAACAAATTCCTGCGCTCTCGGCCCCCAGAATCTTCTGGGAAAATGGTGGTGAGTTTAATATGCGCTCTGGTATTAGGACAGGTGCAAAAAACCTGATGTTACAGGTTAATGGAATGTTGCCCTTTATCCCGAGGGCTGGATTACAAAGGGCTGGAAGTGATGCTACAGCTGCACAAAGCTCTGCTCAGACCCCATCCGGAGTAACTGCGTTCAGTTCTGGGTCCCGCACCTCAGGAAGGATATATCGGCCTTGGAGGGGGAGCAGCGCAGATTCACCAGAATGATACCGGGGCTGAAAGGGTTAAATTACGAGGACAGGTTGCACAGACTAGGCTTGTATTCCCTCGAGTGTAGAAGATTAAGGGGTGATCTAATCGAGGTGTTTAAGATGATTAAAGGAGTTGATAGGGTAGATAGAGAGAAACTATTTCCTCTGGTGGGGGAGTCCAGAACAAGGGGGGCAGAACCTTAAAATTAGAGCCAGGCCGTTCAGGGGTGATGTCAGGAAGCACTTCTTCACACAAAGGGTGGTGGAAATCTGGAACTCTCTCCCCCAAAGAGCTGTTGAGGCTGGTGGGGCCAATTGAAGATTACAAAACTGAGAGTGATAGATTTTTGCTGGGTAAGGGTATTAAGGGTTATGGACCCAAGGCGGGTAGATTAAGCTAAGATACAGATCAGCCCTGATCTGATTGAATGGCGGAATAGGCTCGAGGGGCCGAATGGCCTCCTTCCTGTTCCTATGTGAAGAAAGTGTCATCAAGACGTCAGGCTGGTAAATATAATTCCTGGATTAAGGATTCCGCTTTTGTTGTTTTGCAGCTACTGATTTCTAAATCTGTAAACGACAGAGCAATTCATATATAAAGATTGATATCAATGGCAAGAAGTCTGTGATCAAACCCAAGTGCCTGCTTGTGTCCGTGAAAGGTTTTCGCATCTCAGAATGTGATTGGCTTTGATCGATGTCTAAAACAACAACTTGTATTTATATATCGCCTTTAACCTAAAATATCGCCTAAAACGTCCCAAGGCGCTTCACAGGAACGTTATAAAACACAATCTGACACCGAGCCACATCAGGAGATATTAGGACAGGTGACCTAAAGCTTGGTCAAAGAGGGAGGTTTTAAGGAACATCTTAAAGGAGGAGAGAGAGAGGTGGAGAGGTTTAGGGAGGGAATTCCAGAGCTTGGGGCCCAGGCAGCTGAAGGCACGGCCGCCAATGGTGGAGCGATTAAAATCGAGGATGCGCAAGAGGCCAGAATTGGAAGCACACAGAGATCCCCGAGGGCTGTAGGGCTGGAGGAGGTTACAGAGATAGGGAGGGGGCGAGGGCCATGGAGGGATTTGAAAACAAGGATGAGAATTTTAAGATTGAGGCGTTGCCGGACTGGGAGCCAATGTCTTCTTCTCCTTCTTAGGCAGTCCCTCGGAACCGAGGATGACTTACTTCCACATTAAAAATGAGTTCTCAGGTGGTTGATGAGTCCAATGCGGGACCTACAGTCTCTGTCACAGGTGGGGCAGACGGTGGTTGAAGGGGCAGGTGGGTGGGGTGCTTGGGTTGACGTGCGCTCCTTCCGCTGCCTGCGCTTGGCTTCCGCTTGCTCCCGGCGAAGAGACTCGAGGTGTTTGCCGCTTTCCCGGATGCTTCTCCTCCACTTTGTACGGTCTTGTAGGTCGGCGAGCACAGGGGAGATGGGTGAACAGGACTGGGTACGAGTTAGAACACAGGCAGCAGAGTTTTGGATGAGCTGTAGTTTATGGAGGGTGCAAAGTTGTAGGCCAGCAAGGAGAGCGCTGGAATAAACCAGCAGAATATTAATTCTGACGGAAAATGCAAGCGAATGTGCGGTTAGTTCGCTAACCTCTTTTTTTCTTCAGTAATCTAATGATTGGCAAAGTTCCCAAGTGCTCACAATATCCGAGATGTTGTCATTTGTCGCGCAAAGGCAAGGCAACATTTCTAGGTGAGGCATCAATGTCTTTATGAAAGGTTTCCCAAATTCAATCGCTTGGTTGCTCAGTGATCTTCGAGCCTGTGTTTCAGCCACTGGGGCAGTCGGGCCAACAGGGTTTGAGTGCCCAGGTCACACAAGACATCACTGTGAATTTTAATGACACTGTACGCTCAGAAAATGTGGGGGTGGGGGATGTGCATTAATGAGCACCGCATCTTCTCATAGTGTCAGCCTGTGGCTCAGTGGGCAGCACCCTTGCCTCTGAGTCAGAGGGTTGTGGGTTCAAGTCCCACTCCAGAGACTTGAGCACAAAAATCTAGGCTGACACTCTCAGTGCAGTACTGAGGGAGTGCTGCACTGTCCGAGGTGCCGTCTTTCGGATGAGACGTTAAACCAAGGCCCCGTCTGCTCTCTCAGGTGGATGTAAGAAGAATAGCAGGTGAGTTCTCCCCGGTGTCCCGGCCAATATTTATCCCTCAATCAACATCACTAAAAAACAGATGATCTGGTCATTAACACATTGCTGTTTGTGGGAGCTTGCTGTGTGCAATTTGGCTGCCGTGTTTCCTACATTACAACAGTGACCACACTTCAAAAAGTACTTCATTGGCTGTAAAGCGCTTTGGGACGTCCTGAGGTTGTGAAATGCGAGTCTTTCTTTCATGCACTGAAACTTCACAATTAAACATAAATGATATTTCTCAACTTAGCCCCCCTACAGCAGGCAAATGAAACATCATTGTGCAAGGGTGCAAGCCATGCTTCCCCTTACGTACCATAGGAGCAGGAGGAGGCCATTCAGCCCCTCGAGCCTGTTCCGCCATTCAATGGGATCATGGCTGATCTGTATCTTAACTCCATCTATCCGCCTTGGTTCCATAACCCTTAATACCCCTACCCAAGAAAAATCTATCCATCTCAGTTTTGAATTTTCAATTGACCTCCCACAGCCTCAACAGCTTTTTGGGGGAGAGAGTTCCAGATTTCCACCACCCTTCCTGAACGGCCTGGCTCTAATTTTAAGGTCATACCCCCTTGTTCTGGACTCCCCCCATCAGAGGAAATAGTTTCTCTCTCTCTACCCTATCGAATCCTTTAATCATCTTAAACACCTCGATTAGATCACACCTTAATCTTCTATACTCGAGGGAATACAAGCCCAGTCTGTGCAACCTGTCCTCATAATTGAACCCTTTCTGCCCCGGTATCATTCTGGTGAATCTGCGCTGCTCCCCCTCCGAGGTCAATATATCCTTCCTGAGGTGCGGGGCCCAGAACGGAACGCAGTTACTCCAGGTGGGGTCTAACCAGAGCTCTGTACAGCTGTAGCATCACTTCCACCCCTCTGTATTCCAGCCCTCTTGTGATAAAGGCCAATATTCCATTAACCTTTTAAAATGATATTTTCATGCCAGTTCCAAACACATCTTTAAGGGGAAGAAATTCGGTATCGCCCTGTTTGGGGCGCAATTATCAGCCGGGCGCAAAGTTTAGCGCCTGGCGCTAATTATCGCCTCCGACTGAAAGGGTTCAATTATGAATCTTAGCTATGAGGAAAGACTGGATAGGCTGGGTCTGTTTTCCTTGGAACAGAGGAGGCTGAGGGGAGACCTTATTGAGGTGTATAAAATTATGAGGGGCATAGATAAAGTGGATAGAAAGGACCTATTTCCCTTAGCAGAGGGGTCAAAAAAAAGGGGGGAACAGATTTAAAGTAATTGGTGGAAGGTTTGGAGGGGATTTGAGGGGAAATTTCTTCACCCAGAGGGTTGTGGGGGTCTGGAACTCACTGCCTGAAAGGGTGGTAGAGGCAGGAACCCTAATCACATTTAAAAAGTACTTGGATGTGCACTTGGGATGCTCTAACCTGCAGGGCTACGGACCAAGAGCTGGGAAGTGGGATTAGGCTGGATAGCTCTTTGTTGGCTGGCGCGGACACGATGGGCCGAAATGGCCTCCTTCCGTGCTGTAACTTTCTTTGATTCGATGACTACAAACTTGACTTTTATCGCCCCTGGAGGTGATTGGAGCGCTAAATCAGGCGCTACACACCTCTCTTAAGGCGCTAACGCCGAGGAGCGAGGCGCAACCTCAGAGCGCTGCCGAAGCTCATGTGATGTCAGTCAGCAATGGAATACAGACACACTGGCGCCGGTCAGTTCTTAAAGGGGAGGGTTGATCTTGCTCTCCATCCACAACCTGCTCACTGCAGCCTTGAATCTCGGCCTGGAGAGTCCTGTACATCAAATCTGCTGGAAAGAACAATGGAGAGAAACAGGGAAAGAGCTCAGACTGCAGCCCCCACAGTCTCTTCTAAATCGATGCAAGGAAGGTCAAATCAAAATGAACCTGCAAAGTGCTGCTCACTACCCAAAACTCCTTCACACAGCATTGAATCTCTCCAGAAGTCTCTCTCTCTCTCTCAGAATGCGTGGTGCAAAAATGTCGCCGACAAAAAAAGGAAGGAAGCGGTCGCCTTTAAATAGCGCTCCCCCAGTCCCTTCCCGACTGCAAAATGCTCCCCTCAACTTGTCGTTGCTAGTGGCAGGCGGTAAGGCAGGGGGCGCCACTCAATATCGCTCCGGGGCGATACTGGGGCGTTGTGCACTCGACTGACGTCACGATCTGCGGGCGCAGGAGATCGTGGCGGTAGTGTTTAGCGCCGCCGCAAAATGTCTAGTTAATTTCGCGAGCGGCGCAAACATTGCCGCGCCCGGCGCGCTAGTTGCTTTGCGACCTCTTAGGGCACTAACGGGAGGCGCAAAGCAACCGAATTTCTCCCCCATGATCTTCTGCGGGTGTGTGTGGTGGGGGGGGGGGGGGGGAATTTTGGAGCTGTGAGGTACAAGAATTCTGGATTCTAAAGCAATTCTGCTAGTTCAACATCCTTTTGCAATATGAAGTTTGATATAAGAGACTGCTTTAAGTGGAAATAGGTGCAGATTTAGGAGCTGGCGACAATCAATAGATCTTTTTTATTGGTCTATCACAGATTACATACAAAATGCAACTCTATCAAACCACACGCAGATCAGAATGATCCGCATTGAAGATTCCAAACCCAGCTTGGAGAATGATGGATGGGTCTGAGAGGATTCTGGTGGTTTCTGATGTGTTGCTATTGACAACATCAAACAAATGCAGTTAATTCAAGCACTGGACAAGAGATTACATCGAATTTACAGCACAGAAACAGGCCATTCGGCCCATGCTGGTGTTTATGCGCCACACGAGCCTCCTCCTATCCTTCTGCATCTTACCCTGTCAGCATATCATAAGAACATAGGAATTAGGAGCAGGAGTCGGCCATTCGGCCCCTCGAGCCTGCTCCGCCATTCAATAAGATCATGGCTGATCTTCGACCTCAACTCCACTTTCCCGCCCGATCTCCATATCCCTCGATTCCCCAAGAGTCCAAAAATCTATCGATCTCAGCCTTGAATATACTCATGATGTGGAGATGCCGGCGTTGGACTGGGGTGGACAAAAATGAGAAGTCGCACAACACCAGGTTATAGTCCAACAGATTTATTTAATTTTACAAGCTTTCGGAGCTGTCGCTCCTTCCTCAGGTAGGGTAGCAGTGAGAGAATCTCCCAGAATTCACAATTTAAACACAGACAAAATCTATTCAAATATTTCCCTACATCAAAGACACACTAAGAGCACAGCCAAGACAATGAGATGTGTCCCAGGGGGTCCAACGTGTCAAACCACCTGCTGGCTGCATATCCTGTCAATTTGTGTTGGTTTCTTGTGTTAGTCTTTTTAAAAAAAAACACCTGGGACGACCGGCCATGATGTCAAGTCACGTTCTGTATCGTGACATGAACCCGATATCGCGATTGAGGCCATCCTCATGAGTGCGGAACTTGGCTATCAGTTTCTGCTCTATGATTTTGCGCTGTCGTGTATCCCGAAGGCTGCCTTGGAGGACGCTTACCCGCAGATCCGAGGCAGCCAGGGGCATTCAGCCTCGGATCTGCGGGTAAGCGTCCTCCAAGGCGGCCTTCGGGATACACGACAGCGCAAAATCATAGAGCAGAAACTGATGGCCAAGTTCCGCACTCATGAGGATGGCCTCAATCGCGATATCGGGTTCATGTCACGATACAGAACGTGACTTGACATCATGGCCGGTCGTCCCAGGTGTTTTTTTTTAAAAAGACTAACACAAGAAACCAACACAAATTGACAGGATATGCAGCCAGCAGGTGGTTTGACACGTTGGACCCCCTGGGACACATCTCATTGTCTTGGCTGTGCTCTTAGTGTGTCTTTGATGTAGGGAAATATTTGAATAGATTTTGTCTGTGTTTAAATTGTGAATTCTGGGAGATTCTCTCACTGCTACCCTACCTGAGGAAGGAGCGACAGCTCCGAAAGCTTGTAAAATTAAATAAATCTGTTGGACTATAACCTGGTGTTGTGCGACTTCTCATTTTTGAATATACTCAACGACTGAGGATCCACAGCCCTTTGGGGTAGAGAATTCCAAAGATTCACCACCCTCTGAGTGAAGAAATTGCTCCTCATCTCAGTCCTAAATGGCCGACCCCTTATCCTGAGACTGTGGCCCCTGGTTCTAGACACTCCAGCCAGGGGAAACATCCTGGAACTCCCTCCCTAACAGCACTGTGGGAGCACCTTCACCGCACGGACTGCAGCGGTTCAAGAAGGCGGCTCACCACCACCTTCTCAAGGGCCAACTAGGGATGGGCAATAAATGTCGGCCTTGCCAGCGACGCCCACATCCCATGAACGAATAAAAAAAAAGAAACACCCTCCCTGCATCTACCCTGTCAAGCCCTGTGAGAATTCTATACGTTTCAATGAGATCACCTCTCCTTCTTCTAAACGCTGGGGAATACAGGCCTAGTCTCCTCAATCTCTCCTCATAGGACAATCGCCCCATCCCAGGAATCAGTCTGGTGAACCTTCGTTGCCCTCCCTCTAAGGCAAGCCTATCCTTCCTTGAGTAAGGAGACCAAAACTGTCTCCTTTCTCCCTCATGTACTTATCGAGCCTCTCCTTAAATGCATCGATGCTATTCGCCTCAACCACTCCCTGTGGTAGCGAGTTCCACATTCCGTAGAACTGATTTTCAATAACTTATTGTTGTAACTCAGCCCACCAGCTTTACTATGTGGTCAATGCTGTCAAGTTACAGCATTAAAGAAGAACTCCAGGAAGGTTCCTGATACAATCTGAGCCAGCTACCCTCCACTGAGACAGCAACAAGGGGTGGTACAATTGGTTGTCGGGCAGCCTCGGTTAGGGAGAGGAAAAATCCTGCCAAGGCTTCCGTCCTGAGGAATGCAGAAAGCCTCCTACTGGGAGTGTGCGTGCGGATGGAAGGTGAGGGCGAGGTCAAGCTTGGGTGTAATGTTCTTCACAGCTGGACAACCTTCCAAGAACATCGTTGAAATTAACATTTGAATAACAGTCACTTAGGTGAGGTACAAAAGGGTGATCGTTACCCATGAAATCATCTCTCAAATAAGTAGAAACCTTTGAGAGAGAGACAGAGAGAGATAGAAGAGGGGAGAGATTCAAATCAAAAAAACGTAAAGGTAAACCTTTACTCATTCGGCCTCAGCTAGAGTATTGTGTCCAATTCTGGGCACCGCACTTTAGGAAGGATGTGAAGGCCTTGGAGAGGGGGCAGAGGAGATTTACTAGAATGGTACCAGGGATGAGGGACTTCAGTTATGTGGAGAGACTGGAGAAGCTGAGATTGTTCTCCTTAGAGCAGAGAAGGTTAAGGGGAGATTTAATAGAGGTGTTCAAAATTATGAGCGGTTTTGACAGAGTAAATAAGGAGAAACTGTTTCCAGTGGCAGGAGGGTCGGTAACCAGAGGACACAGATTTAAGGTAATTGGCAAAAGAACCAGAGGGAGGAGATGAGGAGAATTTTTTTTTACACGGCGAGTTGTTGTGATCTGCAATGCGCTGCCTGAAAGGGTGGTGGAAGCAGATTCAATAGTAACTTTCAAAAGGGAATTGAATAAATTTTTGAAAAGGAAAAAATTTGCAGGGCTAAGGGGGAAAGAGCAGGGGAGAGTGGGACTAGTTGGAGAGCTCTTTCAAAGAGCCGGCACAGGCACGATGGGCCAAATGGCCTCCTTCTGTGCTGTATGATTCTATGATCCTCTGTATTCAACAGTTCAGGTATGAAGGAAACTAGTCAAGAGGGCAACGGATATGAGTATTTTCAAAGTTAATTAATATGGGACTGTGAGGGTTCACGTCAAAGACCTTATACTACTCAGAAGTGACTGAGCAGTAATGATAAGTGCAGGTTGTGAAGGGAATCGCACCTGGGGTGAAGAACTAACAATAGAATGTCCAAGTGCGAGAACTGGGAAGAAAATCTCAAACTGATTTTGAGAGAAAAGCAAGTTTCTTTGAAAAAGGGGAAGGCAAGAGAGAAAAACAACAAAGAAAGCTCTAAAAAAATCCCTTGTCGTCTCAGGTTTGAAGCGGCCCCTCTTTTTGACACACCTATAGGTTAGAATAATGGCGTTGAGGAAAGGCCGACAGCTGCTCTGGCGTATCTGGTATCTGCAAAAAAAAACTGCAGGGATACGGGGAAGGAGCCGGGGGGGAGTGGGACTAACTGGATTGCTCTTCAACAGAGCCCGCGCAGACTCAATGGGCCGAACGGCCTCCTTCTGTGCTGTGCTGTTCGATGATTCTACGATATGCTATTGGCTTGGCAAAGTATAACTAACACTTTTCACCAAACCATAATTTTATTCACTGGGGACTTCTTTTTATCAAGTATTGTTCTCCAAATTCACTCACAACAACAACTTCTAGTTATATAGCGCCTTTAACAACAACTTGCATTTATATAGTGCCTTGAACAACAACTTGCATTTATATAGCGCCTTGAACAACAACTTACATTTATATAGTGCCTTTAACAACAACAACAACGCACATATATTTGACACCGAGCCACACAAGGAGATATTAGGGCAGGTGACCAAAAGCTTGGTCAAAGAGGGAGGTTTTAAGGAGCGTATTTAATTGGACAAATTTCTACTCATCCAGAATTGGATGTTGGATAAGCGGTCTGACAATTTAGAGACCGTGGAGGGGTCGAGAGAAGAGGTGGTGCTGAGGTAGAGCTGGGTGTCGTCAGCGTTCACGTGGAAACTGACGCTGTGTTTTCGGATGATGTCGCCAAGGGGCAACATGTAGATGAGAAATAGGAGGGGGGGCCAAGGAAAGATCCTGGGAGTGTCAGCCTACATTTTGTGCTCAAGTCTCATGGAGCGGGACTATGAACCTACAATCTTCTGAGACAGAGGCGAGAGTGCTACCCACTGAGCCACGGCTGATGGCTGGGGCAAAGCAAGGTGCGGTTATGTACACGGGAAAAGGAGTAAGAGCCTGGCAGGCTAGCAGTGGAATCGACAAGAGTGAAAGGATGATAAGGAGGGAAGTAGAATTCGAGACCAGTGACAGCGGTGGTGGAAAAAGAACTGGAAGGAATGGTAGGAGAGAGAGAGAGAGAGAGAGTAAACGAGATAGGGAAAGGCAACATTACACAGCTTTACACCTCTGCTGTATTTCAGCTTGCTGTGTTATAATAACAGATTGCAGAGGTTTGACATCGCTGGAAAAGACATTAATATATGTGCTGCACAGCCTCTGAAGACTTCCTTCAGAGATGCCATTTGACATCACTTGGGAAAGTCTACAGGGGGAAACTGTGATCGTGTGGATGCAGCGATCAGCCAGAGAATGAGGTAATCACAGAATCCGATGGAGGCTGATTGCAAGATGCACCCTGCCTTTTCTCGTTCCAAAATTTGCTGCATAAAGAACTCAGAAACGGGCCATAAATCACAACTTGTACGAAGCGTGACTGGTTATCGCGCGCGCTCGCTTCCACAATAGAAGCAAAGTGGCTGTGATCGCGGGTTCTGATCCCACGTAACTGTGAGAGTTTTCTCTCGAGATTAGGGGGCTTCTTCCTCCCCTGTATTTGCAGCATTGATGTCTGGAAGGTATATTGTTCATGGTACTAAGATCGTTCCGTCTAAAACGTGGAATCATACAGCCAGCACAGAAGGAGGCCATTCGGCCCATCGTACCTGTGCCGGGTCTTTTGAAAGAGCTCTCCAATGAGTCCCACTCTCTCCCCCATTCCCCCCCCACCCCACCGCCTCCTCGCTCTTTCCCCCGTAGCCGTACAACTTTTTCCTTACGTGATCAGCCGTGGCTCAGTGGGTAGCACTCCCACCTCTCAGTCAGAAGGTTGTGGGTTCGAGTCCCACTCCAGATAATTGAGCACAGAAATCTAGGCTGACGCTCCCAGTGCAGTGCTGAGGGAGTGCTGCACTGTCGGAGGGGCCGTCTTTCGGATGAGACATTAAACCGAGGCCCCGTCTGCTCTCTCAGGTGGACGTAAAAGATCCCACGGCACTATTTCGAAGAAGAGCAGGGGGGAGTTATCCCTGGTGTCCTGGGGCCAATATTTATCCCTCAACCAACATCATCAAAACAGATTATCTGGTAATTATCACATTGCTGTTTGTGGGAGCTTGCTGTGCGTAAAATGGCTGCTACATTACAACAGTGACTACACTTCAAAAAGTACTTCATTGGTTGTAAAGCGCTTTGGGACGTCCGGTGGTTGTAAACAGCGCTATAGAAATGTAAGTCTTTCTTTTCTTTTTGATTATGTCTTCAAATTGGAACCGTTTACAGATTTCATTGTAGCGGAAAACAAGGCTTTGTTGCACATTTCTTGATTTTAAGATTAGAAGGATGGCAACAGGAGCCATCGACGTAAGGGATGGGTGAATGGCTCCCAAAACCATCAGGCCCAATCCAGACCAAATCTCAAGCACTTGAAAAAAAAAATAATCAAAAAATGAAATCGCTATTTCCTCCTCCAGCTCAGTAGCAACGTGAAAGCTGGCTCAGCCCTCGGTTTCCACTCTCCCCACTGGGAATAGCACTATCCCAGCTTCAGGCCAGCCAAGCTCTGCTTTCCTGCTCAGTTCCACTGATTTCAGCTGAACCCGGATTGTCGGCCCGGATCTGCAGTCAGCCCATCAGGTTGCACATGTCCTTCACACAGTTGCATCAGCAGAAGCCACTTGCACCGTTAACTCTTCCACCTTTCAGCACCAAGTGTTTTTTAGACGGAGTAAATAAGGAGAAGCGGTTTCCACTGAGGGGAGGGTCGGTAACCGGAGGGCACAGATTTAAGGTCATTGGCAACGGAGCCAAAGGGGGGGGAGAGGAGGAGAATCGTTTTTACGCAGCGAGTTGTTGTGATCTGGAACACGCTGCCTGAAAGGGCGGTGGGAGCAGATTCAATAGTAACTTTCAAAAGGATAAATACTCGAAGGGGAGAAACTTGCAGGGCTATGGGGAAAGAGCGGGGGGGGGAGGGGGGGGAGCGGGACTAATTGGAGAGCTCGGCCAAAGAGCCGGCAGAGACAGGATGGGACAAATGGCCTCCCTCTGTGCTGCATCATTCTGTGATTTGTTGTGCATTCCTCTTTGTTGAGCAGGGCAAGGAGCCATTGCAAGTCCTCAACAGGGAGGTCGATTACCAGAGGACACAGGTTTAGGGTAATTTTATTCTATTTAAGGTAAGGCTATTCCATTGTTCCATCGAGGAATAGCACCTCATCTTTCGTTTAGGCACTCTACAGCCCTCTGGACTCAACATAGAGTTCTACAATTTCAGATCATAACCACGGCCCCGATCACATATATATATATTTTTATTTTATTTTTTCATCCACCCTTTTGTTTGGCCCCTTTTTTACTTCCCTCCCTGAAGCTGGCAGCTGTCCTTCATTTTGCCAGCGCATTTCACACTTCATCCAGCCTCAACCTGTCACATTACCACCTCCTCTTGCCTTGAATATCTTTTAATGTCTCTCAATGTCTCTTAATCTCTCCTGCCTTCTATCCCACCACTGACCTTCCCCTTTGTTCTTTCATCCCCTCCCCCTTTTCCCAGCATTATACTTGCTTTAAATCTATTTCATTTCCTGCTTTTTTCCAGTTCTGATGAAAGGTCTTCGACCTGAAACGTTAACTCTGTTTCTCTCTCCACGGATGCTGCCTGACCTGCTGAGTTTTTCCAGCGTTTTCTGTTGTTATTAAGGCTATTCCATTGCTCCCCTGGCCGGCCTCCCACCTTGAACCCTCCATCAACTTCAGTTCATCCATAAACTGTGCCGCCCCGTGACCTAACTCGCACCAAGTCCCGTTCACCCATCTCCCCCTGTGCTCGCTGACCTATGCCATGCTCTATGATTCAACACTCAGCAGCTGGCCAAGATTCTGCCATCCTGGTCTCCAAGTATGAAGGGCTATTAAAGTTGGGGTTGTAACCTGAGTGGACCAACCTGTGCCATCAGTTTGTTGGTCTATTACAACACTGACTCCATTTCAAAAGTACTTCATTGGCTGTGAAGCACTTTGAGGCGTCCGGTGGTGGTGAAAGGCGCTATAGAAATGCAAGTATTTCTTTCTTTTCTTTCTGTGATGTGTGTTTTCAAGTGATGAGTGCTTTTAAGACTAGTATTGTAGTAAGAGCCGTCAGAATCGTACAGCACAGGGGGAGGCCATTCGGCCCATCGAGCCTGTGCCGGCTCTTTGGAAGAGCTCTCCAATTAGTCCCACTCCCCCTGCTCTTTCCCCATTAGTCCTGCAAATTTTTCATCTTCAAGTATTTATCCAATTCCCCTTTTGAAAGTTACTATTGAATCTGCTTCCACCGCCCTTTCAGGCAGCGCGTTCCAGATCACAACAACTCGCTGCGTAATTTTTTCCCCCCTCTGGTTCTTTTGCCAACAACAACAACAACTTGTATTTATACAGCGCCTTTAACGTAGTAAAACGTCCCAAGGCGCTTCACAGGAGCGATTATCAAAATAAATTTGACACCGAGCCACATAAGGAGATATTGGGACAGGTGACCAAAAGCCTGGTCGAAGAGGTCGGCTTTAAGGAGCGTCTTAAAGGAGGAGAGAGAGGCGGGGAGGTTTAGGGAGGGAATTCCAGAGCTTAGGGCCTTGAGGTTAGGAACTTTCTGCTCTGTTCTGACTCTGGTACTTGCTAGATAAACTTATTGAGGCATCAAGAGTGCCAATGGTTGAGAGCTGTTAATGAGACAGAAAGCGTTTGGCATGAAAGAGGTAACCAAACGTCTTTAGCAACACAAGAAGTGTAGGGCCACCATTTCAGATCAGAGGAGGTAGAGACCGCCCCTTCAGCCAATCAATTCGTTGAAGGTGGCAGGGCAGGTAGAGAAAGCGGTTAAAAAAGCTTTCGGAATCCTGGGCTTCATAAATAGAGGTATAGAGCACAAAAGCGTGGAAATTATGATGAACCTGTATAAAACACTGGTTCGGCCTCAACTGGAGTATTGTGTCCAATTCTGGGCACCGCACTTTAGGAAGGATGTGAAGGCCTTAGAGAGGGTGCAGAAAAGATTTAGGAGAATGATTCCAGGGATGAGGGACTTCAGTTACGTGGATAGACTGGAGAAGCTGGGGTTGTTCTCCTTAGAGCAGAGAAGATTGAGAGGAGATTTGATAGAGGTGTTCAAAATCATGAGGGGTCTGGACAGAGTAGATAGAGAGAAACTGTTCCCATTGGCGGAAGGGTCGAGAACCAGAGGTCACAGATTTAAGGTGATTGGCAGAAGAACCAAAGGCGACACGAGGAAAAACCTTTTTACGCAGTGAGTGGTTAGGATCTGGAATGCACTGCCTGAAAAGGTGGTGGAGGCAGACTCAATCGTGGCTTTCAAAAGGGAGTTGGATAAGTACCTGAAGGAAAAAAATTCGCAGGGCTACGGGGAAAGGGCGGGGGAGTGGGACTAGCTGAAGTGCTCTTGCAGAGAGCCGGCACGGGCTCGACGGGCTGAATGGCCTCCTTCTGTGCTGTAACCATTCTATGATTCGATGAATTCAACTCTTGACTGTCAGCGAACACGAATCGTGTTCCTCTAGGTTTCACCTGTAAGTAAGATTTTCTTGTCACACAATCCAGCCATGCTAACCAGACAGTGGCGTCCTGTCCTCCAGGTGGCATGATTGCAGCAGGCAAGTGGGGTTTATAGTTCCTATTAACCTTTTGACTTTCGCATTTATGAGATCCTTGCTGAACTATGTATAATGCAATTTTGCTAAGCCATGTACAATTTCATGATAGCTCATCACATTAACGAGACGCCAAAATACAGACAGTAAATTACACCATCCTGACTTGGAAATATATCGGCCGTTCCTTCATCGTCACTGGGTCAAAATCCTGGAACTCCCTCCCTAAAAGCACTGTGGGAGTACCTTCACCACACGGACTGCAGCGGTTTAAGAAGGCGGCTCACCACCACCTTCTCAAGGGCAATTAGGGATGGGCAATAAATGCTGGGCCTTGCCAGCGACGCCCACATCCTGTGAATGAATTTTAAAAAATGCATAAATGCTAACTTATTAGTCTTGCTTTCAACTAAGTTTAAAGGACCAGAATTTAGTTATAACCTAACCTGCTCAACTAATTAACAGTATAGCTGTTCTAAAGAAAGACTTGCATTTCTATAGCGCCTTTCACCGCACCGGACATCCCAAAGCGCTTTACAGCCAATGAAGTACTTTTTGAAGTGTGGTCACTGTTGTAATGTAGGAAACGCGGCAGACAATTTGTGCACAGCAAGCTCCCACAATGTGATAATGACCAGATAATCTGTTTTAGTGATGTTGGTTGAGGGATAAATATTGGCCAGGACACCGGGGAGAACTCCCCCTGCTCTTCTTCAAATAGTGCCGTGGGATCTTTTACGTCCACCTGAGAGAGCACACAGGGCCTCGGTTTAACGTCTCATCTGAAACACGGCACCTCTGACAGTGCGGCACTCCCTCAGTACTGCCCCTCCAACAGTGTAGCGCTCCCTCAGCACTGCACTGGGAGTGTCAACCTGGATTTTTGTGCTCAAGTCTCTGGACAATCTGACAGAGATTGCGCGACAGTGACAAACTCACACTGATGAGCAGGGGTACATAGGAACAGGAGTAGACCATCCAACCCCTCGAACCTGTTCCGCCATTCAGTTAGATCATGGCTGATCAGTATCTTAGCTCCATCCACCTGTCTTGGTTCCCTTAATACCGTTGCCTAACAAAAGTTTTGAAATTTTCAGCTTACCCCCAGCCGCCACAGCTTTTTGGGGGGAGAGAGTTCCAGATTTCCACCACCCTTTGTGTGAAGAAGTGCTTCCTGACATCACCCCTGAACGGCCTGGCTCTAATTTTAAGGTTCAAGATCCCACGGCCACTATTTTGAAGAAGAGCAGGGGAGTTTGTCCTGGTCAACATTCATCCCTCAACCAACATCACTGAAAGAGGTTATCTGCTCTTATTTCTCAGTGCTGTTTGTGGGAGCTTGCTGTGCACAAATTGGCTGCCGCGTTTCCTGCATTACAACAGTGACCACACTTCAAAAAGATACTTAATTGGCTGTAAAGCGCTTTGGGATGTCCTGAGGTCGTGAAAGGCGCTGTAGAAATGCGTTATCTCTTTCTTTCTTTCCTTAGTTTCTCATGTTTGACTCGTGTGGAGCATAAACACCAGCACAATACAAACACCAGCACAATATAAACACCAGCACAATACAAACACCACACAATATAAACACCAGCACAATACAAACACCAGCAGAATACAAACACCAGCAGAATACAAACACCAGCACAATACAAACACCAGCAGAATACAAACACCAGCACAATATAAACACCAGCACAATACAAACACCACACAATATAAACACCAGCACAATACAAACACCAGCACAATATAAACACCAGCACAATACAAACACCAGCACAATACAAACACCACACAATATAAACACCAGCACAATATAAACACCAGCACAATACAAACACCACACAATATAAACACCAGCACAATATAAACACCAGCACAATACAAACACCACACAATATAAACACCAGCACAATATAAACACCAGCACAATATAAACACCAGCACAATACAAACACCAGCACAATATAAACACCAGCACAATATAAACACCAGCACAATACAAACACCAGCACAATATAAACACCAGCACAATACAAACACCAGCACAATACAAACACCACACAATACAAACACCACACAATATAAACACCAGCACAATATAAACACCAGCACAATACAAACACCAGCACAATATAAACACCAGCACAATATAAACACCAGCACAATACAAACACCAGCACAATATAAACACCAGCACAATATAAACACCAGCACAATACAAACACCAGCACAATATAAACACCAGCACAATACAAACACCAGCACAATATAAACACCAGCACAATACAAACACCAGCACAATACAAACACCACACAATACAAACACCACACAATATAAACACCAGCACAATATAAACACCACACAATATAAACACCAGCACAATATAAACACCAGCACAATACAAACACCAGCACAATATAAACACCACACAATACAAACACCAGCACAATATAAACACCAGCACAATACAAACACCAGCACAATATAAACACCAGCACAATATAAACACCACACAATACAAACACCAGCACAATACAAACACCAGCACAATACAAACACCAGCACAATACAAACACCAGCACAATACAAACACCAGCACAATACAACACCAGCACAATATAAACACCAGCACAATACAAACACCAGCACAATACAAACACCAGCACAATACAAACACCAGCACAATACAACACCAGCACAATATAAACACCAGCACAATACAAACACCAGCACAATATAAACACCACACAATACAAACACCAGCACAATACAAACACCAGCACAATACAAACACCAGCACAATACAACACCAGCACAATATAAACACCAGCACAATACAAACACCAGCACAATACAAACACCAGCACAATACAAACACCAGCACAATACAAACACCAGCACAATACAAACACCAGCACAATACAAACACCACACAATACAAACACCAGCACAATACAAACACCAGCACAATACAAACACCAGCACAATACAAACACCAGCACAATACAAACACCAGCACAATACAAACACCAGCACAATACAAACACCAGCACAATACAAACACCAGCACAATACAACACCAGCACAATACAAACACCAGCACAATACAAACACCAGCACAATACAAACACCAGCACAATACAAACACCAGCACAATACAAACACCAGCACAATATAAACACCAGCACAATACAAACACCAGCACAATACAAACACCAGCACAATATAAACACCAGCACAATATAAACACCAGCACAATACAAACACCAGCACAATATAAACACCAGCACAATACAAACACCAGCACAATACAAACACCAGCACAATACAAACACCAGCACAATACAAACACCAGCACAATACAAACACCAGCACAATACAACACCAGCACAATACAAACACCAGCACAATACAAACACCACACAATACAACACCAGCACAATACAAACACCAGCACAATACAAACACCAGCACAATATAAACACCAGCACAATATAAACACCAGCACAATACAAACACCAGCACAATACAAACACCAGCACAATATAAACACCAGCACAATACAAACACCAGCACAATATAAACACCAGCACAATACAAACACCAGCACAATATAAACACCAGCACAATACAAACACCAGCACAGCCCAGTTGGGCCGAATGGCCTGTTTCTGTGCTGCATGTAATTCTATGCCTTCCTCTTCAATTCTTGTGTTTCTAAGTTCTGTATTTATCCACAGCATTCTGAAACTTGAAGTAGTCTCTTTTTTAAAAAAAAGCTTCCATTTATTCTGCAGCCTTACAATATCCGTTTTAAAAATATCCTGTTATTGATCTGCAGTCCTTTCTGCCAGATTCTCTTTCCACCTCAGCTCACCTCAGCTCACTCCTAATCTTTCTAAAATCTAACCTATTCTAAACTGGCGCCCTCGTTTCAGTATTAAATTTTTCCCCTTTCCATTTGGACATTAAACCGTAACATATTACAACCACTGCTCCCAAGGTGCTAACCCACATTGAACTAACGCCTCGATTTTAAAATTCTCATCCTTGTTTTCAAATCCCTCCATGGCCTCGCCCCTCCCTATCTCTCTAATCTCCTCCAGCCCCACAACCCCCCCGAGATCTCTGCGCTCCTCCAATTCTGGCCTCTTGAGCATCCCCCGATTTCCATCGCTCCACCATTGGCGGCCGTGCCTTCAGCTGCCTGGGCCCTAAGCTCTGGAATTCCCTCCCTAAACCTCTCCGCCTCTCCACCTCTCTCTCCTCCTTTAAGACGCTCCTTAAAACCTCCCTCTCTGACCAAGCGTTTGGTCACTGTCCTAATATCTCTTTATGTGGCTCGGTGTGAAATTTTGTTTGATAATCGCTCCTGTGAAGCGCCTTGGGACGTTTTACTACATTAAAGGCGCTATATAAATACAAGTTGTTGCTGTTGTTGAACTCATCTACCTGATCGATTTCATCATTCATAATCACCCAGAGAGTGGTGAGAATGTGGAACTCGCTACCACAGGGAGTGGTTGAGGCGAATAGTATAGATGCATTTAAGGGGAAGCTAGACAAGCACATGCGGGAGAAAGGAATAGAAGGTTATGGTGATGGAGTGAGCTGAAGAGGGGTGGGAGGAGGCTCGTGTGGAGCAGAAACACCGGCACGGACCAGTTGGGCCGAATGGCCTGTTTCTGTGCTGTAAATTCTATATATTTCTATGTAAAATACACATTACGATAAGGGGCGGATTATGCAAAACATAATCACTTCTGATGCCGCTGACATAAGTGGTTTGTGGTTGTGAATGACATAGAATGCACAGAATGCTCATCCAGGCAAGTGGAGAGTATTCCATCACACTCCTTACTTGTGCCTTGTAGATGGTGGAAAGGCTTTGGGGAGTCAGGAGGTGAGACACTCATCGCAGAATAACCAGACTCTGACCTGCTCTTGTTGCCACAGTATTTATGTGGCTGGTCCAGTTAAGTTTCTGGTCAATGGTGACACCCCCCCAGGATGTTGATGGTGGGGGATTCGGCGATGGTAATGTCATTGAATGTCAAGGGGCAGTGGTTAGACTCTCGCTTGTTGGAGATAGTCATTGCCTGGCACTTCTGTGGCGCGAATGTTACCTGCCACTTATCAGCCCAAGCCTGAACGTCGTCCAGGTCTTGTTGCATGCGGGCATGGACTGCTTCATTATCTGAGGAGTTGTGAATGGCGCTGAACACTGTGCAGTCATCAGCGAACGTCCCCACTTCTGACCTTATGTTGGAGGGAAGGTCATTGATGAAGCAGCTGAAGATGGTTGGGCCATGGAGACATGTTCCTTTTGTATTGATATAACTACCCCAGATATGAGTCTTGATGGTCAAAAACAGATGATGTCAGGGTGTCATCAGACTAGAGCCCGCGTGAGCCAAGGCGCCACCAACGTGGCATCTTTACGATTGGATTTTGGGTTTGGGTGTCAGCCAGTGATTGGTTCAGGAGGACTACATAGGTTTTGAATGAGAGTAAGGGTATAAGAAGGGGGTCTTAACAGCCACAAATTGTAGAAGATTTCAGGAGTAGAAGATTATGAGACGAATCAAGGAGAAACCCGGGAGACGGAGAGAGAGAGAGACAAAAGACACAGGGTGCAGCCTGCTCACGGTTGCGGCTCCTACCCAGAGTATAAGGGGTAATATAAGTCTCAATTATACTCTGTAAACTGCTGCTCGAATACTGTAATGTATTAAGTCTTGCTTGTGTTGAATAAAGTTAAATCGTTGTCCCCAATACGGGTCAACCTCGAATCATTTGGAACCCGGGTCCCTCTGGGATCTTATAGTGCTCAGTCCCACCCCCCCCGCTGTTTGTCCGTAACCCTGTAGGTTCCCCACCCTCAAGTACCCGTCCAACTCCCTTTCAAAATCACTTGTGGATTCAGCCTCCCCGACGCGCATCCTTTACCGAGACTGCACGGGTTTCTCGGAAGTTCAAACCGCTACATGCCGTGCTGATACACGCTCGAATATTCAACCGAATCCCATCTCCTACTGAAAACCTGGCGGGGTCAAAAATATTGAAAGCGATGGCTTCAATCAGAATCAGAGTGCACTGCAAAAACAGGCAAGTCAGACCGGAGAGACATCTTCTGCACAAATGCAGTGCGTTTTGGCACGAGGCCACACAATGGGCTGGATTTTGTCTTGGGGTCGGGTTGGGGTCGTGTCATCTGCATTCCGTGTTTCCCCCCCGACTCCAGATTAATGATGCAATTTTCACTTAATTGGGCAATTGAGTTCCAGCATGTGGGAACCCATGAACTAATTAGTGGTTTCAGTCTGAAAGTCGCCTCTGATGATGTCATCATTGCTGACTGCCTAGTCTCAGAGACTGTTGGTGAGAGAGGACCTGCCTGGCTTGCTTTTGATGTGAGTGGACCTGGATGCAAAAATGGGGGGGGGGGGGAGAGAGAGAGAGAGAGAGAGAGAGAGAGAGAGAGAGAGAGAGATACTACTACTACCTTCATCACATCTCCGTTGTAATAGTGGACCTGCAGCTGATAGTCAGCTGTCCACTTGTGCTCCCGCCAGGTTTCACTGGAGTGTTTCACACCAGGCGTACTTCACGCCAGAAAAGGGTTAAACTAGCTAAAACGTTTCAAAATGGCATTACAGAGCCAATTTAGGGCTTGTTAAGGGCTTTAATGGCCTCTCCCTGCCTCTTGGAGGCGGGACGGAGTCGGGAACCCCGCGACTGATTTTGTCAAAATTGCGTGGAGGCGGGATGGAGTCGGGACCCCCGACCCCGCAACTTTAACCCCCCACACGCCTCCAAACCCGACTCCACGGGTCATTGAAAATCCAGCCCATTTGAGTCCGATTTTAAATTCTGTTGTATGAATATTTCAGTGCAATTGTTCCGTGTGTGATTTTTTTCCTTTGGCATCCAAATGGTCCCAGACTTAAAAACACATCGATTGAGAAATCAGCAGCGAATATTAAGTTATTCTTACAAAATTAAAATTTACAAATAAAGCCAATTCAACATGGATGTAAACAGTGTTAAACATTTACTCTACTCTATCTAGTGTCAGCCGTGGCTCAGTGGGCAGCACCCTCGCCTCTGAGTTCTAGAAGGTTGTGGGTTCAAGTCCCACCCCAGAGACTTGAGGACAAAATCCAGGCTGACACTCCCAGTGCAGTACTGAGGGAGCGCCGCACTGTCGGAGGGGCAGTACTGAGGGAGCGTCGCACTGTCGGAGGGGCAGTACTGAGGGAGCGCTGCACTGTCGGAGGGGCAGTACTGAGGGAGCGTCGCACTGTCGGAGGGGCAGTACTGAGGGAGCGTCGCACTGTCGGAGGGGCAGTACTGAGGGAGCGCCGCACTGTCGGAGGGGCAGTACTGAGGGAGCGCCGCACTGGTGGAGGGGCAGTACTGAGGGAGCCTCCACTGCACTGTCGGAGGGGCAGTACTGAGCGAGCGCTGCACTGTCGGAGGGGCAGTACTGAGGGAGCGCTGCACTGTCGGAGGGGCAGTACTGAGGGAGCGCCGCACTGTCGGAGGGGCAGTACTGAGGGAGCCTCCACTGCACTGTCGGAGGGTCAGTACTGAGGGAGCCTCCACTGCACTGTCGGTGGGGCAGTATTGAGGAAGTGCTGCACTGTTGGAGGTGCCGTTGGTCGGATGAGACATTAAACCGAGGCCCCGTCTGCTCTCTCAGGTGGACGAAAACGATCCCATGGGCACTATTTCGAAGAAGAGCAGGGGAGAGTTCTTTCCCAGTGTCCAGGCCAATATTTATCCCTCAATCAACATCACTTAATAAAAAAAACAGAGGATCTGGTCATTATCACGCTGCTATCTGTGGGAGCTTGCTGTGTGCGAATTGGCTGCCGCGTTTCCTACATTACTACACTCCAAAAAAAATACTTCAGGGACAGAGGGACCTGGGAGTTAATGTGCATAGGTCCCTGAAGGTGGCAGGACATATTGAGAGAGTTAGCAAAGCATATGGGATCTTGGGCTTCATAAATAGAGGTATTGAGTACAAAAGTAGAGAAGTTATGCTGAACCTTTATAAAGCGCTGGTTAGATGACAACTGGAGTATTGCGTCCAGTCTGGTCACCACACTTTAGGAAGGATGTGAAGGCCCTTGAGAGGGTGCAGAGGAGATTTACCAGAATGGTTCCGGGGATGGGGGATCTTAGCTACAAGGACAGGTTGGAGAAGCTGGTTTTAATTAGAGCAAAGGAGGTTGAGGGGTGATGTGATAGAGGTGTTCAAAATCATGAGGGGTCTGGACAGAGTAGATAGAGAGTTGTACAAGATTATGACGGGTTTGGATAGGCTAGACGGGGGAAGGCTGTTCCCACTAGTTGATGGTACAAGGACTGGGGGGACACAGATTTAAGGTTTTGGGCAAGAGATACAGGGGGGATGTGAGGAAAAACTTTTTTACGCAGCGAGTGGCGAGGACCTGGAACTCGCTGCCGATGGAAGTGGTGGAAGCGGAGACACTCAATGTTTTCAAGGGGAGACTGGAGAGGCACTTGAGGGAAATAAACTTGCAGGGCTACGGGGATAGAGCGGGAGGAATGGGACTGACTGGATTGCTCTACAGAGAGCCGGCACGGACTCGATGGGCCAAATGGCCTCCTTCTGTGCCGTTATGACTCTGTGGCTGTAAAGCGCTTTGGGACGTCTGGTGGTTGTGAAAGGCGCGATAGAAATGTAAGGCCTTTCTTCTTTCTTTTCTTAACAACTTCCTAGCATAGGTCTTAACTACATCCATCTTCTAGTATGCTCAGATCCTCCAGGGAGGGTAAAATATTAGCTGAAAACTGACTCCCGTGTCAGTCTGCACGATACTGCTTGCCTCAGGACCTTTACTGATGGAAGCGGGGTGGAGTGGGGGGGGGGGGGGGGGGGTGGGGGGGGCTGGGGGAAGAGGCCCAGGAGTTAATCATTCAGCTCAAGACTCTGGGGCAGAGCATGTGTCCTTTGAGGACTGATTATAAAGCAGCCCTCCTCTGCTCAATAAAAAAAACCACAAGAGGCAGGAAAAAAAAAATGAGCAGCCTCTTACAAACTGGCGATTGCTGGAAAGACATTTCACCTGTCATGGATCCTGTCAGGGTTTTAAAATTTCAGTTCGTACAAAAAAAAAAATAATAACTGACCGAGTTTGAGGTTGAGCTGCACAACTGCACCATCTCAAATGATTCTCCACACCCTGGAGAATGCTGAAACATATCTAAAGCATGTCCTTTCTGTCCTGATTTTACTGTTGGCTTGAGTGCAAGAGAAATGAGCATGTCCTCGCTTTGGGTTATCAAAATGCTGCTTCACATCCCCTTTGAGAAATTCTACCTGTCATAGATCTGTCAAGAGTTCAGAATTTGCAGTCTGCTGAGGCAGTCAGTGTCCTTCATCTCTGGAGACATGTTGGGTTCAATAGCCAACAAAAGAATGAGAGGAGGTGGTTGATGGTTAGAGGCCCCCGTGTTGTCTTTTTTATTTCTGTCTTGTAGTACGCGAGGAATGAGCGGAGTAACAACCTGATATGATGCTGTTGTCACTGCGCAATGGAGAGATCATATCGTCCTCCGGTCGTGCCCGGTGATAGAGGGGGGGGATGTGGGGGGGAATGGGGCAGGCGGGGGGGGGGGGGCCATGTGCCGTGGGTAGTCTCGCACCGAGTGGGCAAACCGCTGGCGCTGTTCAAGGGCTTGTGTCTTCGGTCACAAAGGCTGTGGAGGGAGCGCAGGGGGGCCCGTATCCTCCCCGCCAGCAAGAGGCCCAGCTTCCACCTCCACAACACCGCCCGTCTCCGCCCCTGCCTCAGCTCGCCCGCTGCTGAAACCCTCATCCGTGTCTTTAGTTACCTCCGGACCCCGCTCGCACCCTCCGTAAACTTCAGCTCATCCAAGCCTCCGTGTTTTTTTTATGAGCAGAGGAGGACCGCTTTATAATCCGTCCTCAAAGGACCCGTGCGCTGCCCCAGAGACCTCAACTGAGTGAATAACTCCTGGGCCTCGCCCGCAGCCCCTGCCCCCCACCCCCCGGGCAGGGTCCTGAGGCAAGCAGTATCGTGCAGACTGACACGGGAGTGAGTTTTCAGCTGCTATGTTGTGTCAGCCGTGGTAGCACTCTCACCTCTAGAGTCAGAAGGTCGTGGGTTCAAGTCCCACTCCAGAGACTTGAGCACAAAAATCCAGGCTAACACTCCAGTGCAGTGCTGAGGGAGCACCACACTGTCGGAGGTGCCGTCTTTCGGATGAGTTGCTAAACCAAAGCCCCGTCTGCTCTCTCAGGTGGACGTAAATGATCCCAAGGCACTATTCCGAAGAAGAGCAGGGGAGTTCTCCCCGGTGTCCTGGCCGATATTTATCCCTCAATCAACATAACTTAAACAGATATAACAACAGAAAATGCTGGAAAAACTCAGCAGGCCAGGCAGCATCCGTGCAGAGAGAAACAGGGTTAACGTTTCAGATCGAAGACCTTTCGTCAGAACTCACGTCAACCACGTTTAATGCCCTTTATCTCTGTGAGAAAGGGCTTTAAACGTAGTAAAACATCCCAAGACGCTTCACAGGAGCGATTATCAAACAGCCTCAGCTGCCTGGGCCCTAAGCTCAGAGAGAAAGGGCTTTAAACGTGGTTGACGTGAGTTCTGACGAAAGCTCTTCGACCTGAAACGTTAACTCTGTTTCTCTCTCCACGGATGCTGCCTGGCCTGCTGAGTTTTTCCAGCGTTTTCTGTTGTTATTTCGGATTTCCAGCATCCGCAGTATTTTGCTATTGTAACATAAACAGATTATCTGGCCATTATCACATTGCTGTTTGTGGGAGCTTGCTGTGCGCAAATTGGCTGCCGTGTTTCCTACATTACAACAGTGACTACACTTCAAAAAGTGCTTCATTGGCTGTAAAGCGCTTTGGGACGTCTGGTGGTCGTGAAAGGTGCTGTAGAAATGCAAGTCTTTCTTTCAATAAACTCGGCTGCCCGTGTCCTTACTCGCACCAAGTCCCATTCACCCATCACTCCTCGATTTAAAAATTCTCATTCTTGTTTTCAAATCCCTCCACGGCCTCACCCCTTCCCTATCTCTGTAATCTCCTCCAGCCCCACAACCCCCCGAGATCTCTGCGCTCCTCTAATTCTGTCCTCTTGAGCATCCCCGATTATAATCGCTCCACCATTGGTGGCCGTGCCTTCAGCTGCCTGGGCCCCAAGCTCTGGAATTCCTCCCTAAACCTCTCCACCTCTCTCTCCTCCTTTAAGACGCTCCTTAAAACCGACCTCTTCGACCAGCTTTTGGTCACCTGTCCTAATATTTCCTTCTGTGGCTCGGTGTCAAATTTTGTCTGATAATCGTTCCTGTGAAGCGCCTTGGGACGTTTTACTACGTTAAAGGCGCTGTATAAATGCAGGGTGTTGTTGTTGAAGAATCTCACGTGAGAGGAGTCCGGACGCGTTTGTGAATAATCTTGAGCGTGTCCACAGTGCCAGGCTGCTCCGTCAGCAGAGTCAGCAGCTTTCCGAGGAGAGGTTTGCGAAAGTGGAGCATGTAAATGTCAGTGGTACTTCGGGGAGTGCTCTTAATCTTCGCGGCTGAGCTGGAGCCAGGCACTGACACTTGAGTTGGAACGCTAGCCAAAGAATACCAAAAGCGCACAGCGAACGTAATCAAGAGCCTGGTGGATTGCTGCCTTCTGTTCTGGCCTCTCTCTTCAATACTTTCAAATATTCGCACATTCTTACCACACGAACCAGAGGGGACATTGTTTTCACGCAGCGAGTTGTTGTGATGTGGGATGTGGGCGTTGCCGGCAAGGCCGGCATTTATTGCCCGGCCCTAATCGCCCTTGAGAAGGTGGTGGTGAGTCGCCATTTCAGAGGGCAGTTAAGAGTCAACCACATTGCTGTGGGTCTGGAGTTACATATAGGCCCAGGCTGGGTAAGGGCGGCAGATTTGTCTTCTTCCAAATGTTTATTTTTAAAAGACTTGCCTCTCACGACCACCGGACATCCTAAAGCGCTTTACAACCAATGAAGTACAGTCACTGTTGTAATGTAGGAAACATGACAGCCAAGTTGCGCACAGCAAGCTCCCACAAACAGCAATGTGATAATGACCAGATAATCTGCTTTAGTGATGTTGGTTTGAGGGATAAATATTGGCCCAGGACACCGGGGAGAACTCCCCAGCTCTTTTTTGAAATAGTGCCATGGGATCTTTTACGTCCACCTGAGAGAGCAAACGGGGCCTCGGTTTAACGTCTCATCCGAAAGACAGCACGTCCGACAGTGCAGCACTCCCTCAGCACTGCACTGGAGTGTCAGCCTAGATCTTTGTGCTCAAGTCCCTGGAGTAGGGACTCGAACCCACAACCTTCTGACTCAGAGGCAAGAGTGCGACCCACTGAGCCACGGCTGACACTACTTTTAATCACACTTCATAATTACGTGTGAATCTATCTGCGGAGAAAGGATTAAGCAATAAAAAAAAGGCTGTCTCCTGATGTGATTAGATATACTGTGAGGGATGAAGGATTGGTTTCCAAATGCATTTCTAAGAATCATAGAAATTTACAGCACAGAAGGAGGCCACTCGGCCCATCGTGTCCGTGCCGGCCGACAAAGAGCTCTCCAGCCTAATCCCACTTTCCAGCTCTTGGTCCGTAGCCCTGCAGGTTACGGCACTTCAAGTGCATATCCAAGTACTTTTTAAATGTGATGGGGGTTTCTGCCTCTCCCACCCTTTCAGGCAGTGAGTTCCAGACCCCCACCACCCTCTGGGTGAAAAAAGTTCTCCTCAACTCCCCTCTAATCCTTCTACCAGTTAATTTAAATCTATGCCCCCTGGTTGACTGCAATTGTCTCTTTGCAAGATATTGCATTCTCTAATAATTTTTAGACACTGAAATGTAAATGAATTTCTGGTTTAAAGTAAAGTGTTTTAATGTGATTTTTCTTGAGTCTCTGTTCGACAACTGGTCTATAAGGACTGTAAATATCATTCTCTCCAGGTTTGCTGCTCCCAAGGTATGAATTATCCAGCACTCACATCTCACGCCTCCAATATGAAAAATGCTACATACAGTGACAACACATAAACTTCCAACAGAGTGCTCCGCTTCCATTAAATCCTAATGTTTCGAACACAATTGCAGAATTGATTAGGGTACACAGACACAAAAAAATACCCCGCACAAGGTTGCAGCGTACGCATTGCTGCAGGTTCATTACAAATATCCTCCTTCCTGTGTTCAAATCCCTCCACAGCCTCGCCCCACCTCCCCCCCTCTCTATCTCTGCAACCTCCTCCAGCCCCACAACCAACGCTCCCGCTAACCTGCGCGGCAGCGCAGTCACCTGCTCAGGTCCCGGGGCGGGCCACTCGCCGGCTTTTACACCGTAGGTACCGCGTGCGCGCAAACATTTTGAATGGGCCGCGCATTGGGCAAGGCGGGCCGCGCAGGAGGCGGTGAAGCTTACGGGGGACATTGCCTACAACCCACCGAGATCTCTGCCCTCCTCCAATTCCGGCCTCTTGCGCATCCCCCGATTTCCATCGCTCCACCATTGGCGGCCGTGCCTTCAGCTGCCCAGGCCCTAAGCTCTGGAATTCCCTCCCTAAACCTCTCCGCCTCTCTCTCCGCCTTTAAGACGCTCCTTAAAACTTCCCTCTTTGACCCAGCTTTTGGTCACCTGTCCTAATTTCTCCTTCTGCGGTTCGGTGTCAAATTTTGTCTAAAAATACTCCTGTGCAGCGCCTTGAGACATTTTACTACGTTAAAGGCGCTATATAAATACAAGTTGTTGTTGATGTGAGTGAATTTGCAGACAAAAAACATAGATAAAAGAAAAAGAGAGACTAGCATTTCTATAGCGTCTTTCACAACCTCGGGACGTCCCAAATCGCTTCACAGCCAATGAAGTACTTTTTGAAGTGTAGTCACTGTTGTAATGTAGGAAACGCGGCAGCCAATTTGTGCACAGCAAGCTCCCACAAACAGCAATCAGATAAATGACCAGATCATCTATTTTTTGTTTCGTGATGTTGATTGAGGGATAGATATTGGCCGGGACACCGGGGGAGAACTCCCCTGCTCTTCTTCAAAATAGTACATTTAATAGTTCGGTTTCAACAGCAACATTTATACAGCGCCTTCAATGTAGTGAAACGTCCCAAGGCGCTGCACAGGAGCGATTATTAAACATAAATTTGACACCGAGCCAATAAGGAGCTATTAGAGCAGGTGACCAAAAGCTTGGTCAAAGAGGTAGGTTTTAAGGAGGGGAGAGAGGTGGAGAGGTTTAGGGAGGGAATTCCAGAGCTTAGGGCCCAGGCAGCTGAAGACACGGCCGCCAATGGCGGAGCGATGGAAATCGGGGATGTGCAAGAAGCCAGAATTGGAGGAGCGCAGAGATCTCGGAGGGTTGTAGGACTATGCAAGGTTGGATTAATGCTGCAGAGTTTTGCTTTGTTGGGAGTGTGGGCAAGGGCTCGGGAAACGTTTCCCCGAACTTCAACTGCTTGGAGGCTCAGTCCTGGCTACTCATCTCAAACAGCAGACAGAGTGGGTTGGATAGAGCACACATGGTCTGTGGGGGCAATGGGCAAGAATTTTTCTCCATTTCAATCTCACCTACCTGGCATTGACCGACATTGACCAGAAATGGAAATACTAAAGGATACCATGGAAAAAACAATAGTCAAGGGAAGAATTACAGAAAGCAATGAGTAGGGATAGCTTGAATTATTGGCTTGAATTTTATGTGGATAAATGGCATTGAACTTGAGACTCCAGGTTCAGTAAGTTTGTGTCTCTAGCTCATCCACGATTAGGCGTGTATTCCCTGGAATATAGAAGGTTAAGGGGTGATTTGATTGAGGTTTTTAGCACTTTGAAGGGAATTGATGGGTGGTAGAGGCAGGAACCCTCACAACATTCAAGAAGCATTTAGATGAGCACTTGAAACGCCATAGCATACAAGGCTACGGACCAAGTGCTGGAAAATGGGATTAGAATAGACAGGGCTTGATGGCCGGCGCAGACACGATGGGCCGAAGGGCCTCTTTCTGTGCTGTATAACTCTATGACTCTATGATGGGATGGATAGAGACAAACATTTTCCACTGGGGGAGGAGTCTAGGACAGGGGGGGCATCACCTTAAAAATCAGAGCCAGGCCATTCAGGAGAGAAGTTAGGAAACACTTCTTCGCACACAGGGTGGTAGGAGTGAGGAACTCTCTCCCACAAAAAGCAGTAGATGCTGGGGCTCAATTAATAATTATAAATCTGAGATCGATAGATTTTTTTCCAACCCAAGGGTATTAAGGGATATGGAGCCAAGGCGGGTGGATGGTGTTGGGATACAGATCAGCCATGATCTCATTGGATGGCGGAATGGGCTCGAGGGGCTGAATGGCCTCTTCCCGCTCCTACGATCAGTCTATGCATCTCTGCTGTCCAGAATAAAGTCGACACTATGGAGCGTCTTTTCGAAAGAGGATGGTTTATGGATTCGGGAGGAGTCGGGTCATAAATAACACGCGTTGTCATCGAAGAGGCTTATAAAAGGAGCGCGGAGCCACAATTATTCTCGAGTACCTGCAATTCTGTTTGGAAGAAAAACTTCTGTGGGCACTGTGAGCAGTCGTAGATCTTGTCCTCCTGCCCATGGGCGGAAAAAATATGTTGCTGCAACTTGTTTGCTTGGACAAACACTGGAAAAGTAAGAAAGGCAAAATGGTTAATGGCCTGTTCCAGAAGATAGGATGAGTGTCCAGTTCTAAACTACAACCTATGCACACACACACACACACACACACACACATTCTTCTGTAACAGCACAGTGTGAAGTTACATAGAATTTACAGCACGGTTATAACAGGCCACTCGGCACAACTGGTCCATGCCCGAGTTGAATTATTTTTGATTCGTCCTTTCGTCTTTTTTCCTTTAACCAATTTTCCGCTTTTCTTTTCTTTCTAACATTTCCAGACACTCCATTTGTTTTCCACTTCTCGCACGCTATCCAGCTACTTTGCCAATCATTTCTGCAGTGTCAGCCGTGGCTCAGTGGGCAGCACTCTCGCCTCTCTGAGTCAGAAGGTCGTGGGTTCAAGTCCCACTCCAAGGACTTGAGCACATAAAGCTAGGCTGACACTCCCAGTGCCAGTACCGAGGGAGCTGCCGCACTGTCGGAGGTGCCGTCTTTCAGATGAGACGTTAAACCGAGGCCCCGTCTGCTCTCTCAGGTGGACGTAAAAGATCCCACGGCCACTATTTCGAAGAAGAGCAGGGGAGTTCTCCCCCGGTGTCCTGGGGTCAATATTTATCCCTCAATCAACATAACAAAAACAGATTATCTGGTCATTATCACAGTGCTGTTTGTGGGAGCTTGCTGTGTGCAAATTGACATTTCCTACATTACAACAGTGACTACACTTCAAAAAGTACTTCATTGGCTGTAAAGCACTTTGGGACGTCCTGAGGTCGTGAAAGACGCTGTAGAAATGAAAGTCTATTTTTCATCTGCTTCTTTGCAGCTTGCAATATTGCTCTGGTCTATCGTTTGTTGATCCTGCTCCAGTCTTTGAGTTACTGCTGAACGTTGACGCTTCACCTGTTTAACAGTTACTAACTGTTGTCAGGGCTACACTCTATAGAACCTCAAAGCACAGAAGGAGGCCACTCAGCCCATCGAGCCTGTGCCGGCTCTTTGAACGAGCTCTCCAATTAGTCCCCCCCGCCCCTGCTCTTTCCCCACAGCCCTGCAAATTTCTCCTCTTCAAGTATTTATCCAATTCCCTTTTGAAAGTTACTGTTGAATCTGCTTCCACCGCCCTTTCAGGCAGCGCATTCCAGGTCACAACAACTCGCCGCGTCTTCAACAAAAAATTCTCCTCCTCTCCCCCCTCTGGTTCTTTTGCCAATTATACTTAAATCTGTGTCCTCTGGTTAACGACCCTCCTGCCAGTGGAAACAGTTTCTCCTGATTTATTCTGATCTAAACCCTTGTCAGAGCAGCAAAGACGTAGCAGCCACCGCTCCCCACTCTCGGGCTATCTGTCTCAGACTCCTACTTTTAACTGATGTGAACCCAGCCTGGCCCAGGGAGTTCTTTGCTGGAATCTTCGCTGCTCATCAGGCAGTGGCTACAGCTGGTGGCACAGGGGGCAGGACTCCATCCCGGCTTTAGTCTGCTAATTGAAGTGGCTGCGGATCACCGTAATGAGGTGGACAGCGGAGGTGATCGAGGAGCGTCTGTGGGCCGAGGGTGGGAGTTCGGAGAGGCAGGAAACAGGCCCGAGGCAGGAGACCTGAGGAAGACCTTTGGTCCGGCCTGTCTCCTCCACCTCTGACAGCGAATTCCAGAGCAGCCACAATAGTAATGCTTTCAATTTTAATGAATACAAACACGGCCTGAAAAAACCGAAGGGAAGTTTACCAGAGAGACACGCCATTAATAATTAAATGGTCTACGCCACAGGCACTGTTTGGGTTGGGAAAAGAGATTTTCTGAAGGATGTCTGATGCACTGTGACCTAGAAAGTTTGTATACACAATATCATTACGGGTAGATGGGCGAAGCGTGATGGAAGAGCGTGTGCCGAACAGCAAAAAATAAACGTCATTAATTAAAAACCCAGCCTCCTGTCAGCCACTGCAGCAAATTGAAATGGTAGGAGTCTTTGAAAACCCATAAACATCTTATAAATATTAATCTGACGCTAGCAAAGAGATGGGGGCTCAACGTAAGCTCGAGGAACAGCACCACATCGTTCGATCAGGCACTTTACAGCCTTCTGGACTCAACATCGAGTTCAACAATTTCAAATCATAACCTCCGCCCCTATTTTTTCGGACGGCCGCTGTTGATGATTCTGCCATTCCCATTGACATCTCCTCTAGACCCATCCTTTGTTCCTTTACTTGTCCCATTACAGGAAACTCTTGATTAACCGGGACCGGCGTGGTGCCGGTTTATCGAAAGTACCGGATAACGGAGAGTTATATCTACCGAGGCTATTTTTAACAAAGAAAAATAAATAAATCAAGTAATGTGCAGTATACTTCCGACAGCGCCAGGAGGCCGAGTAGTGGCACTTTTCAAAAGTACCCCTACTGACTAAATCGCCGTTCGCGGACTCGGACTCAGGATCGGCAACATTGCCGGTTATTTGAGAGGAGTTTTCGGAGTACTCGGCGTTCGCGGAGACTCGACTGCGACTCGGCAACATTGCCGGTTATTTGAGAGGAGTTTTCGGAGGATGATTTTTGCCGGTTAAGCGAGAATTCCGGATATTTGGGTGCCGGATAAACTAAAGTTTCCTGTACCATCTCCTTTCGCCTTTGCACCATCATCCCTTTTGTTATTTAATCTCTCCTGCCTTCCACCCGATCACAGACCTTCCCTTTTGTTCTTTCCCTGCCCCCCGCACTTGCTTAAAAACCTGTTACGTCTCTAACTTTTTCCAGTTCGGATGAGGCACTGGAGGAAGTGCAAAATAGATTTCTAAGGACGATACCAGAACTGAGAGGTTATAACTATCAGGAGAGACTGAACCTGGGATACCTGGGATGGCAGGAATGACGTATGAGAGAGATTGGGTCGATTGAGCTTATACTCGCTGGAGTTTAGAAGAATGAGAGGGGGTCTCATTGAAACTTATAAAATTCTAACAGGACTGGACAGACTAGATGCAGGAAGGATGTTCCGGAGTCCAGAACCAGGGGTCACAGTCTAAGGATAAAGGGTAAGCCATTTAGGACTGAGATGAGGAGGAATTTCTTCACCCAGAGAGTGGTGAACCTGTGGAATTCTCTACCACAGAAGGCAGTAGAGGCCAAATCATTAAATATATTCAAGAAGGAGTTGGATATATTTCTTAAGGCTAAAGGGATCAAGGGATATGGGGAGAAAGCAGGGACAGGGTACTGAATTTGGATGATCAGCCATGATCTCATTAAATGGCGGAGCAGGCTAGAGGGGCCGAATGGCCTACTCCTGCTCCTATCTTCTATGTTAACAGGCTTTGGGGCTCTTTTCTCTAGAAAAGTGAAGACTGAGGGGTGACCTGATAGAGGTCTTTGAAATTATGAACGTATTTGATAGGGTAGACGTGGAGAAGATGTTTCCACTTGTGGACGAGACCAAAACTAAGGGCCATCAATATAAAGAAAATGTTCTGACGAAAGGTCATCGACCTGAAACGTTAACTCTGTTTCTCTCTCCACAGATGCTGCCCGACCTGCTGAGTATTTCCAGCATTTTCTGTTTTTATTAGAAGAGGTGGAGGGTGCTTCACTGATGACGGCGAGTTAGGGTTTCCAACCCTCCAGCATTGCCCGGGAGTCTCCGGGAATTGAAGACTAATCTCCAGGACACGGCCGCCGGCAAAAAACCCGGGAGAGAAACCGTCGGGGGGAATTTTTTTTTAAAAAAGGTGCGTTTTCTACATTTTCTTTGAACACTTCCGTTTGTTACTTATAAAAAATATTGGAAATGGGTAAAAAGAAAGGCCGCTTGACTGAGAGTGAAGAATCATCCGATTGGGTAATGGAGAGTCTGTTTGATTTCCGATTGGCCGTGGGAAGGAGGGGGCGCCGCGCCGACGGACGTGTTGGGCGGCCAATGGCGGGAGTGTGTGTGGGGGGGGGGTGGGTCAGAGGTCATGTGACGGCACCTCCAGGAATACGTCCAACCGGAGTCGGCGACTCGCTCTTTGACGAGTGTAAAAAGGTCCATCGTCACAGGCGTGAGCGGCGGCGGTCATTTTGCGGCGGAATGTTAGAACTCCTGGCGATCGCTCGTCAGTGTGAACACATTCAACCTGCTCGCTGGATTCATGATGCTTTTTTTTTCTGTCTGGAGCTTCCTGCACTGCTGCAGAAAATTCAGCATTCCTTCGAGTTACATCGAGCATGCAGCGCAGGAACAGGCCATTCGGCCCAACTGCTCCGTGCCGCTGTTTCTGCTCCACACCAGCCTCCTCCCACCCCTCTTCATCTCACCCTATCACCATATCCTTCGATTCCTTTCTCCCTCATGTGTTTATCCAGCTTCCCCTTAAATGTATCTATACTATTCGCCTCAACCACTCCCTGTGGTAGCGAGTTCCACATTCTCACCACTCTCTGGGTAAAGAAGTTTCTCCTGAATTCCCCATTGGATTTATTAGTGACTAGTCTTATATTGATGGCCCCTAGTTCTGGTCTCACCCACAAGTGGAAACATCTTCTCTACATCTACCCTATTAAACCCTTTCATAATTTTAAAGACCTCTATCAGGTCACCTTCTCTTCTCTTTTCTAGAGAAAAGAGCCCCAGCCTGTGCAGTCTTTCCTGATAGGTATAACCTCTCAGTTCTGGTATCATCCTTGTAAATCCTATTTGTACCTTCTCCAGTGCCTCTATGTCCTTTATAATGTTGTAATAGAAACACAGAAAAATAGGAGCAGGAGTCGGCCATTCGGCCCTTCGAGCCTGCTCCGCCATTCAATATGATCATGGCTGATCCTCCATCTCAATACCATATTCCCGCTCTCTCCCCATACCCCTTGATGCCTTTTGTGTCTAGAAATCTATCTATCTCCTTCTTAAATATATTCAGTGACTTGGCCTCCACAGCCTTCTGTGGTAGAGAATTCCACAGGTTCACCACCCTCTGAGTGAAGACATTTCTCCTCATCTCAGTCCTAAATGTCCTACCCTGTATCCTGAGACTGTGATCCCTCGTTCTAGAGCCCCCAGCCAGGGGAAGCATCCTCCCTGCATCCAGTCGGTCTAGCCCAGTCAGAATTTTATATGTTTCAATGAGATCCCCTCTCATTCTTCTAAACTCGACCCAATCTCTCCTCATAAGACAGTCCTGCCATCCCAGGAATCAGTCTGGTGAACCTTCGTTGCACTCCCTCTATGGCAAGTAGATCCTTTCTTAGGTAAGGAGACCAAAACTGCACACAGTACTCCAGGTGTGGTCTCACCAGGGCCCTGTATAACTGTAGTAAGACATCCTTGCTCCTGTACTCAAATCCTCTTGCAATGAAGGCCAACATACCATTTGCCTTCCTAACTGCTTGCTGCACCTGCATGTTTGCTTTCAGTGACTGGTGCACAAGGACACCCATAGTGCACAATATGTAGACATAAGAACATAAGAACATAAGAAATAGGAGCAGGAGTAGGCCAATCGGCCCCTCGAGCCTGCTCCGCCATTCAATAAGATCATGGCTGATCTGATCCTAACCGCCAATCTACTATCTATCACAGAACCATCTCCTGCATCTAACAGAATTGCACACACAAAATAGGAGCAGAATCAGGCTACACAGTCCCTGGGCCCGCTCCACTACCCACAGGGCCATGACCGATCCGAACCTAGACTCATGTCCAAATTCCTGCCCGCTCCCCGTAACCCTTAATGCCCTTTACTTCTAGGAAACTGTCTATTTCTGTTTTAAATTTAATTAATGTTGTAGCTTCTACAGCTTTTTGTGGCAGCATATTCCATGGACCTACCACCCTCTGAGTGAAGTAGTTCCTCCTCATCTCAGTTTTGAAAGAGCAGCCCCTTATTCTAAGACTATGTCCCCTAGTTCTCGTCTCACCCGTCATCGGGAACATCCTCCCCGCATCCACCCGATCCAACCCCTTCACAATCTTATATGTTTCAATAAGATCGCCTCTCATTCTTCTGAACTCCAATGAGTAGAGTCCCAATCTACCCAACCTCTCCTCATATGACCACCCCCTCATCCCCGGGATTAACCGAGTGAACCTTTTTGCACTGCCTCGAGAGCAAGGATGTCTTTCCTTAAGTAAGGACACCAAAACTGTATGCAGTATTCCAGGTGCGGTCTCACCAATACCTTGTACAACTGAAGCAATACCTCCCTATTTTTATATTCTATCCCCCTAGCAATGAAAGCCAACATTCCATTTGCCTTCTTAATCACTTGCTGCACCTGCATACTAACCTTTTGAGTTTCGTGCACCAGGACCCCCAGATCCCTTTGCACTTCAGTACTCTCCAGTTTCTTGCCATTAAGATAATAAATTGCTCTAGGATTTTTCCTGCCAAAGTGCATCACCTCACACTTTCCAGTGTTGTATTCCATCTGCCAAATCTCTGCCCACTTACTTAGCCTGTCTATGTCCCCTTGCAGGTTTTTTATGTCCTCCTCACTCACTACTTTCCCTCCCATCTTAGTATCATCTGCAAATTTTGATATGTTACACTTGGTCCCTTCCTCCAAATCGTTAATATAGATTGTAAAGAGTTGGGGACCCAGCACTGACCCCTGTGGAACACCACTAGTTACTGATTGCCAGTCTGAGAATGAACCATTTATCCCAACTCTTTGCTTTCTGTTAGATAGCCAATCCTCTATCCATGCCAGAATATTACCCCCAATCCCGTGATTTTTTACCTTAAGCAATAATCTTTTGTGTGGCACCTTGTCAAATGCCTTTTGGAAGTCTAAATACACTACGTCCACTGGTTCCCCTTTATCCACTCTATATGTTACTTCCTCAAAGAACTCCAGCAAATTTGTCAAACATGACTTCCCCTTCGTAAAACCATGCTGACTTTGTCCTATTAAATTATGATTATCCAAATGTCCTGTTACTGTTTCCTTAATAATGGACTCCAAAATTTTACCTACCACAGATGTTAGGCTAACCGGTCTATAGTTACCAGCCTTCTGTCTACTGCCCTTTTTAAATAAGGGTGTTACATTAGCAGTTTTCCAGTCTGCCGGGACCTTAGCGGAATCCAGGGAGTTTTGAAAAATTATTACCAATGCATCTACAATCCCTACCGCCACTTCCTTCAAGACTCTAGGATGTAAGCCATCAGGTCCAGGTGATTTATCCGCCTTGAGTCCCATTATTTTACCGAGTACCACTTCCTTAGTGATTTTGATCGTGTTTAGCTCCTCTCCCCCTATAGCCCCCTGTTTGTCCAGTGTTGGGATATTCTTAGTGTCTTCTACTGTAAAGACTGATACAAAATATTCATTCAGTGTTTTTGCCATCTCCATATTTCCCACCATTAATTTCCCGGTCTCATCCTCTAAGGGACCAACATTTACTTTAGCCACCCTTTTTCTTTTTATATAACTATAAAAACTCTTACTATCTGTTTTTATATTTTTTGCTAATTTACTTTCATAATCTATCTTCCCTTTCTTAATCAATCTTTTTGTTATTTTTTGCTGCCTTTTAAAGTTTTCTTGCCAAATTTTTTGCCCCAAGTTTCCTGTGCTTTTCTCGTGCCCTCTGCTTGCTGGTGTGAGTTCCACAGGCTCAGGAAGCCATGTGCTGTCTCACTCGGGTGCCTATTCTTCATGCGCGAATGTATGGGGTGTGGGCTATTTGACTGCAGAGGGCCTCGCAGCCAAGAGCCCAATCCTGTCTTCACCCCTTGGCTTTATAAATAGAGGCATAGAGTAACCAAAGCAAGGAAGTTATGCTAAACCTTTGCAAATCTCTGGTTAGGCCCCAGCTGGAGTATTGTGTCCAATCCTGGGCACCGCACTTTAGTAAGGATGTCAGGGCTCCGGAGAGGGTGCAGAGGAGATTTACCAGAATGGTTCCAGGGATGAGGGACTTCAGTTATGTGGAGAGACTGAAGAAGCTGGGGTTGTTCTCCTTAGAGCAGAGAAGGTTAAGGGAAGATTTAATAGAGGTGTTCATAATTATGAAGGATTTTTGATAGAGTAGAGAGAGAGAAACTGTTTCCACTGGCAGGAGGGTCGGTAACCAGAGGACACAGATTTAAGGTAATTGGCAAAAGAACCAGAGGGAGGAGATGAGGAGAAATATTTTTACACAGCGAGTTGTTGTGATCTGGAACGCGCTGCCTGAAAGGGCGGTGGAAGCAGATTCAATAGTAACTTTCAAAAGGGAATTGGATAAATACTTGAAACGGAAAACATTTGCAGGGCTGTGGGGAAAGAGCAGGGGGGAGTGGGACTAATTGGAGAGCTCGTTCAAAGAGCCGGCACAGGCACGATGGGCCGAATGGCCTCCTCCTGGGCTGTGCGATTCTATGAAGCAGTGAATGGACAATGATCAATAGCAAAATACCCGGGTGTTTATTCTCCTCTCCTGAGCCCTGGGGCAGGAGAGGCTAAATTGCAGCTCTTCTCCAGCAGAGACGAGCTAACTCGGGGAGAGACGGGCGAGAGTGAGCACGTGGTGTAGTGCAGTCACCGATAAAGCTGCGAGGGGAGTCGGGGCTGGGAAATTCCCAACTGTGCATAACAAGTCTTAGAATCATAGAAAGTTACAGCACAGAAGGAGGCCATTTGGCCCATCGTGTCTGTAACCGGCCGACAAAGAGCTCTCCAGCCTAATCCCACTTTCCAGCTCTTGGTCCGTAGCCCTGCAGGTTACGGCACTTCAAGTGCACATCGAAGCACTTTTTAAATGCAATGAGGGTTTCTGCCTCTCCCACCCTTTCAGGCAGTGAGTTCCAGACCCCCACCACCCTCTGGGTGAAAAAATTTCTCCTCAACTCCCCTCTAAACCTTCTACCAATTACTTTAAATCTCTGCCCCCTGGTTATTGACCTCTCTGCTAAGGGAAATAGGTCCTTCCTATCCACTCTATCTAGGCCCCTCATAATTTTACACACCTCAATTAAATCTCCCCTCAGCCTCCTCTGTTCCAAAGGAAACAACCCCAGCCTATCCAATCTGTCCTCAGAGCTAAAAAATAAACCGCAGGGACTGGAGAAAAGCATCCGAGTCAGCGTCAACCCGCAGTATGTACGACAACAGCCTGCTGGACGTACAAGAGAGAAAAAAAAAGAGAATCTTTTTTTTTTGGAAAGCTAGAAGGTGCGAAGGCTGTGAGACTCATTAATTCCCCTTCCAGGTTTTTTTTTGGCATCAAATTCTCGAGCTTTTCCCAACTTCGGGGTATAGCCACACCTCACATTCCCCCGGCTTCCGCTGCCAGAACCTGTTGTTGCCATCGGCGATATCTCAACCAAAGATAATTCCTTTGGCACTTTTAAATCTGTGTGTGCAACATCTGTAAAGGGAAGCTTGCTAACTTCTCAAGCTGCTCTCAAGAGAAGTAGTGAGGGAGTTGAACAAATGGCAGCGCTAACGAGGGAAGAACGCCAGTCGGGTGCGTCAGCAAATCGTCGCAAGATTTTTCATCTTCTAATAATGATGGGCCTCATTCCTTGTCTTTAATTCTGTGGTAGGAGCATCTTTCAACAACAACAACTTGCATTTATATCAAAGAAAGACTTGTATTTCTACAGCGCCTTCCACGACCACCGGACGTCCCAAAGCGCTTTACAGCCAGTGAAGTACTTTTTGAGGTGTAGTCACTGTCGTAATTGAAACATACAAAATTCTTACAGGGCTTGACAGGGTAGATGCAGGGAGGATGTTTCCCTTGGCTGGGGAGTCTAGAACCAGGGTTCACAGTCTCAGAATAAAGGGTCGGCCCTTTAGGACTGAGATGAGGAGAAATTTCTTCACTCAGAGGGCTGCAGAGGCTCAGTCGTTGAGATTCAAGACAGAGATCGATAGATTTTTGGATATTAAGGGAACCAGGGGATATGGGGATCGGGCAGAGAAGTGGAGTTGAGGTAGGAGATCAGGTTGGAATGGTGGAGCAGGTTCGAGGGGCCGAATGGCCTATTCCTGCTCCTATTTCTTATGTTCTCATGTAATGTAGGAAACACGGCGACCCACAAACAGCAATGTACTAATGAGCAGATAGTCTGTTTTTAGTGATGTTGATTGAGGGATAAATATTGACCCAGGGCACCAGGAAAAACTCCCCTGCTCTTCTTCGAAATAGTGGCCATGAGATTGTTTACGTCCACCTGAGAGAGCAGGCGGGGCCTCGGTTTAACGTCTCATCCGAAAGACGGCCCCGCCGACAGTGCAGCACTCCCTCAGTACTGCACTGGAGTGTCAGCCTAGATTTTTGTGCTCAAGTCTCTGGAGTGGGACTCGAACCCACAATCTTCTCATGCAGAGGCGAGAGTGCTGCCCACTGAGCCACGGCCGACACTTAGCGCCTTTAATGTAGTAAAACGTCCCAAGGGCACTTCACGGGAGCGATTATCAAATAAAATTTGACACCGAGCCACATAAAGAGATATTAGGACAGGTGACCAAAAGTTCGGTCAAAGAGGTAGGTTTTAAGGAGCGTCTTAAAGGAGGAAAGAGAGGTAGAGAGGCGGAGAGGTTTAGGGAGGGAATTCCAGAGCTTGGGGCCTCGGCAGCTGAAGGCACGGCCGCCAATGGTGGAGCGATGGAAATCGGGGATGCTCAAGAGGCCAGAATTGGAGGAGCGCAGATATCTCAAGAGGGTTGTCGGGCTGGAGGAGGTTACAGAGATAGGGATTTCATTCAAATCAACTCTACCCTGTGGCAATTTTTACACCTTTTTGTCACATCACACAAAGACAAGCTATCTTCTTTTCCTAATCCTGTTTTTGTGAGAAAGAGCTTCCGTACATTCAGGTCAGTTTCCGCGAACAATATGTCATGGAACCAACCAGGGAACAGGCTATTTTAGATCTTGTATTGTGTAATAAGACAGGGTTAATTAGCAATCTCATAGTAAAGGATCCTCTGGGGCAGAGTGATCATAATATGATAGAATTTTACATTAGTTTTGAGAGTGACTTGCCTAAGTCAGAAACTAGAGTCTTAGGGGAAAAAAATTCGGTTGATTAGCGCTTCCTGTTAGCGCCCTAAGAGGGCACTAACGGGGCGCAAAGCAACTAGCGCGCTGTGTGCGGCGATGTTTGCTCCGCTTGCGAAATTGACCAGACATTTTACGGCGGCGCTATCCACTACCGCCACGATCTCCTGCGCCCGCAGATTGTGACGTCAGTCGAGCGTGCAATGCCCCGGTAGCGGCCTGGACCGGATGTTGAGTGGCGCCCCCTGCCTTTCTGCCTGCCGCTAGCAATGACAGGTAGAGGGGAACGTTTTGCAGTCGGGAAGGGACTGGGGAAGTGCTATTTAAAGGCGGCCGCTTCCTGCCTTTTTTTGTCGGTGACATTTTTGCACCACGCATTCTGAGAGAGAGAGACTTCTGGAGAGATTCAACGCTGTGTGAAGGAGTTTTGGGTACTGAGCAGCACTTTGCAGGTTCATTTTGATTTGACTTTTCTTGCATCGATTTAGAAGAGACTATGGGGGCTGCACTCTGAGCTCTTTCCCTGTTTCTCTCCATTGTTCTTTCCAGCAGAATTGATGTACAGGTCTCTCCAGGCTGAGATTCAAGGCTGCAATGAGTAGGATGTGGATGGAGAGCAAGATCGACCCTCCCCTTTAAGAACTGGCCGGCGCCAGTGTGTCTGTGTTCCATTGCTGACTGACATCACATGAGCTTCGCCAGCGCTCTGAGGTAGCACCTCGCTCCTCAGCGTCAGCGCCTTAAGAGAGGTGTGTAGCGCCTGATTTAGCGCTCCAATCACCTCCAGGGGCGATAGAAGCCAAGTTTGCAGTCGGAGGCGATAATTAGCGCCAGGCGCTAAACTTTGTGCCCGGCCGATAATTGCGCCCCAAACGGGGCGATACCGAATTTCTTCCCCTTAAACTTAAATAAAGCCAATTACATAGGTATGAGGGGCGAGTTGGCTAAGGTAGATTGGAAAAATAGATTAAAAGGTATGGCGGTAGATAAGCAGTGGCTAGCATTTAAAGAAATATTTCAATAATTCTCAACAAAAATACATTCCATTGAGAAACAAAAACTCCCCAGGAAAAGTGATCCAACCGTGGCTAACTAAAGAAGTTAAGGATAGCATTAGATTTAAAGAAGATGCTTATAATGTTGCAAAGAATAATAGTAAGCCTGAGGATTGGGAGAGTTTCAGAAACCAGCAAAGGTTGAGCAAAAATTGATAAAAAGGGAAAAAATAGAATGAGGGAAAACTAGCAGGAAATATAAAAGCAGATTGTAAGAGTTTCTACAAGTATGTAAAAAGGAAAAGAGTAGCAAAAGTAAACGTTGGTCCCTTAGAGGCTGAGACAGGAGAAATTGTTATGGGGAATAAGGAAATGGCAGAAATGTTAAACAAATATTTTGTACCTGTCTTCACAGTAGAAGACACAAAAAGCATACCAAAAATGATGGGGAACCAAGGGACTAATGAGGGTGAGGAACTTAACGTAATTAATATAAGTAGAGAAAAAGTACTAGAGAAACTAATGGGACTAAAAGCCAACAAATCCCCTGGACCTGACGGCCTACATCCTAGGGTTCTAAAAGAGGTGGCTGAAGAGATAGTGGATGCATTGGTTTTGATCTTCCAAAATTCCCTAGATTCTAGAATGGTTCCAGCGGATTGGAAGGTCGGAAATGTAACACCACTATTCAAGAAAGGAGGGAGAGAGAAAACAGGGAACTACAGGCCAGTTAGCCTGACATCAGTCGTCGAGAAAATGCTGGAATCCATTGTTAAGGAAGTGGTATCAGGGCACTTAGAAAATCATTACATGATTAGGCAGAGTCAACATGGTTTTATGAAAGGGAAATCGTGTTTGACAAATTTATTAGAGTTTTTTGAGGATGTAACTAGCAGGGTAGATAAAGGGGAACCAGTCGATGTAATATATTTGGATTTCCAAAAGGCATTCCATAAGGTGCCACATAAAAGATTATTACACAAGATTAGGGCTCATGGGGTTGGGGGTAATATAGTAGCATGGATAGAGGATTGGTTAACGGACAGAAAACAGAGAGTAGGGATAAACGGGTCTTTTTCAGGTTGGCAGGCTGTAACTAGTGGGGTGCTGCAAGGATCAGTGTTGGGGCCTCAGCTATTTACAATCTATATTAATGACCTAGATGAAGGGACCGAGTGTAATGTATCCAAGTTTGCTGACGATACAAAGCTAGGTGGGACAGGAAGCTGTGAGAAGAACACAAAGAGTCAGCAAAGGGATATAGATAGACTGAGTGAGTGGGCAGTAAGGTGGCAGATGGAGTATAATGTAGGGAAATGTGAGGTTATTCATTTTGGTAGGAAGAATAGAAAAACAGAATATTTTTTAAATGGTGAGAAACTTTCAAATGTTGGTGTTCAGAGAGATTTGGGTGTCCGCGTGCAAGAAACACAGAAAGCTAGCATGCAGGTACAGCAAGCAATAAGGAAGGCAAATGGCATGTTGGCCTTTATTGCAAGGGGGTTGGAGTATAAGAGTAAAGAAGTCTTGCTACAATTGTACAGGGCCTTGGTGAGACCACACCTGGAGTACTGCGCACAGTTCTGGTTTCCTTATCTAAGGAAAGATATACTTGCCTTGGAGGCGGTGCAACGAAGGTTCACTAGATTGATTCCTGGGATGAGAGGGCTGTCCTATGATGAGAGATTGTGTAGAATGGGCCTATACTCTCTGGAGTTTAGAAGAATGAGAGATGATCTCATTGAAACATACAAGATTTTGAAGGGGATTGACGGGGCAGATGCTGAGAGGTTTCATCCCCTGGCTGGAGTGTCTATAAATAGGGAGCATAGTCTCAGGATAAGGGATAGGCCATTTAAGACTGAGATGAGGAGGAATTTCTTCACTCAGAGGGTTGTGAATCTTTGGAATTCTCTGCCCCAGAGGGCTGTGGATGCTGAGTCTTTGAGTATATTCAAGGCTGAGATCGATAGATTTTTGGACTCTAGGGGAATCGAGGGATATGGAGATCGGCGGGAAAGTGGAGTTGAGGTCGATGAACTGCCATGATCTTATTGAATGGTGGAGCAGGCTCGAGGGGCTGTATTGCCTACTGCTGCTCCTAATTCTTATGTTCTTATGTATGGCACTCCCATCATTTACCCTTTACGGAAACAACTACTACTCTCTGCAGACTGTTGCAAAAAAAGGTGGAGAGACTGGAGAAGCTGGGGTTGTTCTCCTTAGAGCAGAGAAGTTTAAGGGAGATTTAATCGAGGTGTTCAAAATTATGAAGGGTTTTGATAGAGTAAATAAGGAGAAGCTGTTTCCAGTGGCAGGAGGGTCGGTAACCAGAGGACACAGATTGAAGGTAATTGGCAAAAAAGAACCAGGGGGGGAGAGGAGGAGAATTGTCAAAACACAAGCCAGCGGAAGTTACTGAGTCTAAAAGTTGGTTTGGGCTGAGATTTGAGTGTCGGTCGACTAGATCAGGAGGTCAAGAAAACAGATGATCTGGTCATTAACACGTTGCTGTGTGTGGGAGCTTGCTGTGCGCATATTGGCTGCTGCGTTTCCTACATTACGACAGTGACTACACTTCAAAAAGTACTTCATTGGCTGTAAAGCGCTTTGGGACGCCTGGTGGTCGTGAAAGGCGCTATAGAAATGCAAGTCTTTCTTTCTCGCTCTCCTACTAACTCAGACTATGTATTAAGCATCTGTTAATTACGAATGACAAGGGCACCGCACTTTAGGAAGGATGTGAAGGCCTTAGAGAGGGTGCAGAAAAAAATTACCAGAATGGTTCCAGGGATGAGGGACTTCAGTTACGTGGATAGACTGGAGAAGCTGGGGTTGTTCTCCTTGGAGCAGAGAAGGCTAAGAGGAGATTTAATAGAGGTGTTCAAAATCATGTGGGGTCTAGACAGAGTAGATGGAGAGAAACTGTTCCCATTGGCGGAAGGGTCGAGAACCAGAGGACACAGATTTAAGGTGATTGGCAAAAGACCCAAAGGAGACATGAGGGAAAACTTCTTTACGCAGCGAGTGGTTAAGATCTGGAATGCACTGCCTGAAAGGGTGGTGGAGGCAGACTCAATCACAGCTTTCAAAAGGAAATTGGATAAATACCTGAAGTAAAAACATTTGCAGGGCTACGGGGAAAGGGCGGGGGAGTGGGACTAGCTGAGAGTCGGCACGGGCTCGAGGGGCTGAATGGCCGCCTTCCCGTGCTGTAACCATTCTATGATTCTATTCTAATATCCTATGAAAGCTCTTTGAGTCGGTGAAAGGCGCAAACAAATGCAAGGCTTTCTCTCTTTCTTATTGGAAAATTTATGACGGCAGATGTAATGCAAGTTTTTGGACATGCAGCAAAATAGCTTTACAAAAAATTACAGAATAATAAAAATGCGCCGAAGTAGACGGTACGCCCCCCCCCGCCCACCGGTCCAGACCATACCTGTGAAGCAAACCGGACACTTGAAGGTGCCTCCCATGCCTTCGAAACTGTGCTCAATCAGGTGACACTGCAGTTTGGCCGGAGAGTCAAACGTCTGATTACAAAGCTTGCATTCGTGGTTGAGGCCTTCCTCTGGTGGAGGGACAAAAGAGAGAGAGAGAGAAAAAAAGCACATTATTATCATTCAGGGTAATGCGTCCCTGTCAAGTCTGTCATCACTTAGTCCCACCAGGAATCCCTTCAATTACCAGCTGAATCACAATGGCTATTTCTTTTTTTTGCCGCATGTTAGTTTCTAAAGCCCATTAAACACCTTCTCGCACGGAAATGATTAGTCCCTTCTACATCGGAACCGCACAGATCCCCCCGCCCCACCCGGAACAGACCTCTGACAACGTCCCTCGAGGCTGCTCCTCTACCCCCGCCCCAGGTAACCCGGGGGGGCAAAATCTTCCTCGTGATTATTTCTAAATGCTTGCCTCAAGTAACCTTAAGAGTTCTGTGCACAGCTCTGGTCAACGTACTGCATAAAAAGGATACAGAGGCACCGGAGAAGGGGCCAAAAAAAATGATACCAGAACTGAGAGGTTATGACTATCAGGAAAGACTGAACAGGCTGGGGATCTTTTCTCTGGAAAAGAGAAGGCTGAGGGGTGACCTGATAGAGGTCTTTAAAATTACGAAGGGGTTCGATAGGGTAGACGCAGAGAGGATGCTTCCACTTGTGGGGGAGACCAGAACTAGGGACCGTAAAGATAAGATGGTCACTAATAAATCCAATGGGGAATTCAGGAGAAACTTCTTTCCCCAGAGAGTGGTGAGAATGTGGAACTCGCTACCACAGGGAGTGGTTGAGGCGAATAGCACAGATGCATTTAAGGGAAAGCTGGATAAACACGAGGGAGAAAGGAATAGAAGGATATGCTGGTGGGGTGAGATGAAGAGGGGCGGGAGGAGGCTCGTGTGGAGCAGAAACACCGGCACGGAGCAGTTGGGCCGAATGGCCTGTTTCTGTGCTGTACACTCGCTGTAAAGGATAGCGTGCAAGTGGTTTCTCAGGATTGAAACTGAGAATTTACTGGATAAAGAATACGGAACTCTTCTGCATTTAATCCTGAACTTTTATTTTGCATCATTTTAAGAGCAAGCAGCAGTCATTGCCCAAGATAAATAGCTATTTAAAATATGGTCCAGGAATTTATCATGAATTATCCAACTAACATTTCGGGTGAGCGACGGTGGTGGGGGGGTGAGAGGGGTGCGGGTGGGGGGGGGGGGGGGGGGGCGGGGGGGTGGTGCCAAAGGGGACGGAATCCCTGAATTAAAACCAACAAGAAACGGAAGGCTCTGTGTGCACGGTAAAATACCAGGCCGAGCCTGTGCCAGGTGTCCACACGTCTCTGGGAGCTCGGGGTCTGGTTTCTGCCCGGTGCTCACAAACCAGGTGGAGGCAGAGGATTAATTTTTTTTAAAACACATAGCTGTGGCCATTTTGCGATCAGACCAGGTTTTGCTTATTCGCACACAATACAATTCCAGTATATGAGAAGTGGACTTTATCTCCTCAGTTTTCAATTCCCCCAAATGAACGGTTGTCCGCTCCCAAAGCGGGTTAGGGGTAGTCAGTGAAATCGGGAGAGACACGAGATGAGCGCAATTCTTCAGGCAGAAGTAACATATAAAACGGATAAGAATTTCCCACAGTGACCACACTTAAACAAAACTTCATTGGCTGTGAAGCGCTTTGGGACGTCCTGAGGTCATGAAAGGCGCTGTAGAAATGCAAGTCTGTCTGTTTCTTAGAACGTACGAAGGAGAGATAATCCCAATATAATATAGTTGAACAGTGACGGACAGGTAAAGACCCTCGGGCCCATCCCGCCTGTCCCACACAATTGCGATACCTTGTGTATCACAACATCTACACTCCCCACCCCTCCCGAACCCATGTGATCTCCTGGGAGAGGTGAGGTAAAAACCCAAGCCAATTTGGGGAAAAAATTCTGGGAAATTCCTTTCCGACCAGTACATTAAACAGAATCACAGAATCATGGAATCCTAGCATAATACATCACAGAAGGAGGCCGGCTCTTTCGAAGAGCAATCCAGTTAGTCCCACTCCCCCCCGCTCTTTCCCCATATCCCACCATTTTTTCTCCTTCAAGTATTTATTTAAATTTTGAGAATTTATCCAATTCCCTTTTGAAGGCTGCGATTGACTCTGTTTCCTCCACCCTATCAGGCAGCACATTCCAAATCCCAACCACTCGTTGCGTAAAAAAGTTTTTCCTCATGTCGCCTCCGGTTCTTTTGCCGATCACCTTAAATCTGTGCCCTCTGGTTCTCGACCCTTCAGCCATTGGAAACAGTTTCTCTCTATCTACTCTGTCTAAACCCTTCATGATTTTAAACACCTCCATCAAATCTCCTCTTAGCCTTCTCTGCTCCAAGGAGAACAACCCCAGCTTCTCCAGTCTATCCAAGTAACTGAAGTCCCTCATCCCTGGAACCATTCTAGTTAATCTCCTCTGCACCCTCTCTAAGGCCTTCACATCCTTCCGAAAGTGCGGTGCCCAGAATTGGACACAATACTCCAGCTGGGGCCGAACCAGTGTTTATAAAGGTTTAGCCTAACTTCCTGGCTTTTGTACTCGATGCCTCTGTTTATAAAGCCAAGGATTCCAAGAGTAGATTAATAAAAGAACAAGAGTCTGTATAAGTTCAGACTACATTAGATATCACATTGGATGTAGAGATGAAATTCTCCAGCACCCAATGTTTCAATGATGTCTTTAAGAGCAACTTCCTGACAGAGATATTAAAAGCTGTAATGTTAAAGTAATATCTTAACCCAAAGCGGCCTGTCCATTGTGTTCTAGTTTGACAAAGGAGAATGCCGCAGTGTGCAACAGACACTTTAGTGGTTCAGCTAATGACCCCTATTGGTTAATAGCTAGTCGGTTAACTCCTTATTAGTTAACTCCTACGGCAAGAGAGCCCCAGGTGGGCAGAGGAAATGCTTCAAGGACACCCTCAAAGCCTCCTTGAAAAAGTGCAACATCCCCACCGACACCTGGGAATCCCTGGCCCAAGACCGCACAAAGTGGAGGAGAAGCATCCGGGAAGGCGCCGAACACCTCGAGTCTCTTCGCCGGGAGCAAGCGGAAGCCAAGCGCAAACAGCGGAAGGAGCGCACGTCAACCCAAGCACCCCACCCACCCGCCCCTTCAACCACCGTCTGCCCCACCTGTGACAGAGACTGTAGGTCCCGCATTGGACTCATCAGTCACCTGAGAACTCATTTTTAATGTGGAAGCAAGTCATCCTCGGTTCCGAGGGACTGCCTAAGAAGAAGAAGGAGTTAACTCCTACTGTAATCCAGCTTGTGGAAAAGAAATTTAAAAATTCCCAAAAGTACCTCAAAATAAATTCTCACTAAGAATCATAGAATAGGACAGCACAGAAGGAGGCCATTCGGCCCATCGAGTCTGTGCCGGCTCTTTCGAAGAGCCATCCAGTTAGTCCCACTCCCCGCTCTTTCTCCATATCAGTGCAATTTTCTTTTGTCCTTTTAAGTATTTATCCAATTCCCTTCAAAGAATCTCTTCAAAGCAGGATTAAAAATGGGAACACAATAGATACACCATTTCTCTCCGTCCGTAAACAGCCCAAAAGAACTAGGAGCCCACGGCTGAGATGTCTATCGATTATAATATGCCTGATGGCTTCACGCGGCGCTCCTGTTAATGTAGAGCATCAAAGATGATACAGAGAGCAGTTAGCGCTGATTGGCGACCTCCCTCCACTTGCATCGGTTTTATTTAAACTACTACCTTTCCAGAGAAGCTTTTTTCACACTGTGCCTTTCTCAGAATGCTATAGCAACCGCTTGCCCTGGCTTTTACAATCCAATCATCAATTACAAATTGGACAGACAACATCGTTTCACAGTCAGACTAAACAGGCTGCGTTTCAAACCTATCAAAAATTAAATCTACTCGGATTTTCTTATCAGCGCACGCCAGCTTTCTGCCAAAAAAAAAATCTCCCCCCACCCCCCCACTGCCCCCACCCCGCCGCCCCTGTAATTATCTAATTGAAGACAAGCCAGCGGCCACTACCCTGCTCTTCACTGAAACAATCACCTTTCGAAACACGTGTGCAACCTTTGTTCCGCTACTCAATGCGCCCGAGAAACTTATGATATTAATCAGGACAGTGACAAGTTTCGGATAAACAAATGAATCTGCGAATGAAATGACGAGGACGAGTCAAAGATAATGCAAGGCACACAGAAATACAGCAAGGAGCTAATATAAAGAAGTGGGGAAAGGTAAAAGGGATCGAGAATCGCACTCGTATTTGTTACAAGCTGAAAATTCGGCTACAATAACTGAGGGGGCAGAGGAGTACCTCCAGACTTGACTTTTTTTAATTTGTTTTATGGGTTTGTGGGCGTCGCTGGCAAGGCCGGCATTTATTGCCCATCCCTAATTGCCCTTGAGAAGGTGGTGGTGAGCCGCCTTCTTGAACCGCTGCAGTCCGTGTGGTGAAGGTACTCCCACAGTGCTGTTAGGGAGGGAGCTCCAGGATTTTGACCCAGCGACGATGAAGGATCGGCCGATATATTTCCAAGTCAGGATGGTGTGTGACTTGGAGGGGAACTTCGAGGTGGTGGTGTTCCCATGCGCCTGCTGCCCTCTTGCGCATCCCCTGATTATAATCGCTCAACCATTGGTGGCCGTGTCTTCAGCTGCCTGGGCCCCGAGCTCTGGAATTCCCTGCCTAAACCTCTCCGCCTCTCTCTCTCTCTCTCCTTTAAGACGCTCCTTAAAACCTCCCTCTTTGACCAAGCTTTTGGTCACCTGTCCTAATATCTCCTTATGTGGCGACAACAATGGAAAGAATCATATTCATTCCTGGTCATAAATGAACTGGATCGGAAGTTAAATAGGAATACACCCTCCAGCTGCAGCCAATAATTAGCGAAGACTTCGGCCCCGGTTTTAAGGCACCAGTTGTGGGCGGGTGAGTAACGGTGCGAGTTAGAGATTCACTTGTTGCTCCAGGAACTAGGCCCGCCAGGGGGGCGGGGGGGCCTTTTAACTCCTGCTCCTCATTTAAATCCAGGCGGACATTGCTGGGAAGCGGTGGACAATCGCTCGGCTGCTCTCTGATTGGCGCAATCGCTGCGGGGGCGGGGTTAGGGTTGCCAACTTTGATTGGACGTACTCCTGGAGATATCGTCACGTGACCCTCCCGCCTCCCACTGCCCCCTCGCTCCCGCCAGTGGTCGCCCGAAACGCCCAACTTCACATCACCCCCACCAATCGTAAGTCTTCATGACCCCACATTGGATGATTCTGGGCTGTCAGTGGGACAGCCTTTTTCACCCCCGTACCCAATTTTTTGTAACTAGAAGTGTTGAATGAGAGATAAAAAAGCGCCGCAATAATCTTTCTCCCTCGTTCGCTGGAACCCTGGAGATTTGTCTTTAATTCCTGGAGACTGCAGGACGATCCTGGAGTGTTGGCAACCCTTGTGGGGCTGGGGGTGAGGGGAGGGGCGGTGGGAAACGAGGTCTAAGGTCTCCCTGTGGGACCCGGGGAAGCTCTCCAGCTAGTCCTCACCGCACGAGGAAGATGAAAGATGACTTAGAATCATAGAATGGTTACAGCACAGAAGGAGGCCATTCGGCCCGTCGAGCCCGTGCCGGCTCTCTGCAAGAGCACTTCAGCTAGTCCCACTCCCCCCGCCCTTTCCCCGTAGCCCTGCAAATTTTTTTCCTTCAGGTACTTATCCAACTCCCTTTTGAAAGCCACGATTGAATCTGCCTCCACCACCCTCTCAGGCAGTGCATTCCAGATCATAACCACTCGCTGAGTAAAAAAGTTTTTCCTCAGGTCGCCTTTAGATCTTCTGCCAATCACCTTCAATCTGTGTCCTCTGGTTCTTAATCCATCTGCCAATGGGAACAGTTTCTCTCGATCTACTCTGTCCAGACCCCTCATGATTTTGAACACCTCAATCAAATCTCCTCTCAGCCTTCTCTGCTCCAAGGAGAACAACCCCAGCTTCTCCAGTCTATCCACGTAACTGAAGTCCCTCATCCCTGGAACCATTACATACATATTATATAGGATTACACAGGATATACGGCACAGAAACAGGCCATTCGGCCCAACCAGTCCATGCCGGCGTTTATGCTCCACTCGAGCCTCCTCCCGTCTTTCCTCATCTAACTCTATCAGCGTAACCCTCGATTCCCTTCTCCCTCATATGCTTGTCTAGCCTCCCCTTAAATGCATCTATACTATTTGCTTCAACCACTCCCTGTGGTAGCGAGTTCCACATTCTCACCACTCTTTGGGTAAAGAAGTTTCTTCTGAATTCCCTATTGGATTTCTTGGTGACTATCTTATATTGATGGCCTCTAGTTATGCTCTTCCCCACAAGTGGAATCATTCTTGTAAATCTTTTCTGCACCCTCTCTAAGGCCTTCACATCCTTCCTAAAGTGCGGTGCCCAGAATTGGACACAATACTCCAGTTGTGGCTGAACCAGTGTTTTATAAAGGTTCATCATAATTTGCTTGCTTTTGTATTCTATACCTCTATTTATGAAGCCCATGATCCCATAAGCTTTTTTAGCCGCTTTCTCAACCTGCCCTGCCACCTTCAACAATTTGTGCACATATACTCCCAGGTCTCTCTGTTTATGCACCCTCTTTAGAATTGTCACCTTTAGATTATATTGCCTCTCCTCATTCTTCCTAAAAATGTATCACTTCACACTTCTCTGCGTTAAATTTCATCTGCCACGTGTCCGCCCATTCCACCAGCCTGTCTATGTCTTCCTGAAGACTATCACTCTCCTCCTCACTGTTCACTATACTTCCAAGTTTTGTGTCATCTGCAAATTTTGAAATTGTGCCCTGTACTCCCAAGTCCAAGTCATTAATATACATCAAGAAAAGCAGTGGTCCTAGAACCGACCCCTGGGGAACACCACTGTATACCTTCCTCCAGTCCGAAAAACAACCGTTCACCACTACTCTCTGTTTCCTGTCACTTAGTCAATTTCGTATCCATACTGCCACTGTCCCTTTTATTCCATGGGCTTCAACTTTGTTAGCGAGCCTATTATGTGGCACTTTATCAAACACCTTTTGGAAATCCATCTACACCACGTCAAGCGCATTGCCCTCATCAACCCTCTCTGTTACCTCATCAAAAAACTCGATCAAGTTAGTTAAACACGATTTGCCTTTAACAAATCTATGCTGGCTTTCCTTAATTAATCCACACTTGTCCAAGTGACTGTTAATTTTGTCCCGGATTATTGTTTCTAAAAGCTTCTCCACCACTGAGGTTAAACTGACTGGCCTGTAGTTGCTGGGTTTATCCTTACATCCTTTTTTGAACATCATTTGTCATTCTGGGATCCTCAGACCTCGATCCCCTTTGCCCACTAGCTTGGTGCTGGAGGGAAGCTCACTGCCGCTTCCCGCTCAGACCACCTAGTCCCAACTGCAGTAGGGTGTCGACTTGCATGAGTTAAAAAGGACCCTCACCCCTCCACTCATTGTCCCCGCTTTGGGAGGCTATGCTTTCCCTTTGCTCAGGAGAGCAGGTGAAAAAGAAATAAAGACTTGCATTTATATAGCGCCTTTCACCACCTCGGGACGTCTCAAAGCGCTTTACAGCCAATGAAGTACTTTTTGAAGTGGAGTCACTGTTATAATGTAGGAAACGCGGCAACCAATTTTGCGCAAAGCAAGCTCCCACAAACAGCAATGTGATAATGACCAGATAATCTGTTTTAGTGATGTTGATTGAGGGATTAATATTGGCCAGGACACCGGGGATAATTCTCCTGCTCTTCTTCGAAATAGTGGCTGTAGGATCTTTCACGTCCACCTGAGAGAGCAGACGGGACCTCGGTTTAACGTCTCATCCGAAAGACAGCACCTCCGACAGTGCAGCGCTCCCTCAGTACTGCCCCTCCGACAGTGCAGCGCTCGCTCGGTACTGACCCTCCGACAGTGCAGCGCTCGCTCTGTACTGCACTGGGAGCGTCGGCCTAGATTACGGGCTCTGGTTTTCGGATTGGAACTCGAACCCACGACCTTCTGACTCAGGGAATATCTGAACCAATCATCTCTCAGTGGCTCCAGGGCGGGTCAGTAACCTGGGTGATTTTAACTGCCCACCTACCCAGTGTACGCTGGCAATGGAGGGCTAAATCACCCCCTTAAGTCGTGCATACTCCTGAAATCTAAAAGGAATAGAAGCAAATGTCTCATTAGGCTTGTCTTCCCTTGAGTGTAGAAGATTAAGGGGTGGTCTAATCGAGGTGTTTAAGATGATTAAAGGAGTTGATAGGGTGGATAGAGAGAAACTATTTCCTCTGGTGGGTAGAGTCCAGAACAAGGGGGCATCACCTTAAAATTAGAGCCAGGCCATTCAGGGGTGATGTCAGGAAGCACTTCTTCACACAAAGGGTGGTGGAAATCTGGAACTCTCTCCCTCAAAAAGCTGTTGAGGCTGCGGGGTGGGGGGGGGGGGGGGGGGTCAATTGAAAATTTCAAAACTAAGATTGATAGAATTTTGTTAGGCAAAGGGTATTAAGGGTTACAGAACCAAGGCAGGCAGATGGAGTTAAGATACAGATCAGCCACGATCTAACTGAATTGCGGAAGAGGCTCGAGGGGCCGAATGGCCTGCTCCTGTTCCTGTGCTCCTCACTCTGTCCTCTCTCCCTTTCAATGAAAGGTCTTCATTGGGGTTATTTTTGGAAATCATGCAGCGTGCAAAAACATTCACATACACACAAATAGTGTAAATGTTAAACAACCCCAAAAACAGACCCTTCAGCTTGTAATAAATGGACCTTTTGACTGTGGTGCGCAGTTTATTTACACGAGTTTGCACCATCACTTAAATGTTTGTGAATTTTTGACATTCCACAAATCTTGCATCTTGTAAAAGTAAGAAATTTTCCACCATGCTCCATTTTGAATAAATCGAGTGTCCCAAGGAGAGAAAATCACACCTGCCTTAACCGTAATCCACAGGGACTCAGTGCTTATAGACACAGAAGGTTCTGCTGATAGGGTGGGACCAAGGAGGGGGTGGGAGGAGGCTGGCGTGGAGCATAAAGACCGGCGGAGCGCAGCGCTCGCTCAGTACTGTCCCTCCGACAGTGCGGCGCTCCCTCAGTACTGCCCCTCCGACAGTGCGGCGCTCCCTCAGTACTGCCCCTCCGACAGTGCAGTACTCCCTCAGTACTGCCCCTCCAACAGTGCGGCGTTCCCTCAGTACTGCCCCTCCGACAGTGTGGCGCTCCCTCTGTACTGCCCCTCCGACAGTGCAGCACTCCCTCAGTACTGCCCCTCCGACAGTGCGGCGCTCCCTCAGTACTGCCCCTCCGACAGTGCAGCACTCCCTCAGTACTGCCCCTCCGACAGTGCGGCGCTCCCTCAGTACTGCCCCTCCGACAGTGCGGCGCTCCCTCAGTACTGCCCCTCCGACAGTGCGGCGCTCCCTCAGTACTGCCCCTCCGACAGTGCGGCGCTCCCTCAGTACAGCCCTTCCGACAGTGCGGCGCTCCCTCAGTACAGCCCCTCTGACAGTGCGGCACTCCCTCAGTACTGCCCCTCCGACAGTGCAGCACTCCCTCAGTACTGCCCCTCCGACAGTGCGGCGCTCCCTCAGTACTGCCCCTCCGACAGTGCGGCGCTCCCTCAGTACTGCCCCTCCGACAGTGTGGCGCTCCCTCAGTACTGCCCCTCCGACAGTGCGGCGCTCCCTCAGTACAGCCCTTCCGACAGTGCGGCGCTCCCTCAGTACAGCCCCTCCGACAGTGCGGCACTCCCTCAGTACTGCCCCTCCGACAGTGCGGCGCTTCCTCAGTACTGCCCCTCCAACAGTGCAGCACTCCCTCAGTACTGCCCCTCCGACAGTGCGGCGCTCCCTCAGTACTGCCCCTCCGACAGTGCGGCGCTCTCTCAGTACTGCCCCTCCGACAGTGCCGCGCTCCCTCAGTACTGCCCCTCCGACAGTGCAGCACTCCCTCAGTACTGTCCCTCCGACAGTGCAGCGCTCCCTCAGCACTTGCAGTGGGAGAGTCGGCCTGGATTTTTGTGCTCAAGTCTGTGGAGCAGGACTTGAACCCACGACCTTCTGACTCACGAGGCGAGAGAGAGAGAGAGAGAGTGCTGCCCCCGGAGCCACGGCTGACAACTTCACACAGCTAGCGTTCTGACAGCCTACCTTTGTTTCTTAATGAATGAACTTTCATTTAGGAAGTGAACCGCTCTTGATGAAACAGAATGAATATTATTTCACATCCAGTCAGCCATTCATTACACTAAAGTTTCCTAATCAAAATTTTTGGGACTGCTGAAGTGCGCAAAGTAAAATTAGCCTCGAGCCCAATATAGTAGCCTAGATGGTGCCAAACTAAAGAGATTCTCTGGACTGCCAATTTTTTAATATAAATATAATTTTTTAATGTTTTAAACTTTATTTTGGAGGTGAAATAAAATTGTACACTGGACTGCGCTATTGATCAAGCACATCAGACTGAGTTGATACAAGCTCTCTCTCCACCTCAAAGCACTCAGGAATTCTTTAGTCTCAGATTCTGACAGCACTAACGGTACACAGCTCTCACTGACAGAAAATACACAGAGTATATTTTGTTTTTCTTGACAGTATTAGCTGTGTAGTATTAGCCTGTCAGTTTTTAAAAAAATATAGAGACAGCATCAGGCTGTATGGCCCAGAGCGTTTACAACCCTCACCGACTTGTCACGTTACTGCAAAGCACCGAATGGGCAAAAAAAAAAGTTTCCTTCCATCAGTTGCCACAAGGCGAGTGGATGTGGGGGTTAGTTCATCAAGTCATTAACTGCTTACAGTAACTTGGTGATCGAGTACAGCAGCAACAAACAACAACTTGTATTTATACAGCGCCTTTAACGTAGTAAAACGTCCCAAGGCGCTTCACAGGAGCGATTATCAGACAAAATTTAACACCGAGCCACATAAGGGAGATATTAGGGCAGGTGACCAAAACCTTGGTTAAAGAGGGAGGTTTTAAGGAGCGTCTTAAAGGAGGAGAGAGAGGTGGAGAGGCGGAGAGGTTCAGGGAGGGAATTCCAGAGCTCAGGGCCCAGGCAGCTGAAGACACGGCCACCAATGGTGGAGCGATTAAAATTGTGGATGTTCAAGAGGCCAGAATTGGAGGAGCGCAGAGATCTCGGGGGGTTGTAGGGGCTGGAGGAGGTTACAGAGATAGGGAGGGGCGAGGCCATGGAGGGATTTGAAAACAAGGATGAGAATTTTAAAATCGAAGCGTTGCTTTACCAGAAGCCAATGTAGGTCAGCGAGCACAGGGGGTGATGGGCAAACGGGACTTGGTGCGAGTTAGGACATGACCTCAAGTTTACAGAGGGTGGAATGTGGGAGACCAGCCAGGAGAGCGTTGGAATAGTCAAGTCTAGAGGTAACAGAGGCATGGATGAGGGTTTCAGCAGCAGATGAGTTGAGGCAGGGGCGGAGTCCGGCGATTGACTAATTACTTTGTTAATTTCTACAGTTATGTTCACAAGTACACTGCTGAATCTCAAAGCTTATGCAGATCACAGCCCTTTCAAAGAACCGGCACTGGCACAATGGGCCGAATGGCCTCCTTCTGTGCCCTATCATTCTCTGGGATCCTTTCTGATACAAGCAGTTCCCAAGAAATTTCTTTAGACACAAGAGGGCTAGAGTCCAAACAATTCATCAATCAACACTGTTGCAATGTAGGAAATGCGGCAGCCAAATTGCGCACAGCAAGCTCCCACAAACAGCAATGTGCTAATGACCAGATAATCTGTTTGAGTGATATTGATTGAGGGATAAATATTGGCCCCAGGACACCGGGGGAGAACTCCCCTGCTCTTCTTCGAAATAGTGGCCGTGGGATCTTTTTTGTCCACCTGAGAGAGCAGACGGGGCCTCGGTTTAACATCTCATCCGAAAGACGGCACCTCCGACAGTGCGGCGCTCCCTCAGTACTGCCCCTCCGACAGTGCGGCGCTCCCTCAGTACTGCCCCTCCGACAGTGCGGCACTCCCTCAGTACTGCCCCTCCGACAGTACGGCGCTCCCTCAGTACTGCCCCTCCGACAGTACAGCACTCCCTCAGTACTGCCCCTCTGACAGTACAGCGCTCCCTCAGTACAGCGCTCCCTGAGTACTGCCCCTCTGACAGTACAGCGCTCCCTCAGTACAGCGCTCCCTGAGTACTGCCCCTCCGACAGTACAGTGCTCCCTCAGTACAGCGCTCCCTGAGTACTGCCCCTCCGACAGTGCAGCACTCCCTCAGCACTGCCCCTCCGACAGTGCAGCACTCCCTCAGCACTGCCCCTCTGACAGTGCAGCACTCCCTCAGCACTGCCCCTCCGACAGTGCAGCACTCCCTCAGCACTGCCCCTCCGACAGTGCAGCGGAGGCTCCCTCAGTACTGCACTGGGAGTGTCAGCCTAGCTTTATGCGCTCCAGTCTCTGGAGCGGGACTTGAACCCACGACCTGCTGACTCAGAGCCACGGTCGACACTCTGAAGGTGCTGCATAAATGCAAGTTGTTGTTATTGTTGTTGCACTGACTCAACAAGTCAAGCGGGGGAGCTTTAACGAGGAAGGTATTGAAAATGGGCATCAGCATTAGCATTAGTGCACTGCCAGTCTGGAGATAGGCGGATTAAGAAATACGGCAAACAGCATCAGCCTGTACCAAGGTGCTGCGTGAGTGCAATGCTGCAGTGTTATGCTTGTACTCTATTGATATTCATGATCCGTCCACATTGTCAATACTTCGCAATTGTTCTGTACAACTCGATGGGGATTATGCCCAGAGGTGTCTAGAAAGGAATACAAATAAAGGGATATGATTTGTTTTGTTTTTTTTATTCATTTCTCATCACATCAGGCATGTGATCATTAATCTGATCTAATAATTGTGTTTCGGGAGACACAATAATCCAAGTTGAGAGACAAAAAATATATTTGTTTTCACCGCAGAGCCGTCACAGACATGAAAAGGGATATTGCAGGATGCACTTGCAGGAGCAGGAGGAGGCCGTTCAGCCCCTCGAGCCTGATCCGCCATTCAATTAGATCAGGGCTGATCCGTATCTCAACTCCGTCTACCCGCCTGGGTTCCGTAACCCTTAACACCCTTACCCAACAAAAATCTATCCATCTCGGTCTTAACATTTTAAATTGACCCCCAGCCTCAGCAGCTTTTTGGGGGAGAGAGTTCCAGATTTCCACCACCCTTTGTGTGAAGTGCTTCCTGACATCACCCCTGAACGGCCTGGCTCTAATGTTAAGGTGACGCCCCCTTGTTCTGGACTCCCCCCACCAGAGGAAATAGTTTCTCGCTCTCTACCCGATCAAATCCTTTACTCAACTTAAACACCTCGATTAGATCACCCCTCAATCTTCTACACTCGAGGGAATACAAGCCTAGTCTGTGCAACCTGTCCTCGTAATTTAACCCTTTTAGCCCCAGTATCATTCTGGTGAATCTGCGCTGCTCCCCCTCCGAGGCCAATATATCCTTCCTGAGGTGCGGGGCCCAGAACTGAACACAGTTACTCCAGATGGGGTCATAAGAACATAAAAAACAGGAGCAGGAGTCGGCCATTCGGCTCTTCGAGCCTGCTCCGCCATTCAATGAGATCATGGCTGATCTTCTGCCTCAACTCCATTCACCGGCCCTATCGCCATATCCCTTGATGCCTTTACTAGTCAGAAATCTATCGACTTCTGTTTTGAATATACCCAATGACTGAGCCTCCACAACCCTCTGGGGTAGAGAATTCCAAAGATTCACCACCCTCTGTGTGAAGAAATTTCTTCTCATCTCAGTCCTGAATGGCCTACCCTTTATCCTGAGGCTGTGGCCCCTGGTTCTAGACTCCCCAGCCAAGGGAAACATTCTCCCAGCATCCACCCTATCAAGCCCTGTAATAACTTTGTATGCTTCAATGAGATCCCCTCTCATTCTTCTGAATTCAAGAGAATACAGGCCTCTTCTCATACGACAGTCCCGCCATCCCAGGAATCAATCTCGTGAACCTTCGTTGCACTCCCTCTATGGCAAGTATATCCTTCCTTCGGTAAGGAGACCAAAATTGTACACAGTACTCCAGGTGTGGTATCACCAAGGCCCGATATAATTGGAGTAAGACTTCTTTACTCCTGCACTCAAATCCTCTTGTAATCAAGGCCAGCATACCATTTGCCTTCCTAATGGCTTGCTGCACCTGCACATTCACTTTCAGTGACTCATGTACAAGGACACCCAGGTCCCGTTGAGCATCTGCATTCCCCAATCTTTCACCATTTAGGAAATACTCTGCCTTTCTGTTTTTTCTACCAAAGTGGATAACTTCACATTTATCCACATTATATTCCATCTGCCATGTTCTCGCCCACTCACTGAGCCTGTCGAGATCCCCTTGAAGTCTCTTCACATCCTCTTCACAACTGACACTGCCACCTAGCTTTGTGTCATCAGCAAATTTGGAAATGTTACATTTAGTACCCTCATCCAAATCATTGATATAGATTGTGAATAGCTGGTGCCCAAGGACCGATTCTTGCGGTACCTCACTAGTCACAGCCTGCCATCCTGAAAAAGACCCGTTTATCCCTACTCTTTGTTTTCTGTCTGTTAACCAATTCTCAATCCATGCTAGTATATTACCCCCAATTCCATGTGCCCTAATTTTGTTCACCAACCTCTTGTGTGGGACCTTATCGAAGGCCTTCTGAAAATCCAAATACACCACATCTACCGGTTCCCCTTCATCTACTCCACTAGTTACATCCTCAAAGAACTCCAATGGGTTTGTCAAACAGGATTTCCCTTTCATAAATCCATGTTGACTCTGCCCAATCTTACTATTAGTTTCTAAGTGCCCAGTTATTGCATCCTTTATAATAGACTCCAGCATTTTCCCAACTACTGATGTGAGGCTAACAGGTCTGTAGTTCCCCATTTTCTCTCTCCCTCCTTTCTTAAATAGCGGGGTTACATTTGCTATCCTCCAATCTGCAGGAACCGTTCCAGAATCTATAGAATTTTGGAAGATGACAACCAATGCGTCCACTATCCCAATGGCCACCTCTTTCAAAACCCTAGGATGTAGGTCATCTGGTCCTTGGGATTTATCGACCTTTAGTCCCATTAATTTTGCTAGTTTTGTTTTTTTACTAATAATAATTTCTTTAAGTTGCTCATGCTCACCACACCCTTGGTTTTCTTGTATTTCTGGGAGGTGTTTTGTGTCTTCCTCCGTGAAGACAGAAACAAAGGTGTAAAAATTGAGTCGCGCCCCATTTGGGGCGCTAACCTCGCCGGGGCGCGACTTTTAGCGCCCCGAAAAAATTAGCGGCCCCGCGCCGGAACTTCAGTGGTTGCGCCCCAAGAGGGAAGCGGGGCGCAACTGGAAGCAGCCCGCATCCCTCTTGGGGCGCTGCGAGTGAATATCCTGGCGCTACGTGCCGCAGCGCCACGCGCTGCGGCACGTCGCGCCGCGGTATTGCAGGCCTTCCTCCCCTTCTTAAAGGGGAGGGACCCTGCGCAGCGCGAACCGGGGCCCAGCTGGGCCCCCAGGGATCGGGAGTGCCAGGCAAAAGAGCCCGGCACTCAAGAGAAGTGCCGGGCTCTTGGAGCGCAGCCGGCACTTCACGGTGGGGGGGCTTCACGGGGGCCGGGGGCAGGTGCTGGCAGGCGGCCAGCAACAAAAATGGCCGCCTGCCACCTCCGCTTTAAATATCGCCGCCCCGGCCGCACGTACGCCTCCCTGAACCCGTCGGACATAGCGTCTGGCGGTAAATCAGGGGGCGCGACTGAAGATCACGGCCGGGGCGCGAGCGGGGTGCTGCGCACGGCGATGACGTCATCGCCGGCGGCGCAGCGCCACAGGGCGCTACCGGCTGCCGCCGCCGCTAACCTCCCACTAAATTTTTCGGGAGGCGTGGGCGGCGCTGCGCCCGGGCGTTAGCTGCTTTACGCCCCATTAGCGCCCTCTTAAGGCGCTAATGGGAGGCGCAAGCAGCTGAATTTTTCCCCCAAAGTATTTATTTAATTTCTCTGCCATTTCCTCATTGCCCATTATAAATTCTCCCGTCTCTGACTGTAAAGGACCTACATTTACCTTCGCCAGTCTTTTCCTTTTCACATACCTATAGAAGCTTTTACAATCCATTTTTATATTTTTCACTAGTTTGTGCTCATATTCCATTTTCCCTTTCTTTATCAATTTCTTGGTCCCCCTTTGCTGATTTCTAAAAAGATCCTAATCCTCAGGCTGACCGCTTTTTCTGGCAACTTTATAAGCTTCCTCCTTTGACTTAATACTAGCTTTAATTTCTTTTGTTAGCCATGGTTGGATCACTTTTCCTTTTGGGTTTTTATGCCCTAGAGGAATATATGTTTGTTGCAAACTATGCATTATTTCCTTGAATGTTAGCCATTGTATGTCCACCTTCATACCTTTTAGTGTAGTCTCCCAATCTACCATGGCCAACTTGTCCCTCATACCCTTGTAGTTTCCTCTGTTTAGATTGAAGACCTTAGTTTCAGATTGGACTACATCACTCTCAAACTTAATATAAAATTCAATCGTATTATGGTCACTTGTCCCTAAAGGCCCCTATACCACAAGATTATTGATCAGCCCTTTCTCATTACACAGTATCAGATCCAGAATAGCCTGTTCCCTGGTTGGTTCCTCCACATACTGATCCAGGAAACCATCTCACATGCATTCCAAGAATTCGTCCTCCACACCATTAGTGGTAATTTGATTTGCCCAGTCAATATGTAGATTAAAGTCCCCCATGATTACCGTATTGCCCTTGTTACATGCACTTCTAATCTCTTGATACATTACCACTACTGTTTGGTGGCCTAGACACAACTCCCACCAATGTTTTCCAGAGCTTTATACAACTGCAGCATAACTTCCACCCCTTGTATTCCTGCCCTCTTGTAATAAAGGCCAACATTCTATGAGCCTTTTAAATTATTTTTTGCACCTGTCCACCAGCTTTTAGCGAAGCTTTCGAGACCCCTGAGCCATTATGGCCCCGACTTTAGCTCGAGGTGGATTCCCCGCTCGGGCCTGAGTTAAAATTACAGTCGGGCCTCAATGATGTCATCGGGCCGCAACACGCATATGTAAAGAAGGACCCCGTTGGCTCCGGGCGGGTGTCCTCGCCGCCTGCTAAGGGTTAAAAATCGCAGATGTCGCGATCGTGGCGGCTTTCGGACAGGTGAGAGACGGGGGCGATTTTAACTGCCCGCCCGCCAGGTTTCTGCTGAGCGAGTCGGGTTAAAATCGCCCCTTATGTGTCCGATCGGGGGGGCGGACGGGACCTTTGATTTTTTTTTCAATCTTTCTCCTTTGCCTAAAACTGGAGTTGTTTTCTTAAAGTGTGCTGCTTGGTGGTGTTTTGCCTCGGTCGTATTCTAATTCTTTCCCTGTCAGAGTGACTTCTATGGCAAGGAATAAATGTGAATTTTGGTCTAAGTAGAGCTGTTTTATTAAGTGTGACTTGTAAAAAGAAAACAGATCAGAGCAGCCACATGAAAGGACCTGGTCCTTAAAGGGGCCAAGTCAAATTCTGGCAGTCTTTCGTTTTGAGCTTAAAACTCCTGGTTACCACCGCTCCCACTTCTCGGGTTCCCTGCCCTCCAGGAGTGCCCTGGAGTCTCCAGAAATTAACAATTATACTTTATAAATCACTGATGAGGCCTCAGCTGGAGAACTGCATTCATAAGAACACAAGAAGAACACAAGGACTAGGAGCAGGAACAGGCCACACGGCCCCCTCGCGCCTGCTCCGCCATTCAATAAGATCATGGCTGATCTTCGACCTCTCGACTTTCCCGCCCGATCTCCATATCCCTTGATTTCAATAATCTATCTGTCTCAGCCTTGAATATACTCAACGACTCAGCATCCACAGCCCTCTGGGGCAGAGAATTCCAAAGATTCACAACCCTCTGAGTGAAGAAATTCCTCCTCATCTCAGTCCTAAATGGCCGACCCCTTATCCTGAGACTATGCCCCCTGGTTCTAGACTCTCCAGCCAGGGGGAAACAGCCTCTCAGCATCTACCCTGTCGATCCCCTCAGAATCTTCTATGTTTCAATGAGATCACTCTCATTCTTCTAAACTCCAGAGAGTATAGGCCCATTCTACTCCATCTCTCCTCATAGGACAGTCCCCTCATCCCACGGGTCAATCTATTCATTTCTGGGCAACACACTTTAGGAAGGATGTCAAGGCCTTGGAGAGGGTGCAGAGGAGATTTACAGAATGGTTCCAGGGATGAGGGACTTCAGTTATGTGGAGAGACTGGAGAAGCTGGGATTGTTCTCCTTAGAGCAGAGAAGGTTAAGGGGAGATCTGATAGAGGTGTTCAAAATCATGAATAGTTTTGATAGAGTAAATATAGAAACATAGAAGATAGGAGCAGGAGTAGGCCATTTGGCCCCTCGAGCCTACTCCGCCATTCGATGAGATCATGGCTGATCATCCAAATTCAGTACCCTGTCCCTGCTTTCTCCCCATATCCCTTGATACCTTTAGCCTTAAGAAATATATCTAACTCCTTCTTGAATATATTTACTGACTTGGCCTCAACTGCCTTCTGTGGTAGAGAATTCCACAGGTTCACCACTCTCTGGGTGAAGAAATTCCTCCTCATCTCAGTCCTAAATGGCTTACCCCTTATCCTTAGACTGTGACCTCTTGTTCTGGACTCACCCGCTATCGGGAACATCCTTCCTGCCTCCAGTCTGTCTAGTCCTGTTAGAATTTTATAAGTTTCAATGAAATAAGCAGAAACTGTTTCCAGTGGCAGGAGGGTTGGTAACCAGAGGACACAGATTTAAGATAATTGGCAAAAGAACCAGAGGGGAGATGAGGAAACAATTTTTTACGCAGCGAGTTGTTGTGATCTGGAACGCGCTGCCTGAAAGGGCGGTGGAAGCAGATTCAATAGTAACTTTCAAAACGGAATTGGATAAATACTGGAAGGGGAAAAATTTGCAGGGCTATGGGGGAAAGAGCAGGGGGAGTGGGACTAATTGGAGAGCTCTTTCAAAGAGCCGGCACAGGCACGATGGGCCGAATGGCCTCCCATCATTCAATGAGTAATCTCCAGGACACTGCTACGAGCAAACCAGGAGAAAGATCATCGGGGTGTTAACAACAAATTGAGTGCATTTTTAAATTTCCGTTTGTCTGCTGTAAAATATTGGAGAAGGAGTAAAAAAAAAGGCTGTTTAACCAGGTGGGAAGGTCGGAGGTGGGAGGTCATGTGATGAAACCTCCAGGAATATGTCCAATCAGAGTTGGCGAACCCGACCCACTTCTGATCATGTGCCATCCTGTAGAATTCTTTACAACAACAACAGCTTGTATTTATATAGCGCCTTTAACGTAGTAAAACGTCCCAAGGCGCTTCACAGGAGCGATTATCAAACAAAATTTGACACCGAGCCACATAAGGAGATATTAGGACAGGAGACCAAAAGCTTGGTCAAAGAGGGAGGTTTTAAGGAGCGTCTTAAAGGAGGAGAGAGAGGCGGAGAGGTTTAGGGAGGGAATTCCAGAGCTTAGGGCCCAGGCAGCTGAAGGCACGGCCGCCAATGGTGGAGCGATTAAAGTCGGGGGATGCGCAAGAGGCCAGAATTGGAGGAGCGCAGAGATCTGGGAGGGGTTGTAGGGCTGGAGGAGGTTACAGAGATAGGGAGGGGGGGCGAGGCCATGGAGAGATTTGGAAACAAGGATGAGAATTTTAAAATCGAGGCGTGGCCGGACCGGGAGCCAATGTAGGTCAGCGAGCACAGGAGGGGGGCGATGGGTGAACGGGACTCGGTGTGAGTCAGGACACGGGGGGCAGCTGAGTACCCGAACTCTTTCGCAACCGACGGGGCGGGGGGGGGGGGGGGCCTGTGAAAAGCAGCAGCGGGGATGATACTCAGCTTAAGATTTGCCTCTGTTTTAACAAGCATGCATTGAAACGCTGGTGGAGAGTGTCGAATATCTTTCAGGGTAGGGGGAAAGGCCAGAATCAGACAGCGAAGATGCATAGGGCCCAGTAGATTTGAACATGTCTGCTAGTTCACTGGTGTTGGATGGCCTTGTTAGCGAGGTTTTCATCTGGGGGCTTGGGGGTGGCTAGCTGGCTGTCTCGAGTGGGCCAGTAACTCACAGAAAGTGACGGTTGCAAAGGCACGGACGGCCTCCCTGGTGGGCCGACTGATTGGACAGCCTGAGGGAGGCCCCGGGAAGGCATCAGGAGGTGAACTCGCTCAACCTCGGGAGCAATAGGCTAGAACCAGACCAAGGCGCTCGCTTGATTTTTTTTTTCCCAGTGACTCCCCTGGAAGGACGCGCTGCTTATTTAACAGCACGCCGAAGCTTTCACTCAAAAAAAATAATTTCTCAGTTTGGACAGAATGGTGTTTCGGCTGCAAGGGCAGAGATAGTCATCGCACAGGCAGGCGGGTACAAAAAAAAAATTATAAATCTGCATAATTAAGCATTCAAGGTTTGCTAATGGGGATTTCACATGCGTCGTGACTGGGCAAGGACATAGTTATGGATATAGCATTAGTTATTAAACTTGCGCTGGGTTTCTGCGTCCACTGAGAACAGGCTAATTGTAACAGAGGTCGCATGGTTTCACTGCCGTTCTGGGACAAAGGTCATTGAAGAAAAATTGCAAGCAGCTTTTAACCGTTTCTGTTCCTTTTCGAGGGAGGATATCTAGAGGAGTATTTTACTGGAGAAGTTTCCACATTTTGTTTGTGAATTTGGCTGAAATGTTGCCAAGGAGATATCGACACATTTTGTTTCTTTCGTTTTTTTTCCATTTGTGTTTTTTCAGCCACACTGTTACTTCAATTCCCTCCAGGCCCTCGCCGCCCCCTCCCTCTCTCTGTAACCTCCACCAGCCCGACAACCCCCCGAGGTCTCTGCGCTCCTCCAATTCTGGCCTCTTGCGATCCTCGATTTCCATCGCTCCACCATTGGCGGCCGTGCCTTCAGCTGCCTGGGCCCCAAACTCTGGAGTTCCCTCCCTAAACCTCTCCGTCTCTCTACCTCTCTCTCCTCCTTGGTGTCATATTTGACCCTGAAATGAGCTTCTGACCACATATCCGCAGCATAACAAAGACCGCCTACTTCCACCTCCGTAACATCGCCCGTCTCTGCCCTTGCCTCAGCTCATCCGCTGCTGAAACCCTCATCCATGCCTTTGTTACCTCTAGACTTGACTATTCCAACGCACTCCTGGCTGGCCTCCCACATTCCACCCTACGTAAACTTGAGGTCATCCAAAACTCGGCTGCCCGTGTTCTAACTCGCACCAATTCCCGTTCGCCCATCACTCCCTGTGCACGCTGACCTACATCGGCTCCCGGTTAAGCAGCGCCTCGATTTCAAAATTCTCATCCTTGTTTTCAAATCCCTCCATGGCCTCGCCCCTCTCTATCTCTGTAATCTCCTTCAGCCCCACAACCCCCCGAGATCTCTGCACTCCTCTAATTCTGCCCACTTGAGGATCCCTGATTTTAATCGCTCCACCATTGGTGGCCGTGCCTTCAGCTGCCTGGGCCCCAAGCTCTGGAATTCCCTCCCTAAACCGCTCCGCCTCTCCGCCTCTCTCTCCTCCTTTAAGACGCTCCTTAAAACCTCCCTCATTGACCAAGCTGCCCTAATTTATCCTTATGTGGCTCAGTGTCAAATTTTGTTTGATAATCGCTCCTGTGAAGCGCCCTGGGACGTTTTACTACGTTAAAGGTGCTATATAAATACATTTTTCAGATAAAATATGTACATTAAAAAAAAATATGGTCAGTTTGTATTTTCGGTGATATTGTCACGCGCGTGTGTGCGCGCACTTTGCTCTCATGAGCTACTGAGCCGATTATTTTCACAACCTTTCCCGTCACCGACATTCACGGGAGCGGTTTAGTGAGCGTCGCTTATCTTTCTAGTTTGATCACGGAAATCGTACCGTTTGAAAGCTGAAAAGAAAATGAGTACACCAGGGATGAGAAAAGGGCTCCAGGTTGTCACGAGTTATCCGACTCAAGTCAAAACTGTTCCCGTAACATTTGAGGCACATAAGAACATAAGAATTAGGAGCAGGAGTCGGCCATTCGGCCCCTCGAGCCTGCTCCGCCATTCAATGAGATCATGGATGACCTTCGAACTCATCTCCACTTTCCCGCCCAATCTCCATATCTCTTGATTCCCCTAGAGTCCAAAAATCTATCTCAGCCTTGAATATACTCAACGACTGAGCATCCACAGCCCTCTGGGGCAGAGAATTCCAAAGATTCACAACCCTCTGAGTGAAGAAATTCCTCCTCATCTCGGTCTTAAATGGCCGACCCCTTATCCTGAGACTATGCCCCCTGGTCTCAGACACTCCAGCCAGGGGAAACAACCTCTCAGCATCTACCCTGTCAATCCCCTTCAGAATCTTATGTTTCAATGAGATCACCTCTCACTCTTCTAAACTCCAGAGAGTATAGGCCCAATCTACACAATCTCTCATCATAGGACAGCCCTCTCATCCCAGGAATCAATCTAGTGAACCTTTGTTGCACCGCCTCCAAGACAAGTATATCCTTCCACAGGTAAGGAGACCGACAATATGCACACTATCAATGTCCCTGTTAATTTTTAAGGGGCTGCGTGCGCGGCCCATTCTCAGTTTCGCGTCTGTGTAAAATTTAACATTGGAAAAGCCGGTCCCGCGCAGCGTGCAAACGTTGCTCATTATCCAGGTGTGCTCTCACCAAAGCCTGACATAACTGCAGCAAGCCTGACTTACTCTTCTACTCATGCACCGTGTTTCAGGAGTTCGAAGGATCTGGCAGTGCTAACGGGCTGTTGTGGGAATGTCTGAAGTTTCCATTCCGTCGGATGTTCCCTCAGGCGGCCCCAGCAGCACAGCTCCAACAGTCTCCTGCTTATTTCAGGTCACACATGGGGCTCGGGTAAACTTGTGACTGCAGCTGATTCTTTTACTCGGAGCAACACATTGCGTTAAGTGTCAGCCGTGGCTCAGTGGGCGGCGCCCTCGCCTCTGGGTCAGGAGGTTGTGGGTTCAAGTCTCACTCCAGAGACTGGAGCACAAAATCTCGGCTAACACTCCCAGTGCAGTACTGAGGGAGCGCCACACTGTCAGAGGGGCAGTACTGAGGGAGCGCCGCACTGTCAGAGGGGCAGTACTGAGGGAGCGCCGCACTGTCAGAGGGGCCGTACTGAGGGAGCGCCACACTGTCGGAGGGGCAGTACTGAGGGAGCGCCGCACTGTCGGAGGGGCAGTACTGAGGGAGCGCCACACTGTCAGAGGGGCAGTACTGAGGGAGCGCCGCACTGTCAGAGGGGCCGTACTGAGGGAGCGCCACACTGTCGGAGGGGCAGTACTGAGGGAGCGCCGCACTGTCGGAGGGGCGGTACTGAGGGAGCGCCGCACTGTCGGAGGGGCAGTACTGAGGGAGCGCCGCACTGTCGGAGGGGCGGTACTGAGGGAGCGCCGCACTGTCGGAGGGGCAGTACTGAGGGAGCGCCGCACTGTCGGAGGGGCAGTACTGAGGGAGTGCTGCACTGTCGGAGGGGCAGTACTGAGGGAGTGCTGCACTGTTGGAGGGGCAGTACTCAGGGAGCGCCGCACTGTCAGAGGGGCAGTACTCAGGGAGCGCCGCACTGTCGGAGGGGCAGTACTGAGGGAGTGCTGCACTGTCGGAGGGGCAGTACTGAGGGAGCGCCGCACTGTCGGAGGGGCAGTACTGAGGGAGTGCTGCACTGTCGGAGGGGCAGTACTGAGGGAGCGCCGCACTGTCGGAGGGGCAGTACTGAGGGAGTGCTGCACTGTCGGAGGGGCAGTACTGAGGGAGCGCCGCACTGTCGGAGGGGCAGTACTGAGGGAGCGCCGCACTGTCGGAGGGGCAGTACTGAGGGAGTGCCGCACTGTCGGAGGTGCCGACTTTCGGATGAGACATTCAACCGAGGCCCCGTCTGCTCCCTCAGGTGGACGTAAAAGATCCCGTGGCACTATTTTGAAGAAGAGCAGGGGAGTTCTCCCCGGTGACCTGGGGCCAATATTTATCCCTCAAACAACATCACTAAAACAGATCATCTGGTCATTATCACATTGCTGTTTGTGGGAGCTTGCTGTGCGCAAATTGTCTGCTGCGTTTCCCACATTACAACAGTGACTACCCTTCGAATGTACTTCATTGGCTGTGAAGCGCTTTGGGACGTCCTGAGGTCGTGTCAGGCGCTATAGAAATGCGAGTCGAAAGGTTAAAGGTGCCTTGGGCCTCTGCAACTTAAAACTGTGAAGCTCCGGGTAAGGCGACGGGCCGAGGTGAATCTAAAAACAGGAGACTTACAAAGGACTGCTTTGGGCAGCTAATGGAGAAAATGAGGTTAGGCTAGGAAATATTATTAAAACTAAAAACAAGTGCTTCTAATTATATATTTCCAGCGAACAGGTGAAAAATAAAATGGTGGGGGGTCCACTGAAAGATTCCAGCTGGTATCAAGTGGCCAAGCGATAGGATCGTACAGCACAGGAGGAGGCCATTCGGCCCATCGTGCCTGCGCCGGCTCTTTGAAAGAGCTCTCCAATTAGTCCCGCTCCCCCCGTGCTCTTTCCCCACAGCCCTGCAAATATTCTCCTTTTCATCCTATTTATCCATTTCTCCTTTTTGAAAGTTACTATTGAATCTGCTCCCACCGCCCTTTCAGGCAGCGCGTTCCAGATCACAACAACTCGCCGCGTAAAAAATGTTCTTCCTATCTTTGGAATTCTCTGCCCCAGAGGGCTGTGGGTGCTGAGTCTTTGAGTATATTCAAAAGTGAGAAGTCGCACAACACCAGGTTATAGTCCAACAGTTTTATTTGAAATCACAAGCTTTCGGAGCGCTGCTCCTTCGTCAGGTGACGTATATTCAAGGCTGAGATCGATAGATTTTTGGACTCTCGGGGAATCAAGGGATATGGGGATCGGGTGGGAAAGTGGAGTTGAGGTCAATGATCAGCCATGATCTTATTAAATGGCGGAGCAGGCTCGAGGGGCCGAATGGCCGACTCCTGCTCCTAATTCTTATGTTCATATGTTCCCCCTTAATTCTTTTGCTAATTACCTTCAATCTGTGTCCTCTGGTTACCGACCCTCCTGCCCATGGAAACAGTTTCTCCTTATTTACTCCATCAAAATCCCTCATGATTTTGACCGCCTCTATTAAATCTCCCCTTAATTTGCTCTGCTCAGACAAACAGAATGGAAGGTGGAGCAGGGGGGGGGGGGGGCGGTCAGAGGGGGGAATATAACTGTAGCAGGGCTTGCTGGATGTCTCCTCATTATCGTGGCCAAGCCTGACTAAACTACCATGCGGAAATTCTCAAACCTCCTCCTTCACACCGAGCGGAAGTGTGAACGCCCCTGGCATCATTCCCGCCAACACATTAGCTTCTCAAACCGCACTGGTAATTAGCGTGAAATCTTTCACATTCTTCTTTTGATTTTGGACTGGCATTCATGAGGCAGCTACTGTCGTTCACGCTCTGGAATCTGTTCTCAGGAGGCCAGTGGTTTTTGGGCTTGTGTGCCTGTCGCTGAGCTATAGGAATACCAGGAGTCGACTCTTCCAGGATCCAAGCCAAGAGAATAATCTGCTTTCGTTAGGCAGAATTCGCAGCACAGAAACAGGCCATTCGGCCCAACCGGTCCGTGCCGGTGTTTCTGCTCCACACGAGCCTCCTCCCGCCCCTCTTCATCTCACCCCATCAACATATCCTTCCATTCCTTTCTCCTCATGTGCTGAAAAGAACATAAGAAAGAGGAGCAGGAGTCGGCCATTCGGCCCCTCAAGCCCACTCCGTCATTCAATAAGATCATGGCTGATCTTCTACCTCAACTCCACCTTCTTGCAAGATCCCCGTATGCCCTCATTCCCTTAGTGTCCCAAAATCTATCGATCTCTGTCTTGAATATACTCAATGACTCAGCATCCACAGCCCTCTGGGGTAGAGAATTCCAAAGATTCACAACCCTCTGAGTGAAGACATTTCTCCTCATCTCAGTCCTAAATGACCAACCCCTTATTCTGAGACTGTAACCCCTGGTTCTAGACTCTCCAGCCAGGGGAAACATCCTCCCTGCATCTACCCTGTCAATCCACTTCAGAATCTTATGGGGGAAAAATTCAGTTGGATGCGCCTCTCGTTAGCGCCTTAAGAGGGCGCTAATAGGGCGCAAAGCAACTAGCGCCCGGGCGCGGCGATGTTTGCGCCTGCTCGCGAAATTAACTACACATTTTGTGGCGGCGCTAAATACTACCGCCACGATCTCCTGCGCCCGCAGATCGTGACGTCAGTCGAGTGCGCAACGCCCCGGTAGCGCCCCGGAGCGGATATTAAGTGGCGCCCCCTGCCTTACCGCCTGCCGCTAGCAACGACAGGTTGAGGGGAGCGTTTTGCAGTCAGGAAGGGACTGGGGGAGCACTATTTAAAGGCGACCGCTTCCTGCCTTTTTTTGTTGGTGACATTTTTGCACCACGCATTCTGAGAGAGAGAGAGAGACTTCTGGAGAGATTCAACGTGTGTGAAGGAGTTTTGGGTACTGAGCAGCACTTTGCAGGTTCATTTTGATTTGCCCTTCCTTGCATCTATTTAGAAGAGACTGTGGGGGCTGCACTCTGAGCTCTTTCCCTGTTTCTCTCCATTGTTCTTTCCAGCAGATTTGATGTACAGGTCTCTCCAGGCCGAGATTCAAGGCTGCAATGAGCAGGATGTGGATGGAGAGCAAGATCAACCCTCCCCTTTAAGAACTGGCCGGCGCCATTGTGTCTGTGTTCCATTGCTGACTGACATCACATGAGCTTCGCCAGCGCTCTGAGGTAGCGCCTCGCTCCTCGGCCTTTGCGCCTTAAGACAGGTGTGTAGCGCCTGATTTAGCGCTCCAATCACCTCCAGGGGCGATAAAAGCCAAGTTTGCAGTCGGAGGCGATAATTAGCGGCAGGCGCTAATCTTTGTGCCCAGCCGATAATTGCGCCCCAAATGGAGCGATACTGAATTTCTCCCCCTATATGTTTCAATGAGATCACCTCTCATTCTTCATTATCTAGCCTCCCCTTGAATGCATCTACGCTATTCGCCTCAACCAGTCCCTGTGGTAGCGAGTTCCACATTCTCACAACTCTCTGGGCAAAGTTCTGGGCTCCCCCACAAGGGGCAGCATCTTCTCTTACGACGAATACATGATACTAAACTGTGAAACACAGAAGAGAGAAATTTATTGTTAAACCTTCTCGATATATAATCAGGTGAGTGTCAGACTTTCTGTATGTAACTGTCACTTTCCTGAACTCCCAACTCTTCTTCAAAGAAGTGAGTTGTGTCAGGAATCTGACACTGAGGAGTATTTTAGACAATCAGCATAAATTTTCTTTTATCTCTCTCACACGGAGATGCTTCATCATTATACTACCACCGAAAACAAAATCATTTCACCACTAATTCCCAGCAGATCCCGGCTGTTAATTCTTGATTCAGTGGAAACGCATCCATGTCGTATCTTTTGGGTAGATGGTATCAATGCATAGTGGTTAACGGTGGGGTTCTCCCTCTAACTCCCTCTGCCTCGCCACCTCCCTCTTCTGCTTTAAGACGCTCCTTAAGACCCACCTTTTTGACCAAGCTTTTGGTCATGCTATGTCTAACTGTCTTAGGGGGAAAAATTCGGTTGGTTAGCGCGGCGATTTTAGCGCCGCTCGCGAAATTGACCAGTTGTTTTGCGGCGGCGCTAAACACTACCGCCACGATCTTCTGCGTCCGCAGGTCGTGACGTCAGTCGAGCGTGCAACGCCCCGGTAGCGCTCCAGACCGGATATTGAGTCGCGCCCCCTGCCTTAGCGCCTGCCGCTAAGAACGACAGGTAGAGGGGATCGTTTTCAAGTCGGGAAGGGGCTGGGGGAGCGCTATTTAAAGGCGGGCGCTTCCTGCCTTTTCTTGTCGGCAAAATTTTTGGTTTTAACGCTGTCCTAAGGAGTTTTGGCCCTCAGCACCACTTTTGAGGTTCCTAAGCGCCGAGCTCTTTCCCTGGGCCTATCCATTAGTGCTTCCAACACAATTGCTTTTGAGGTCTCTCCAGGCCGAGATTCAAGGCTGCAATGAGCAGGGAGTGGCTGGCCAGCAAGATGGCCCCTCCCCTTTAAGAACTGGACGGCGGCAGTCTGTCTGGCTTCCATGGTAATGGACATCGCCTGAGCTTCAGTAGTGTTCTGAGGTAGTGCCTCGCTCCCCGACGTTTGCGCCTTAAGAGAGGTGTGTAGCGCCTGATTTAGCGCCCAAATCACCTCCAGGGGCGATAGAGGCGAATTTTGCAGTTGGAGGCGATAATTAGCGCCGGGCGCTAAACTTTGCACCCGGCCGATATTAGCGCCCCAAAATGGGCGATACCCAATTATTCCCCCTTAGTGTCCATTCTTGTTTGATCACGCCTCTTTCAACGTTTTTCTTGCATTAAGGGCGTTATATAAATACAAGTTGTAAAAAGAAAAAGAAAGACTTGCATTTCTATAGCGTCTTTCACGACCACAGGACGTCCCAAAGCACTTCACAGCCAATGAAGTACTTTTTGAAGTGTAGTCACTGCTGTAATGTAGGAAACGCAGCAGCCAATTTGCGTACAGCAAGCTCCCACAAACAGCAATGTGATAATAACCAGATAATCTGTTTTAGTGATGTTGGTTGAGGGGAAAATATTTACCAGGACACCGGGGAGAACTCCCCTGCTCTTCTTCAAAATAGTGCCATGGGATCCTTTACGTCCACCTGAGGGGGCAGACGGGGCCTCAGTTTAACGTCTCATCCCAAAGACAGCACCTCTAAGACAGTGCAGCGCTCCACTGGAGTGTTGACCTTGATTTTTGTGCTCAAGTCTCTGGAGTGGGACCTGAACCCACAACCTTCTGACTCAGAGGCGAGGGTGCTGCCCACTGAGCCACAGCTGACACTGGCAGTTGAGGTGTGGAATTAGCCTACTCAGGACTGTGGACTTTATGGCATAGCTTCTGGTAGCCAAATATGTAAAAATCCAATTTTTTTAAATTCGTTTATGGGATGTAGGCGTTACTGGCAAGGCCGGCATTTATTGCCCATCCCTAATTGCCCTTGAGAAGGTGGTGGTGAGCTGCCTTCTTGAACCGCTGCAGTCCGTGTGGTGAAGGTACTCCCACAGTGCTGTTAGGGAGGGAGTTCCAGGATTTTGACCCAGCGACAATGAAGGATCGGCGATATACTTCCAAGTCAGGACGGATGTGTGACTTGGAGGGGAACTTGGAGGTGGTGGTGTTCCCATGCACCTGCTGCCCTTGTCTTCTAGGGTGGTAGAGGTCGCGGGTTTGGGAGGTGCTGCCGAAGAAGCCTTGGCGAGTTGCTGCAGTGCATCTTGTAGATGGTACACACTGCAGCCACGGTACACTGGTGGTGGAGGGAGTGAATGTTTAAGGTGGTGGATGGGCTGCCAATCAAGTGGGCTGCTTTGTCCTGGATGGTGTCGAGCTTCTTGGGTGTTGTTGGAGCTGCACTCATCCAGGCAAGTGGAGCGTATTCCATCACACTCCTTACTTGTGCTTTGTAGATGGTGGAAAGGATTTGGGGAGTCACGAGGTGAGACACTCGCCACAGAATTCATAGCCTCTGACCTGTTCTTGTTGCCACAGTATTTATGTGGCTGGTCCAGTTAAGTTTCTGGTCAATGGTGACACCCAGGATGTTGATGGTGGGGGATTCGGTGATGGTAATGCCATTGAATGTCAAGGGGCGGTGGTGAGACTCTCTCTCGTTGAAGATAGTCATTGCCTGGCACTTGCGTGGCGCGAATGTTACCTGCCACTTATCAGCCCAAGCCTGAACGTCGTCCAGGTCTTGCTGCATGCGGGCATGGACTGCTTCATTATCTGAGGAGTTGCGAATGGAACTGAACACTGTGCAATTATCAGCGAACATCCCCACTTCTGACCTTATGATGGAGGGAAGGTCATTGATGAAGCAGCTGAAGATGGTTGGGCCTAGGACACTGCCCTGAGGAACTCCTGAGGAGATAGATATATTTCTTAAGGCTAAAGGGATCAAGGGATATGGGGAGAAAGCAGGGACAGGGTACTGAATTTGGATGATCAGCCATGATCTCATTAAATGGCGGAGCAGGCTCGAGGGGCCGAATGGCCTACTCCTGCTCCTATCTTCTATGCTTCTATGAACTCCTGCAGCGATGTCCTGGGGCTGAGATGATTGACATCCAACAACCACAACCATCTTCCTTTGTGCTAGATATGACTCCAGCCAGTGGAGAGTTTTCCCCCTGATTCCCATTGACTTCAATTTTACTAGGGCTCCTTGATGCCACACTCGGTCAAATGCTGCCTTGATGTCAAGGGCAGTCACTCTCACCTCTGGAATTCAGCTCCTTTGTCCATGTTTGGACCAAGGCTGTAATGAGGTCTGGAGCCGAGTGGTCTTGGCGGAACCCAAACTGGGCATCAGTGAGCAGGTTATTGGTGACTAAGTGCTGCTTGATAGCACTGTCGATGACACCTTCCATCACTTTGCTGATGATTGAGAGTAGACTGATGGGGCGGTAATTGGCTGGATTGGATTTGTCCTGCTTTGTGTGGACAGGACATACCTGGGCAGTTTTCCACATTGTCGGATAGATGCCAGTGTTGTAGCTGTACTGGAACAGCTTGGCTAGAGGTGTGGCTAGTTCTGGAGCACAAGTCTTCAGCACGATAGCCGGGATGTTTTCGGGGCCCACAGCCTTTGCTGTATCCAGTGTGCTCAGCTGTTTCTTGATGTCATGTGGAGTGAATCGAATTGGCTGAAGACTGGCTACTGTGATGGTGGGGACCTCAGGAGTAGGCCGATATGGATCATCCACTCGACACATCTGGCTGAAGATGGTTGCAAATGCTTCAGCCTTGTCTTTTGCACTCACGTGCTGGGCTCCACCATCATTGAGGATGGGGATATTCCTGGAGCCTCCTCCTCCTCCCGTTAGTTGTTTAATGGTCCACCACCATTCACGACTGGATGTGGCAGGACTGCAGAGCTTTGATCTGATCCGTTGATTGTGGCATCGCTTAGCTCGTTAACATTATTAAATTCTGGACCCTCGTTTAAAACTCTCCTTAAAATCTACCTCGTTGACCAGTTCTAATATCTCCTTCTGTGGCTCGGTGTCAAATTTCATTTGATAATCGCTCCTGTGAAGTGTCTTGGGACGTTTCACTATGTTAAAGGCACTGTATAAATACAAGGTGTTGTAAATTTATCTAGAAGGGAGTAGTTCTCTAACTGAGGGAACAGTTCAGTGAGAGCACACTGAATGAAATATTGCACAGTGATGTGTGAACCCTGATCTTCTACACACACAATGACGGGTCTTTCAGCTCTTCAGTCGAGCCACTCTTGGGAGATAGTCAGTAACTCCCAACGTCCCCACACCTGAAAAGTTACTGACTCTAGTCTGTTGAAGGCACCTAGAGGCAAAAGTCTACCAGCTCTGCTAAAGCTCATTAAATCCCCCGAAAAAATGTGTATTAAAATATCGCCACATAATTAGACCCGCACAAAAGGAGTATGTGACTATATTTGATAAGTGAGGACCAGATAAAAATTCAGCAACAGGGACCTTCCTCGAGTGTGTTGAGCTCGGAGCCCAAAGCATCAAATAGGAGAGTTGCAACAGTATACAATAGCTGGGATCTAGGGATATATTTCTCTGGAATTCCCTCCCTAAACCTCTTCACACACAGCAAGCTCCCACAAACAGCAATGTGATAATGACCAGCTAGTCTGTTTTAGTGATGTGGATTGAGGGATAAGACACCGGGGAGAACTTCGAAATAGTGGCCGTGGGATCTTTTACATCCACCTGAGAGAGCAGACGGGGCCTCGGTTTAACGTCTCATCCAAAAGACGGTACCTCTGACAGTGCAGCACTCCCTCAGCACCACACTGGGAGTGTCAGCCTAGATTTATGTGCTGGAGTGGGACTTGAACCCACAATCTTCTGACTCAGAGGCAAGTCTGCTACCCACTGAGCCAGAGCTGACACAGGCCAACTAGTCCGTGCCGGTGTTTATGCTCCACACGAGCATCCTCCCACCCCTCTTCATCTCACCCCATCAACACAGCCTTTGTTTTCATTCTGGGAATGAGAAGCCTTCTGTTGTTTCCCAGTGTCCACTGAAACCTTTAGTTGCAGATTATGACGGGTTTTGGTCGAGTAAATGAGGAGAAACTGTTTCCAGTGGCAGGAGGGTCGGTAACCAGAGGACACAGATTTAAGGTAATTGGCAAAAGAACCAGAGGGGGAGAGGAGGAGAATTTTTTTTATGCAGCGAGTTGTTGAATTCTGCAATGCACAGCCTGAAAGGGCGGTGGAAGCAGATTCAATTACATAGAATATACGGCACAGAAACAGGCCATTCGGCCCAACCTGTCCATGCCGGCGTTTATGCTCTTCTCGAGCCTCCTCCCGTCTTTCCTCATCTAAATCTATCAGCGTAACCCTCGATTCCCTTCTCCCTCATATGCTTGTCCAGCCTCCCCTTAAATGCATCTATACTATTCGCCTCAACCACTCCCTGTGGTAGCGAGTTCCACATTCACACCACTCTCTGGGTAAAGAAGTTTCTTCTGAATTCCCCCATTGGATTTCTTGGTGACTATCTTATATTGATGGCCTCTAGTTATGCTCTTCCCCACAAGTGGAAACATTCTCTCTGTATCCACTCTATCAAAATTCTTCATAATTTTAAAGACCTCTATTAGGTCACCCCTCAGCCTTCTTTTTTCAAGAGAAAAGAGACCCAGCCTGTTCATCCTTTCATGATAGGTATACCCTCGCATTTCTGGTATCATCCTTGTAAATCTTCTCTGCACCCTCTCCAGTGCCCCGATATCCTTTTTAGAATATAACGACCAGAACTGCACGCAGTACTCGAAGTGTGGTCTAACCAAGGTTTGGTACAGGTTTAGCATAACTTCTCTACTTTTCAATTCTATCCCTCTAGAAATAAACCCTAGTGCTTGGTTTGCTTTTTTTATGGCCTTATTAACGTGCGTTGCTACTTTAGCAACATTGAAAAGGGAATTGGATAAATACTTGAAAAGGAAAATATTTGCAGGAATGTGGGGAAAGAGCGGGGGGAGTGGGACTAATTGGAGAGCTCTTTCAAAGAGCCGGCACAGGCACGATGGGCCGAATGGCCTCCTTCTGTGCTGCATCCCATTAGATATTAAAAACTTACAAAAATGTTTTTTAAACACAGCCAACGGTGGGAATAATTCAGTCTCAAATGGTTAACATAATAGTACCTCATTTTACTAAAGATAATGCAGCTGTGAACAGCAATTTCTGTTTCAAATTTCGTGCTAAAAAGCAGAAATGACAATGCAGGGGAATAGAACAAGTTGTCTTTTTGCAATGCAGTAACAACATTAAGCACTGCTTTTACGAGCATTGAGCATTCCCTGGGTGACAGCACTACAGTAATGCTCCAGGATAGGAATATTGGAGGGCCTCTATAGTCTTACCCTTAAGTATTCGTCTGAGAAAGGCACCCAAGTGTGTAACAAACGTAGAAGACATGGTTAAAAAAAAAAAGCACAATTTAAATAGTGAGCGACGACGCTCACGATAGGCCAGGGACAGAAACTAGGATCAGACTGGCCGGTTTGGAGCTACGGATCAGGAAAGAAAGACTTGCATTTCTATAGCGCCTTTCACGACCACCGGACGTCCCAAAGCGCTTTACAGCCAATGAAGTACTTTTTGAAGTGTAGTCGTTGTTGTAATGTAGGAAACACGGCAGCCAATTTGTGCACAGCAAGCTGAGGAGGCCGTTCAGCTCATCGAGCTTGTTCCACCATTCGATTAGATCATGGCTCATCTGTATCTTAGCTCCATCCACCTGCCTTGGTTCCATAACCCTATTACCCTTACCCAACAAAAATCTATCAATCTCAGTTTTGACATTTTCAATTGACACCCCCCCCCCCCCACCCCTACCCTCAACAGCTTTTTGGGGGAGAGAGTTCCAGATTTCCACTACCCACCTATCTGGTCAATATCTCAATGCTGTTTGTGGGACCTTGCTGTGCGCAAAAAGCATTTCAAGTGATGTAACTTGACTTACAGTTCAATAGTTACATATGAACGTAAGAATTCTCTCCGTCCCATCCCATATTTTGGCAGGCGTTCATAATCCTGATCACAATGGACCAGATTTTGCTGTCAAAATAACATAAGAACACAAGAACCAGGAGCAGGAGTCGGTCATTTGGCCCCTCGAGCCTGCTCGGCCATTCAATAAGATCATGGCTGATCTTCGACCTCAACTCCACTTTCCCGCCCGATCCCCATATCCCTCGATTCCCCTAGAGTCCAAAAATCTATCGATCTCAGCCTTGAATATACTCAACGACTGAGCCTCCACAGCCCTCTGGGGCAGAGAATTCCAAAGATTCACCACCCTCTGAGTGAATAAATTCCTCCTCATCTCAGTCCTAAATAGCCGACCCTTTATCCTGAGACTGTGACCCCTGGTTCTAGACTCTCCAGCCAAGGGGAAACAGCCTCTCAGCATCTACCCTGTCAATCCCCTTCAGAATCTTGTATGTTTCAATGAGATCACCTCTCATTCTTCTAAACTCCAGAGAGCATGGGCCCATTCTACTGAATCTCTCCTCATAGGACAGCCCTCTCATCCCAGGGATCAATCTAGTGAACCTTCGTTGCACCGCCTCTAAGGCAAGTATATAAGGAGACCAAAACTGTGCACAGTACTCCAGGTGTGATCTCACCAAGGCCCTGTACAATTGTAGCAAGACTTCCTTACTCTTGTACTCCAACCCTCTTGCAATAAAGGCCAGGATGCCATTTGCCTTCCTAATTGCTTGCTGTACCTGCATGCTAACTCTCTGTGTTTCCTGTACGAGGACACCTAATTCTCTCTGAACACCAACATTTAATAGTTTCTCACCATTTAAAAAAATATTCTGTTTTTCTATTCTTCCTACCAAAGTGAATAACCTCACATTTCCCCACATTATACTCCATCTGCCACCTTATTGCCCACTCACTTAACCTGTCTATATCCCTTTGCAGACTCTTTGTGTCCTCCTCACAGCTTACTGTCCCACCCAGCTTTGTATCGTCAGCAAACTTGGATAAATTCTGATTTAATTGTCCAGACTATCTGTATTTGACGTTTTTTTTAAAAAGGTTAGCAAATGCGGTAGAAGTTGGATATTTTCAATATCCAGTTAGGAATCAGGATTTGGGATACACATATACCTCTAATGAGAGTGGCCAAGGCTATAATATGTGTTTGTGCCTTAATTGACTTCCATTTACCGTCACTGAGCAACAAAGGACCTAAGCAATGAATTGCTCCCAAGCTTTGGGATATAAATGTTCGTTTGGAGTTACTGAGCAATCTACATATAATTTCCACTGAAAGTGAATACTACGTTAGCTCAAGATGATTTAAATAGGGTCATTTTTTTTTCCCGGAACATAGCCTGTTGATGCGCCACCTCCAGCTTACAATAACACTTCAGCATTCATCAGTCTGAGGAAAGGCAGGCGTTTCAATGTTTGTTAAACGCACCAGAGGAATTGGGATAAAATTGTAAGGAAAATTCATTACAGCCAACATTTAACTGGCTACGACTGCGAGAAAAATGTTCATTAAAATATATCTCAGTGGGCAGCACCCTCGTCTCTGAAGGTCGTGGGTTCAAGTCCCACTCCAGAGACTTGAGCACAAAAATCTAGGCTGACACTCCCAGTGCAGTACTGAGGGAGTGCCGCACTGTCAGAGGTGCCGTCTTTCGGACGAGCCGTTAAACCGAGGCCCCGTCTGCTCCCTCAGGTGGACGTAAAAGATCCCACGGCCACTATTTCGAAGAAGAGCAGGGGAGTTATCCCCGGTGTCCTTTTGTGCCAATATTTATCCCTCAACCAACATCACTAAAAACAGATTATCTGGTAGTTACCACATTGCTGTTTGTGGGAGCTTGCTGTGCGCAAATTGGATGCCGCATTTCCGACATTACAACAGTGACCACACTTCAGAAAAGTATTTAATTGGCTGTAAAGTGCTTTGGGACTCCCGGTGGTTGTGATAGGCGCTATAGAAATGCAATTCCTTCTTTCTTTTAACACACGCAGCCTACTCTATGAAAACCAAACTGTAAGCACCAGCTGTGGTATAAACCTCACAATAAGCAAAATGCCCCATTTCACTGGGGTCCCACAGCTTGCTTTGAATATAATGGCTAAATTCCTGCACATTCTGATGCAGAACAAGTTACAGTCAGTTTGGATAGAAAGGGAATATTAATATAATACAAATTGAAAATGTACTGACTGAGCAAAGTAGCAAAGAAAAAAAGCAATTATCAATGACTCACAGAGATATTGTCCAAAGTCTCGATCACCCACCACCCCTGTGCTCGCTGACCCACATTGGCTCCCAGTCGGCAACATTTTGACTTTAAAATTACATCGGATTACATCGGATATACGGCACAGAAACAGGCCATTCGGCCCAACCAGTCCATGCCGGTGTTTATGCTCCACTCGAGCCTCCTCCTGTCTTTCCTCATCTAAATCTATCAGCGTAACCCTCGATTCCCTTCTCCCTCATATGTTTGTCTAGCCTCCCCTTAAATGCATCCATACTATTCGCCTCAACCACTCCCTGTGGTAGCGAGTTCCACATTCTCACCACTCTCTGGGTAAAGAAGTTTCTTCTGAATTCCCGACTGGATTTCTTGGTGACTATCTTATATTGATGGCCTCTAGTTTTGCTCTTCCCCACAAGTGGAAACACTCTCTCTGTATCCACTCTATCAAAACCTTTCATAATTTTAAAGACTATTAGGTCACCCCTCAGCCTTCTTTTTTCAAGAGAAAAGAGACCCAGCCTGTTCATCCTTTCCTGATATGTATACCCTCGCATTTCTGGTATCATCCTTGTAAATCTTCTCTGCACCCTCTCCAGTGCCTCTATATCCTTTTTAGAATATGGCGACCAGAACTGCATGCAGTAATCCAAGTGTGGTCTAACCAAGGTTCGATACAGGTTTAGCATAACTTCACTACTTTTCAATTCTATCCCTCTAGAAATAAACCCTAGTGCTTGGTTTGCTTTTTTTATGGCCTTGCTAACCTGTGGCGCATCTTTTAGTGATTTGTGTATTTGTACTCCGAGATCCCTTTGTTCCTCCACCCCACCTAGACTCACACCCTCCAAGTGATAAGTGACCTCCCTATTCTTCCTACCAAAATGTAATACCTCACATTTATCTGTGTTGAACTTCATTTGAATTCTCATCCTTGTTTTCAAATCCCTCCATGGCCTCGCTCCCTCCCTATCTCTGTAACCTCCTCCTGCCCCACAACCCCCCGAGATCTCTGCGCTCCTCTAATTCTGGTCCCTTGAGCATCCCTGATTTTAATCGCTCCACCATCAGCTGCCTGGGCCCTAAGCTCTGGAATTTCCTCCCTAAACCTCTCCGCCTCTCTTTTCTTCTTTAAGATGCTCCTTAAAACCTACCTCTTTGACCAAGTGTTTGGACACCTGTCCTAATATCTCCTGATGTGGCTTGGTGTCAAATTCTGTTCTATAATCGCTGCTGGGAGATTTTACAACGTTAAAGGCGCTATATAAATTCTAGTTGTTTTTGTATAGGATATATACTTAAGACTAAACATTTTATTGGGCATCTGTAGTCATTTTTATGATACATTAGTATGTGTCCTACAGAACTTGGAAATCTACGTTATGTCATTCAGGCTAATGTCCATAACAAAATGCTTAAAGATGCAGATCTTTAAGAAACTTTGGGGGTGAAATTCCAGGATACATAGTCCCTGGCTGGAGGAGTTAATGGAATGCTAGCCTTTATATCTAGATGGCTAGAATATAAATGGATTGGAAGTTTTGCTACAGCTACACAAAGCCCTGGTTAGACCTGGAGCACTGTGTACAGTTCTGGGAACCGCACCTTCGAAAGGATATATTGGCCTCCCTGCTGTCTGCCACAGGGAACGCCATCGCAAGAATCCTCCTCAATCGCCTTCTCCCAGTGGCTGAAGAGCTCCTCCCAGATTCGCAATGTGGATTCCGTCCACTAAGGGGCACAATGGACATGATCTTCACCGCGCGTCAACTACAAGAGAAATGCAGAGAACAGCACCAACTGCTGTACATGGTCTTCTTTGATCTCACAAAGGCCTTCGACACCGTCAACCATGAGGGATTATGGAGTGTCCTCCGCAAATTCGGCTGGCCTCAAAAGTTTGTCACCATCCTCCGCCTGCTTCACGACAACATGCAAGCCATGATCCTGACCAACGGATCCACCACAGACCCAATTCACGTACGGTCCGGGGTCAAGCAAGGATGTGTCATTGCACCAACGCTCTTCTCGATCTTCCTGGCTGCAATGCTCCATCTCACCCTCAGTAAGCGCCCCGCTGGAGTGGAGCTAATCTACAGAACAAACGGGAAACTGTTCAACCTCCGTCGCTTCCAGTCCAGATCCAAGGTCGTCCCATCCTCTGTCATCGAATTACAGTATGCAGACGACGCTTGCGTCTGCGTACAATCTGAGGCCGAACTCCAAACCATCGTCAACACCTTCACTGAAACGTACGAGAGCATGGGCCTTACACTAAACATCCGTAAGACAAAGGTCCTCTACCAACCTGCCACCGCCACACAGTATTGCTCCCCGATTATTAAAATCTACGACGAGGCCTTGGACAACGTGGACCACTTTCCATACCTCGGGAGCCTACTGTCAACAAGGGCAGACGTCAATGACAAAGTCCAACACCGCCTTCAGTGTGCCAGTGCAGCCTTCGGTCGCCTGAGGAAGAGAGTGTTTGAAGACCAGGACCTCAAACCCGGCACTAAGCTCATGGTCTACAAAGCAGTAGTGATACCCGCCCTCCTGTATGCCTCAGAGACATGGACCATGTACAGCAGGCACCTCAAAGCACTGGAGAGGTACCACCAACGCAGCCTCCACAAGATCCTGCAAATCCATTGGCAGGATAGGTGCACCAACGTCAGTGTTCTCGCTCAGGCCAACATCCCCAGCATCAAAGCTTTGACCACGCTCGATCAGCTCCGATGGACGGGTCACATTGTCCGCATGCCCGATACGAGACTCCCAAAACAAGCGCTCTACTCGGAGCTCCGACACGGCAAGAGAGCCCTAGGTGGACAGAGGAAACGCTTCAAGGACACCCTCAAAGCCTCCTTGAAAAAGTGCAACATCCCCACTGACACCTGGGAATCCCTGGCCCAAGACCACACAAAGGAAGGCGCCGAACACCTCGAGTCTCTTCACTGGAAGCAAGCGGAAGCCAAGCGCAAACAGCGGAAGGAGCGCACGTCAACCCAAGCACCCCACCCACCCGCCCCTTCAACCACCGTCTGCCCCACCTGTGACAGAGACTGTAGGTCCCGCATTGGACTCATCAGTCACCTGAGAACTCATTTTTAGTGTGGAAGCAAGTCATCCTCGGTTCCGAGGGACTGCCTAAGACGACGAAGATATTGGCCTTGGAAGGAGTGCAGCGCAGATTCACCAGAATGTTACCCCGGCCCCAAGAGTTAGATTATGAGGAGAGATTACATAAACTAGGCTTGTATTCTGTGGAATATAGAAGGTTAAGGAGCAATTTGATTGCGTTTTTTAGGATTTGGAAAGGAATGGGTAGGGTAGAGAGAGTGAGAGAAACTTGTTCTGCTGGTGGGGGAGTCCAGGACAAGAGGACATCACCTTAAAATCAGAGCCTGGCCATTCAGGAGAGAAGTTAAGAAACACTTCTTCACGCAAAGGGTGGTAGGAGTGAGGAACTCTCACCCACAAAGAGCAGTAGATGCTGGGGCTCAATTTATAATTTTAAATCTGAGATCGATAGATGTTTGCTCGACAAGAGTTTAACGGAATATGGAGCCAAGGCGGGTGGATGGAGTTAGGATACAGATTAGCCATGATGTCACTGAATGGCGGAACAGGCTCGAGGGGCTGAATGGCCTCCTCCTGTTCCTGTGAGTGGTGGGAGTTGGGAGTCCTGGTTGCCTGTAGCCATGGATGCTCAACGCCTTGTCCCAAACCCTGGACTGAGTAACATGCTCGGGGTGAGTACTGTCAGGCCTGCAAGGGAACACCACTGGTGCCCACCTTCATCTGCCAGCAAGAAAAGCGAAGCGTCTCCTGTATAGAAGTCATTCTTCAGTGTCAGCCGTGGCTCAGTGGGCAGCACTCTCACCTTGGAGTCAGTAACTCATGGGTTCAGAGTCCCACTCCAGAGGATTAAGCACATAAGCTAGGCTGACACACCAGTGCCAGTACTGAGGGAGTGCTGCACTGTTGGAGGTGGCGTCTTTCAGATGAGACGTTAAACTGATGCCCCGTCTGCTCTCTCAGGTGGATGTAAAAGATCACATGGCCACTATTTCGAAGAAGAGCAGGGGAGTTCTCCCCGGTGTCCTGGCAAATAGTTATCCCTCAATCAACATCACTAAAACAGATTATCTGGTTGTGGGAGCTTGCTGTGCGCAAACTGGCGTGCCACGTTTCCTACATTACAACAGTGACTACACTTCAAAAAGTACTTCATTGGCTGTAAAGCGCTTTGGGACGTCCTGAGGTTGCAAAGGGTGAAATATAAATGCAAGTCTTTTTTTTTTATAGAAAGATGAAAGTCCCCTTTCCATCTGGCAATATCTGGGGCTTTTTTCCCAACTCCCAGTGGGGCGCACCAGTGCTGCTGAACCCCCTTTATGGGCGAAATTCTCAGGAACCTCTTTTTTTATTCATTCACGGGATGTGGGCATCGCTGGCAAGGCCAGCATTTATTGCCCATCCCCTAGTTGCCCTTGAGAAGGTGGTGGTGAGCCGCCTTCTTGAACCGCTGCAGTCCGTGTGGTGAAGGTGCTCCCACAGTGCTGTTAGGGAGGGAGTTCCAGGATTCTGACCCAGCGACGATGAAGGAACGGACGAGATTTTCCAAGTCAGGATGGTGTGTGACTTGGAGGGGAACTTGGAGGTGGTGGTGTTCCCATGCGCCTGCTGCCCTTGTCCTTCTAGGTGGTAGAGGTCGCGGGTTTGGGAGGTGCTGCCGAAGAAGCCTTGGCGAGTTGCTGCAGTGCATCTTGTAGATGGTACACACTGTAGCCACGGTGCGCCGGTGGTGGAGGGAGTGAATGTTTAAGGTGGTGGATGGGGTGCCAATCAAACGGTCTGTTTGGTCCTGGATGGTGTCGAGCTTCTTGAGTGTTGTTGGAGCTGCACTCATCCAGGCAAGTGGAGAGTATTCCATCACACTCCTTACTTGTGCCTTGTAGATGGTGGAAAGGTTTTGGGGAAGAGGTGGAACCTCTTTGAAGACCTGTCAATGGCCCTCTCCTATTGGAAAATAGCTGGAACTAAAATTTGGACAAGACGAGGGACAACCTCGCTCCACATCAGTTGCAATTTTGCCCTGTCCAAAAGTTCAGGTTGTTAATATTGAAAAACATCTCTTTATACAAGAGCTTTACTAGATTGAGGAGATTTACCAGAATGGTAGCAGGGATGAGGGACTTCAGTTATTTGGAGAGACTAGAGAAGCTGGGATCGTTCTCCTTAGAGCAGAGAAGGCTATGGGGACATTTAATAGAGATGTTCAAAATTATGAAGGGTTTTGATAGAGTAAATAAGGAGAAATTGTTTCCACTGGCAGAAGGGTTGGTAACCAGAGGACACAGATTTAAGGTAATTGGCAAAAGAACCATAGGAGAGATGAAGAGAATTTTTTTTACGCAGTGAGTTGTGATCTGGAACGCGCTGCCTGAAGGGTCGGTGGAAGCAGATTCAATAGTAACTTTCAAAAGGGAATTGGATAAATACTTGAGAAGGAAAAAAATTTGCAGGGCTGTGGGGAAAGAGCAGGGGGAGCGGGACAAATTGGCTAGCTCTATCAAAGAGCCGGCACAGGCACGATGGGCATTATATTGGCCAAGAGCTATAATAAGAGCAGAGATACATCCGTCAAATAAATGATTGTTTTTGGTTTCAAGCATGCAATAAACATTGGGCTGTCTCTCTGTTACTGTGGCGCCCTAGCTGTAGGCCCTGCATCTTGCGAGCACAGTTCGCGGTTGATATTATGGGCTACTTACTGTCGGATCATAGGAACAGGAGGAGGCCATTCAGCCCCTCGAGCCTGTTCTGCCATTCAATTAGATCATGGCTGATCCATACCTCAACTTCATTTACCCACCTTGGTTCCGTAACCCTTAATACCCTTACCCAACAAAAATCTATTAATCTCGGGTTTGAAATTTTCAATTGACCCCCCAGCCTCAACAGCTGTTTGGGGGGAGAGAGTTCCAGATTTCCACTACCCTTTGTGTGAAGAAGTGCTTCCTGTCATCACCCCTGAACAGCGTGGCTCTAATTTTAAGGTTCTGCCCCCTTGTCCTGGACTGAGGAAATAGTTTTGCTCTATCTACCCTATCAACTCCTTTAATCATCTTAATGATCTTAAACACCTCAGTTCGATCACCCCTAATCTTCTATACTCGAGGGAATACAAGCCTAGTCTACCCCAGAGGGCTGTGGAGGCTCAGTCATTGGGTATATTCAAGACAGAAGTCGATAGATTTCTGACTAGTGAAGGACATCAAGGGATATGGCGATAGGGCCGGTGAATGGAGTGGAGGCAGAAGATCAGTCATGATCTCATTGAATGGCGGCGCAGGCTCGAAGGGCCGAATGGCCGACTCCTGCTCCTATTTCTTATGTTCTTATGCAACCTGTCCTCATAATTTAACCCTTTTATCCCCGGTATCATTCTGGTGAATCTGCGCTGCACCCCCTCCAAGGCCGATATCTCCTTCCCGAGGTGCGGGGCCCAGAACTGAGCACAGTTACTCCGGATGGGGTCTGAGCAGAGCTGTAACTGCAGTGCAGTCTACACTCTCCCTCCCTCTTCCACGCTGTGGTGGAACGGAAGAACGATCCTCCCTGCCCGCTCTCCGCAAAGACTAATTTGCCACCCAAACATCTGCAAAGTCAGAGGACGTGTGGGTCACTTTATTGGTAGTTCACTTCCGTTAGCATCGAACTCCCCAAATGCTAGTTGCTTTTTTTTTAAAAATAGAGAAGCAGATGGTTCCCCTGCCCAGAACCATCACTACATGTGATCAACCACATTTAATAAATGGATGCTAACACAGTCAAACTGGTTTGATTTGTTCAAGGCCGAGGGGTGACCTAATAGATGTCTTATGAAGGGGTTCGATAGGGTAGACGAAGAGAAGATGTTTCCAGTTTTTGGGGGAGTCCAAAACTAGGGGCCATAAATACACGATAGTCACTAATAATTCCAGCCCATTGAGTCGCTAAAGGCACAATGGGCTGGCTGACCTCCTTCTGTGCTGTACCATTGTGGATACAGAGAGAATGTTTCCACTTGTGGGGAAGAGCATAACTAGAGGCCATCAATATAAGATAGTCACCAAGAAATCAGATAGGCAATTCGGAAGAAACTTCTTTACCCAGAGAGTGGTGAGAATGTGGAACTCGCTCCCACAGGGAGTGGTTGAGGCGAATAGTATAGATGCATTTAAGGGGAAGCTAGATAAGCACATGAGGGAGAAAGGAATAGAAGGATATGCTGATAGGGTGAGATGGAGTAGGGTGGGAGGAGACTCGAGTGGGGCATAAACACCGCCACAGACCAGTTGGGCCGAATGGCCTGTTTCCGTGCTATAAAATTCCATGTAAAACTCACCTTATTAGACACTGAATACAATTCAGAAATACTCCTGTCCTAGATCTGTGCACATTTTCCAGTAGTGAATCTACCAGAAATGGCTATGGATTATCTCAATCACCTAAAATATAGTTTGTGGAGTTTATAATATAGTTTACAATATAGTGTCGGCTGTGGCTCAGTGGGTAGCACTCTCTCCTCTGAGTCAGAAGGTTGTGGGTTCATGTCCCGCTCCAGGGACTTGAGTACAAAAATCCAGGCTGACACTCCCAGTGCAGTGCCGAGGGAAATGCTGCACTGTCGGAGGTGCCGTCTTTCGGATGAGACATTAAACCGAGGCCCCGTCTGCCCTCTCAAGTGGATGTAAAAGATCCCACGGTGCTATTCTGAAGAAGAGCAGCAGGCAGTCCCTGGCCAATATTTAGCCCTTAATCAACATCACTAAAACAGATTATCTGGTCATTATCACATTGCTGATTGTGGGAGCTTGCTGTGCGCAAATTGGCTGCTGCGTTTCAAAAATTACTTCATTAGTTGTAAAGCGCTTTGGGACGTCCTGAGGTCATGAAAGATGCTGTAGAAATGCAAGTCTTTCTTTCCTATAAAGCCCCCTCCTCTTGTCATTCACATAGAATGGTTACAGCACGGAAGGAGGCCATTCGGCCCGTCGAGCCCGTGCCGGCTCTCTGCAAGAACACTTCAGCCAGTCCCACTCCCCCGCCCTTTCCCCGTAGCCCTGCCAATTTTTTTCCTTCAGGTACTTATCCAACTCCCTTCTGAAAGCCACAATTGAGTCTGCCTCCACCACCCTTTCAGGCAGCGCATTCCAGATCATAACCACTCGCTGCGTAAAAAAGTTTTTCCTCATGTCGCCTTTGGTTCTTTTGCCAATCACCTTAAATCTGTATCCTCTGGTTCTCGACCCTTCCGCCAATGGGAACAGTTTCTCTCTATCTACTCTGTCCAGACCCCTCATGATTTTGAACACCTCCATCAAATCTCCTCTCAACCTGCTCTGCTCCAAGGAGAACAACCCCAGCTTCTCCAGTCTATCCACGTAACTGAAGTGTGAAACTGAAGATTCTGACTCTTTCTAGCCATTCTTCACAACTTAGTCCTCTGGCACTTAGAGCCAAGCTCACCACCCTTGTTGCACTGTCTGTAAATGTTTCCCGAATGCCTTGGCGACCAGAACTGAACACATTGCTCAAGGTGGTGGCCATACCACAAAACTGCAGAGTTGCAGCTAGACAGCCTCAGACTTGTATTCTCCTGATAGGACAATATAGCTCAGCATTCTGTAAGCTTTATTGATTAGCACTCCGCAATGACTTGACACGCTAAATGTACTGCCATGCACAGATCTTTTCTGCTCTCTCCTCCAGCTGGTTCAGCACCAATCACTGAGTAATTGCTCCGCCCCATTCTTTCTCCCAATGTGTGATACTTGGAACTGATTTGCATTGAAGGTTTTCTGGGTCCTTTATACTGCAGCTTGGGTCTAGACGCTTGTAATAGTTCATTTTCAGCGCCAGAGAGGTTGATTGGCAGTCACTAACACTTATCACGTCGTTAAAAGGGGTACTTACGCTTTTGATGAGGAGACTTAACTTCTTGCGGCAAGTATAGTTCGTAGCTATCGGGCGAATACGGCGGCTCCACGCCACTCGATGGTGAGCCAGACAGCGAGACGCCGTTTTTCCCAAAGCTCGGACAGCGACCTTTGGATTTCTGCATTTAACCGCGCATCTCTGCCCCTCGTCTAAAGCTGCTGTACCGTTTGCGCATAAATAACGGCGAGCGCCATTCGCCTCACCTCATTGAAACATACAAGATTCTGAGGGGGATTGAAGATTCTGAGGGGATTGAAGATTCTGAGGGGGATTGAAGAGTCTGAGGGGGATTAAAGATTCTGAGGGGGAGTGAAGATTCTGAGGGGGAGTGAAGAGTCTGAGGGGGATTGAAGATTCTGAGGGGATTGAAGATTCTGAGGGGGATTGAAGAGTCTGAGGGAGATTGAAGATTCTGAGGGGGATTGAAGATTCTGAGGGAGATTGAAGATTCTGAGGGGGATTGAAGATTCTGAGGGGGATTGAAGATTCTGAGGGGGATTGAAGAGTCTGAGGGGGATTGAAGATTCTGAGGGGGATTGAAGATTCTGAGGGGGATTGAAGAGTCTGAGGGGGATTGAAGAGTCTGAGGGGGATTGAAGATTCTGAGGGGATTGAAGATTCTGAGGGGAGTGAAGATTCTGAGGGGGATTGAAGATTCTGAGGGGGATTGAAGATTCTGAGGGGGAGTGAAGATTCTGAGGGGGATTGAAGATTCTGAGGGGGAGTGAAGATTCTGAGGGGGATTGAAGATTCTGAGGGGGAGTGAAGATTCTGAGGGGGATTGAAGATTCTGAGGGGGATTGAAGAGTCTGAGGGGGATTGAAGAGTCTGAGGGGGATTGAAGATTCTGAGGGGGATTGAAGAGTCTGAGGGGGATTGAAGATTCTGAGGGGGATTGAAGATTCTGAGGGGGATTGAAGATTCTGAGGAGGATTGAAGATTCTGAGGAGGATTGAAGATTCTGAGGGGGATTGAAGATTCTGAGGGGGAGTGAAGAGTCTGAGGGGGATTGAAAATTCTGAGGAGGATTAAAGATTCTGAGGGGGATTGAAGATTCTGAGGGGGATTGAAGATTTTGAGGGGGAGTGAAGAGTCTGAGGGGGATTGAAGATTCTGAGGGGGAGTGAAGATTCTGAGGGGGAGTGAAGAGTCTGAGGGGGATTGAAGAGTCTGAGGGGGATTGAAGAGTCTGAGGGGGATTGACAGGGTAGATGCTGAGAGGTTGTTTCCACTGGCTGGAGAGTCTAGAACTAGGGGGCATAGTCTCAGGATAAGTGGTCGGCCATTTAAGACCGAGATGAGGTATTGAGTACAAAAGTAGAGAAGTTATGCTGAACCTTTATAAAGCGCTGGTTAGGCCACAACTGGAGTATTGCGTCCAGTTCTGGTCACCACACTTTTGGAAGGATGTGAAGGCCCTTGAGAGGGTGCAGAGGAGATTTACCAGAATGGTTCCGGGGATGGGGGATCTGAGCTGCAAGGACAGGTTGGAGAAGCTGGATTTGTTTTCATTAGAGCAAAGGATGTTGAGGGGTGATTTGATAGAGGTGTACAAGATTATGACGGGTTTGGATAGGCTAGATGGGGAAAGGCTGTCCCCACTTGTTAATGGTAGGACTAGGGGACACAGATTTAAGGTTTTGGGCAAGAGATACAGGGGGGATGTGAGGAAAAACTTTTTTACGCAGCGAGTGGTGAGGACCTGGAACTCGCTGCCGACGGAAGTGGTGGAAGTGGAGACACTCAATGTTTTCAAGGGGAGACTGGATAGGCACTTGAGGGAAATAAACTTGCAGGGCTACGGGGATAGAGCGGGGGAATGGGACTGACTGGATTGCTCGACACAGAGCCGGCACGGACTCGATGTGCCAAATGGCCTCCTTCTGTGCCGTTATGACTCTACGACTATGAGGAGGAATTTCTTCACTCAGAGGGTTGTGAACCTTTGGAATTCTCTATCCCAGAGGGCTGTGAATGCTGAGTCATTGAGTATATTCAAAGCTGAGATAGATAGATTTTTGGACTCTAGGGGAATCAAGGGATATGGAGATCAGGCGGGAAAGTGAAATTGAGGTTGATGATCAGCCATGATCTTATTGATTGGCGGAGCAGGCTCGAGGGGCCGTATGGCCGACTCCTGCTCCCAATTCTTATTTTCTTATATTAATTTGACAGCAAAATCTGGCCCATTGTGATCAGGATTATGAACGCCTGCCAAAATGTGGGATGGGACGGAGAGAATTTCTCCTCCCGATCTTTAAACAAAAGTAGTACAGTACCGGCTGCAATTTTCAAGTTGGTTCCACGACTTATTTGCCCCATAGATTATATCAATTCACACGCGTGAAGCCAAGTGTCATTAGCAAGACCGTCGGGGCAATACATCACCTCTATCGCTCTCAAATTCAGCCAGTGTTACTGCTCTAGTGAAAGCAGCCACGCGCGAGAGTAGAGGCCACTCAAAATGCCATTGCTAATTCCGCGCAGAAAGACAAATTCACAATTACAGAAAGTAAATAGATGAAGCAAAATAATGCACGATGGGATTGGCCATTAACGAGTGGACTAGATCGCGTCCTGTAACAGTGCTTGAAGACAAAAATCCCGAGCGAGGGAAATTTAAAAAAAAATTAGGGCAGATAGAGAGAAACTATTTCCTCTGGTGGGGGGAGTCCAGAACAAAGGGGGCAGAACCTTAAAATTAGAGCCAGGCCATTCAGGGGTGATGTCAGGAAGCACTTCTTCACACAAAGGGTAGTGGAAATCTGGAACTCTGGCCCACAAAAAGCTGTTGAGGCTGGGGGTCAACTGAAAATGTCAAAACTGAGATCGATAGATTTTTGTTGGGTAAGGGTATTAAGGGTTACGGAACCAAGGCGGGTAGATGGAGCTAAGATACAGGTCAGCCATGATCTCATTGAATGGCGGAACAGGCTCGAGGGGCTGAATGGCCTCCTCCTGCTCCTATGTTCCGACCCTCTTTGAAATTGAATCACTAAGGAGCAATGCTCTGAATGTGAACAGAACTATCCCATGCAAGAAATAAACCCGATTACAACGTATGGATAGAAGTCCTTAATTTCCTTCAATTCCTGAGAAGGGAAGTCGATAATATTCTAATCTACTTTCAGATCCCAAACAGTCTAATCTATTTTATTTATAGTTCAACTGACACACTGGTCAATTCGTCCTTTTTTTTAAAAGATCAATTTGAGAATCTAAATCATTCTATAAACGTTATGACCATTTTCTGGAGAATAAAGCCAAGGTTTAGTGACCATTTGCAGTAACTTGGCCAGACAATCACACACACAAAATAGAGGCTGGAACCTCTTTCGGATGAGACGTTAAACCGAGGCCCCGTCTGCCCTCTCAGGTGGACGCAAAAGATCCCACGGCCACTATTTCGAAGAAGAGCAGGGGGAGTTCTCCCCGGTGTCCTGGCCAATATTTATCCCGAAACCACTGTCACGAAAATAAGATTATCTGGTCACTGTCTCAATGCTGTTTGTGGGAGCTTGCTGAGTGCAATTTGGCTGCCACGTTTCCGACATTAGAGCATAAGAATTAGGAGCAGGAGTCGGCCACACGGCCCCTCGAGCCTGCTCCGCCATTCAATAAGATCATGGCTGATCTTCGACCTCAACTCCACTTTCCTGCACATACCCCTTGATTCCCTTAGTAACCAAAAATCTATCGATCTCTGTCTTGAATATACTCGGTTATAGTCCAACAGCTTTATTTGAAATCACAAGCTTTCGGAGCGCTGCTCCTTCACCTGACGAAGGAGCAGCGCTCCGAAAGCTTGTGATTTCAAATAAAGCTGTTGGACTATAACCTGGTGTTGTGCGACTTCTCACATTTGTCCACCCCAGTCCAACACCGGCATCTCCACATCTTGAATATACTCAACGACTGAGCCTCCACAGCCCTCTGGGGCAGAGAATTCCAAAGATTCACCACCCTCTGAGTGAAGAAATTTCTCCTCATCTCAGTCTTAAATGGCCGACCCCTTATCCTGAGACTGTGACCCCTGGTTCTAGACTCCCCAGCCAGGGGAAACATCCTCCCTGCATCTACCCTGTCAAGCCCTCTCAGAATTTTGTATGTTTCAATGAGAGTTTCAATTACAACAGCGATTACACCTCAAAACTAAAATACTTCATTGGCTGTAAAAGCCCTTTGGGACGTCCTGAGGTGGTGAAAGGCGCTATAGAAAGGCAAGTTCCTTCTGTTTATATCCTGATTATAATCCTTTGCCCAGCGAGCTCTCACTACACCCAGTTAATGTAAAGCAAATCTCTCTCTCCACGCCGATGCTTGTGACACATGCGAGCGTGCATTGAAAGCTTTATCTTGCAATAGGCGGAGGCACATTGCTCCGACTGCTATCAGCAGTCTGCTTCTTCTGTCAGCTGATAGCGAGAAGTTAAAGTGGGTCTTTCCAAACGATTTGACTGCATTACGAAGCTTTTAAAGTGAGGTGAAGGTGGAGGGAATTCAATAGAAAGCTGACACATTCTGGGCAAGCGAAGGCCCCAGACAGACACGAAAGATGACTGAAAGTAAACACGGCAGATTCCAAATTAGCAACAAAAAAAACACAGGGCACAGCGCTTTCGATTAAAAAATAATAATAATGGCCGTGGTAGTTTGGGGGCGGGGGGGGGGGGGGAAATGTGTGTGTGTGGGGGGAGCAGGCACATCCTATTTTCTTGAAAAACCCGTCTCGTGTCGGGAGAGAGCAGGGCGGGAAGAGGAAGTGAGGATGGAGACATGCAGGCGCGACACCCCATGCCTGCGACTTGCAGCACAGTTCAGCTGGCCCACGGGGAACAGAGCAACCGCACTTTTAGCTGATGATTTATAATTTGGCGGCATTAGATGGATCAATTAAAATGGGGAGACTAAACAGCCACGGAAAACCCACCGGAGCAAAGTCAATAAAACCAGGACTGTTCCCCTCGCCCCCACCCCCGCCCCATCACCGCCCCACCCCCTCTCCACCAAACGCCTGGCCAGTTTAACTTCAGCTGACAAGAAGTGGGGAGAGAAGTGGGAAAATGCGTCCGATATGCCAGCGTGTTTTTTACTTCTTCATTGACCTGCCTTTCCAAAGTGACATTAAACAGAATCGGCGAACTCCAGTTCACAAGGTTCACCTCCAGATTCCTGATGAAATATTTAATAAATCTAGCAGACAACCAACTCTTAAACGACGGGTGGGTTATTAATGGGCTGGGTCTCGTCTGCACACCTCTTGGCAATACTGATGGGACCCTCACCCACCCGAGTGGGGGGGGGGGGGGAGCAGGTGGACAGAGAGTGGCGGGGAGCAGGAGGGGCAGTGGAACAAACAAGAGAGAGAGAGAGAAAAGTATTGCACTTGTATTTTCTTTTTAAGACAAAGGAACATTTGGACGAAGGAGGATCTACCATGCGGTATCTCGAGATTTCTTAATAGAAATGACATTTCCCACAGTGCATGCCAGAGTTCCAGTCAGACAGCAGCACGCTGGCCAGAAACCTGCTCGCTCAGTGTGGGGGGGCCAGGCCAGATTAACATAATTTGACGCCACACGGTCTTTGAAGCAAACTCAATATTTCAGCAGAAATAAAAGCAAGAGAGAGAGAGAGAGAGCCCAGACATTTTTTTTCCCCAGGAATATTTCTCTCCCCTGCCCCCCCTCTCTGTCCACCCCCTCCTAAAATGCCATGGCTGCTCTTCCACCCCTCCCCGCGCACACAATCACATCGAGAGAGCTTCGTTATCTCAACTAAATCAGAACTGGTTGCATTTGGGAACGTCATTAGGAAGCGCGATCCAATACAGATGGGAGTTTTTGGCAAATCTAGCTGACTTCAGAGCATTCGCCTCATAAAGCACATTTAGCCTTCCTTCTTTTTTTCCAAATCGTTATCTTACACCATTAACCAAACAAAATAAAATAATTAATAATCATTTGCACAATAAGCTCAGTGCACCGCACCTCTAGATTTACCTGTTTGGGAACAACACAACATGTCGATTCAGATTTATACAGAATTAGGTCACAAATGTTATGGTGGCAGCATCCATTACACAGTATTTACAGCACAGAAACAGGCCATTCGGCCCCACTGGTCCGTGCCGGTGTTTCTGCTCCACACGAGCCTCCTCCCACCCCTCTTCATCTCACCCCATCAGCATGTCCTTCTATTCCTTTCTCCCTCATGTGTTTATCTCGCTTCCCCTTGAATACATCGATGCTATTCACCTCAACCACTCCCTGCGGTAGCGAGTACCACGTTCTCACCACTCTCTGTCAGCTGTGGCTCAGTGGGTAGCACCCTTGTTCTCTGAGTCATGAAGGTTGTGGGCTCAAGTACCCCGTCCAGAAACTTGAGCGCAAAAATCTAGGCTGACGCGACTAGTGCAGTGCTGAGGGAGTGCTGCACTGTCAGAGGTACCGTCTTTTGGATGAGATGTTAAACCGAGGCCCCGCCTGCTCTCTCAGGTGGGTGTAAAGGATCCCACGGCACTTTTTCGAAGACACTTATCCCTCAATCAATATCACTAAAAACAGATTATCCGGTCATTATCACATTGCTGTTGGTGGGAGCTTGCTGTGCGCAAATTGGCTGCCGCATTTCCTACATTACAGCAGTGACTACACTTCAAAAGTTCTTCACTGGTTGTAAAGTGCTTTGGGACATCCTGAGGTTGTGAAAGGCGCTAGATAAAGGCAATCTTTCTTTCTGGGTAAAGAAGTTTCTCCTGAATTCCTTATTGGATTTATTAGTGACCTATCTTACATTCATGACCTCTAGTTCTGGTCTCCCCCACAAGTGGAAACATCTTCTCTACGTCTACCCTATCGAACCCCTTCATAATTTTAAAGACCTCTATTGAAACATATAAGATTGTGAAGGGGTTGGATCGGGTGGATGCGGGGAGGATGTTCCCGATGACGGGTGAGACTAGAACTAGGGGACATAGTCTTAGAATAAGGGGCTGCTCTTTCAAAACTGAGATGAGGAGGAACTACTTCACTCAGAGGGTGATAGGTCCATGGAATATGCTGCCACAAAAAGCTGTAGAAGCTACATCATTAAATAAATTTAAAACAGAAATAGACAGTTTCCTAGAAGTAAAGGGCATTAAGGGTTACGGGGAGCGGGCAGAAATTTGGACATGAGTCTAGGTTCGGATCCGGTCACGGCCCTGTGGGTAGTGGAGCGTGTAGCCTGATTCTGTTAGATGCAGGAGATGGTTCTGTGATAGATAGTAGATTGGCGGTTAGGATCAGATCAGCCATGATCTTATTGAATGGCGGAGCAGGCTCGAGGGGCCGTTTGGCCTACTCCTGCTCCTATTTCTTATGTTCTTATGTTCTATCAGGTCATCTCTTGATCTTCTCTTTTCTAGGCGCGTTCTGGTGCCTCACTGCACTACTCTTCAAAAAGCACTATAGTAAACGGACAGTGCAGTAGGTGGGTATGTGTGAGGGAATCGACAATATAGTCCAGTCTACAAGTCTAGACCTCACTACAAAAACAAAGCATAATACACATTGATCATCTCCTTTCACACAAGCTCGCCGCTGTCCAGACCCTTACTGGCTCCTTAATCCTGTATGTTCAGTCACTATCTAAACAAATCATTAGGAAGGCTACAACTAAAGCCAGCTGGCCCTCGCACACTGCTTACTATTGCTGCACAGACCTTGTATGTGGCACATAACTACATAAGAATTAGGAGCAGGAGTCGGCCACACGCCCCCTCGAGCCTGCTCCGCCATTCAATAAGATCATGGCTGATCTTCTACCTCAACTCCACTTTCCCGCCCGATTCCCATATCCCTTGATTCCCCTAGAGTCCAGAAATCTATCGATCTCAGCCTTGAATATACTCAATGACTGAGCCGCCACAGCCCTCTGGGGTAGAGAATTCCAAAGATTCACAACCCTCTGAGTGAAGAAATTCCTCCTCATCTCAGTCTTAAATGGCCGACCCCTTATCCTGAGACTATGCCCCCTAGTTCTAGACTCTCCAGCCAGGGGGAAACAACCTCTCAGCATCTACCCTGTCAACCCTCTCAGAATCTTCTATGTTTCAATGAGACTTTAAAAAAATGTATTCATTCAAGGGATGTGAGCGTTGCTGGCAAGGCCAGCATTTATTGCCCATCCCTAATTGCCCTTCAGAAGGTGGTGGTGAGCCGCCTTCTTGAACCGCAGCAGTCCGTGTGGTGAAGGTGCTCCCACAGTGCTGTTAGGGAGGGGGTTCCAGGATTTTGACCCAGCGACGATGAAGGAACGGCCGATATATTTCCAAGTCAGGATGGTGTGTGACTTGGAGGGGAACTTGCAGGTGGTGGTGTTCCCATGCGCCTGCTGCCCTTGTCCTTCTAGGTGGAAGAGGTCGCGGGTTTGGGAGGTGCTGCCGAAGAAGCCTTGGCGAGTTGCTGCAGTGCATCTTGTAGATGGTACACACTGCAGCCACGGTGCGCCGGTGGTGGAGGGAGTGAATGTTTAAGGTAGTGGATGGGGTGCTGATCAAGCAACAATACTTACTCTTGACTGAATGCAAGACTGGTTGCAGCGCACTGCCTAGAATTGGTTACCAATGCAGCATTGATGGAAAATATGCCACCGAACCCTGTGCCTAAATCTAAATTGGGATTACGCATCCCGTGCCGGCAGCTCGGTGACCCCCTGAACCTAACCAAACGGAACCAAACGGTTAGGGTCAATCCGCTGCACCCTGCAGGCAGACTCCGCAAGCGTCCCTTGGTGAGGCCACACCTGGAGTATTGTGCGCAGTTTTGGTCTCCTAACTTAAGGAAGGACATTCTTGCTATTGAGGGAGTGCAGCGAAGGTTCACTAGATTGATTCCTGGGATGGCCGGACTGACATATCAAGAAAGATTGGGTCAACTGAACTTGTATCCTCTGGAGTTCAGAAGAACGAGGGGGGATCTTATAGAGACATTTAAAATCCTGACTGGTTTCGACAAATTAGATGCGGGCAGAATGTTCCCAATGTTAGGGAAAACTAGAACCAGGGGTCACAGTCTAAGGATTAAGGGGAAGCCATTTAAGACTGAGCTGAGGAGGAACTTCTTCACCCAGAGAGTGGTGAATCTATGGAATTCTCTTCCACAGAAGGTTGTTGAGGCCAGTTCGCTAAATATATTCAAAAGGGAGTTAGATATAACACTCACAACTAGGGGGATCAAGGGGTATGGCGAGAAAGCAGGAATGGGGTACTGAGGTAGCATGTTCAGCCATGAACGCATTGAATGGCGGTGCAGGCTCGAAGGACCGAATGGTCTACTCCTGTACCTATTTTCTATGTTTCTATGTTTCTATGTCCCGCCCGGTTTATGCGCCGCGGGGAATTTGCTGCTGGTTCTTTTTGCAGTCTCAAGTTTGTCTGACAATCAGACATCGCAGCCGAGTGAAAAGGTCACACAAAAAACACCGAAGCTATCTTCTGCTTTAAGATGTTGATTAACCAGTGCCATGTACTTACTCAACATTTACAGCACAGAAACAGGCCATTCGGCCCAACTGGTCCGTGCCAGTGTTTACGCTCCACACGAGCCTCCTCCCACCCCTCTTCATCTCACCCCATCAACATATCCTTCGATTCCTTTCTCCCTCATGTGTTTATCCAGCTTCCCCTTAAATGCATCTACGCTATTCGCCTCAACCACTCCCTGTGGGAGCGAGTTCCACATTCTCACCACTCTCTGGGGAAAGAAGTTTCTCCTGAATTCCCTATTGGATTTATTAGTGACTGTCTTATATTGATGGCCCCTAGTTCTGGACTCTCTCCAAATAGAACCATTTTCTCTACGTCTACCCTATCAAACCCTTCATAACCTGAAGGAGCTCTATCAGGTCACTCAGTCTTCTCTTTTCCTGATGGGTGTAACCGCTCAGATCTGGTAACATCCTCGTCAATTCTTTTCGTGCATTCTTACTTCAGAAAGAAGGTAAGAACTCGCATTTCTCCAGCGCCTTTCACCACCTCAGGACGTCCCAAAACGTTTCCCAGCCAATGAAGTACTTTTTGAAGTGCGGTCACTGTTGTAATGTAGGAAACGCGGCAGCCAAAAATTGCGCACAGCAAGCTCCCACATACAGCAATGAGATAAATGACCAGATCATCTGTTTCGGGTTGAGGGATAAATATTGGTCAATAATAATGAACTAATATCTATTTTGGAACTAATCAGGTTACTTTCTATTGTGAAAAATGAATGAACTTGAAGGAGCACAAATGATAATTTAATTTTTGGGTCCAAATGGTTTCAGTAGATTGCCCTTGTTCATTATTCTAGACACTTGCGACAATTTTTGCCTGGGTGGAATCTAGTTAACAACATTTTGATAAAAAGGAATGCAGAGTTTGAGTTAAATTGCCCGATTCAATTAGTACGGGCGATTAGGACCAGAACCTGTTAAAATGTGTGAAACCAGAGGATTTAATAAGGAAACCATTTGCTGCATTTCCACTGTTTAGAATTCAGGTCATTTTTCCTCAGGGAGTTTTCATGATTTTAAACAAATTCCCTGTCTGGAAACCTGTTCCAAGATTTAGGTGGTGGAGAAAACCGGATCGAATCGGCAAAAATCCCAGGATGAACAGAAAAATGGGGAGGGGAGAGGGGAGAGGAGAGGGAAGGGAGGGGAGGAGAGGAAGGGAGGGGAGGAGCGAATAGGGGAGGGAGGGTAGGGGAGAGGAGGGAGGGGTGGATAGGGAGGGTAGGGGACGGGGGAGGGTGGGGAGGGGAAGGAGGGGGAGGGTGGAGGGAGGGAGGAGGGGTGGGGGAGGGGAGGATGAGGGAGGGAGGGCAGGGGGGGTGTGGTGGGGGAGGGGAGGGAGGGGTGAGGTTGGGGTGGGGGAGGGAAGTGAGGGGGGAGGGGAGGGAGGGCGTGTGGTGGGGGGGAGGGAGGAGGGGTGGGGGAGGGGAGGGGGAGGGAGGGAGGGCAGGGGGGGTGTGGTGGGGGAGGGGAGGGAGGGGTGAGGTTGGGGTGGGGGAGGGAAGTGAGGGGGGAGGGGAGGGAGGGGGGGGTGTGGTGGGGGGAGGGGAGGGGTGGGGGAGTGAGGGGGAGGGGTGGGGGTGGGGTGGGGGTGTGGTGGGGGGGGGGGGAGGGGGAGGGGTGGGGGAGTGAGGGCGAGGGGGAGGGTGTGGTGGGAGGGAGGGGAGGGGAGGGGTGGGGGAGTGAGGGGGAGGGGTGAGGTTGGGGTGGGGGAGGGGAGGGTGGGGGAGGTGGGAGCGTGAGTGAGGGGGAGGGTAAGGTTGGGGTGGTGGGGAGGGAGGGAGGGGGAGGAGTGTGGGGGGGAGGAGAGGGTGTGGGGGAGTGAGGGCGTAGGGGCGAGGGTGTGGTGGGGGGGAGGGGAGTGAGGGGGAGGGGTGGGAGAGTGAGGGGGAGGGGGTGGTGGTGGGGATGGGGGAGTGAGGGGGAGCGGTGTGGTGGAGGGGTAGGGGAGTGAGGGCGAGGGGGAGGGGAGGGAGGGGAGGGTGTGGTGGGGGGTAGGGGAGGGGTAGGGGAGTGAGGGCGAGGGGGAGGGGAGGGAGGGGGAGGGTGTGGTGGGGGGTAGGGGAGGGGTAGGGGAGTGAGGAGGGAGGTTTTACAAATGCTGCAGTTTTGGTTTGTGTAAGAATTTTACTAGCCAAGAAATAAACTACCGAGGGGGAGCTACTGCAGACCCTAGTCAATAATCCCCCAAGCAGAGGTGATTAATTTACAATAAATTTATAGGTAAGCAGATTTTTTTTGAAACCTTGCTTTTATTCTTTGCTGCGGTAACTGTGCCAGGTCACAGTGGGCTGCACAGGTGAACAGATGGGCTGTTGGGAGGTTCAGAATTCGAGGAGAATGTCTGGATGTTCAAAGACAATTCAACACAGTGAGGCTATGCTCATGGCTGCTTCGCCAAGTTGGTAGCAATCTTGCCTTTGGATAAGAAGGTTGAGGATTCAAGTCCCACTCCAGAGACTTGAGCACATAAAGCGAGGTTGACATTCCAGTGCAGTGCTGAGGGAGCGCTGCACTGTTGGAGGGGCAGTACTGAGGGAGCACCGCACTGTCGGAGGGGCAGTACTGAGGGAGCGCTGCACTGTTGGAGGGGCAGTACTGAGGGAGCACCGCACTGTCGGAGGGGCAGTACTGAGGGAGCGCTGCACTGTCGGAGGGGCAGTACTGAGGGAGTGCTGCACTGTCGGAGGGGCAGTACTGAGGGAGCACCGCACTGTCGGAGGGGCAGTACTGAGGGAGCGCTGCACTGTCGGAGGGGCAGTACTGAGGGAGCACCGCACTGTCGGAGGGGCAGTACTGAGGGAGCACCGCACTGTCGGAGGGTCAATACTGAGGGAGCGCCGCACTGTCGGAGGGGCAGTACTGAGGGAGCGCTGCACTGTCGGAGGGTCAATACTGAGGGAGCGCCGCACTGTCGGAGGGGCAGTACTGAGGGAGCGCCGCACTGTCGGAGGTGCCGTCTTTCGGATGAGACGTTAAACCGAGGCCCCGTCTGCTCTCTCAGGTGGACGTAAAAGATCCCATGGCCACTATTTCGAAGAAGAGCAGGGGAGTTCTCCCCGGTGTCCTGGGGCCAATATTTATCCCTCAACCAACATCACTAAAACAGATGATCTGGTCATTATCACATTGCTGTTTGTGGGAGCTTGCTGTGCGCAAATTGGCTGCTGCGTTTCCTACATTACAACAGTGACTACACTTCAAAGAGTACTTCATTGGCTGTGAAGCGCTTTGGGGCGTACGGTGGTCGTGAAAGGCGCTGGAGAAATCCAAGTCTTTCTTTCCCCCAAAAAGCTGTTGAGGCCAAACAGAAATTTCAAAACTGAGATTGATATTTTGGGTAATGGTATTAAAGGTTACGGACCCAAGGCGGGTAGATGGGAGTTAAGATACAGATCAGCCATGATCTAAGTGAATTGCGGAACAGTCTCGAGGGGCTGAATGGCCTCCTCCTGCTCCTATTTCTTATCTTCTTATGTTCCACAGCAGCATTCAAAGAAGAGGAGGCAGTTCTCTCGGTTTGCTAGCTGTCGTTCCCTCAAAGGCAGATCAACCAGCCAGTGCGGTTTGTGGGATCCTGCTGTGTAGAAAATGGCGGCCAGGGTTGCCGGTGTAACAGCGATCACCTCGCCCCAAAGTGTGTGAAATCACATCATAAGCGAAGCGTTTGGAAACATTTCTGCGACATGATCAGGCGCTATATAAATGCGAGTAAATTCTGCTTTTCACTCATTGTAATAACTATCTTGCACAATATTTAATTTAGAACATAAGAAATAGGAGCAGGTGTAGGCCATTCGACCTTTCGATGTCCCATTGCTGTTTGTGGGATCTTGCTGTGCGCTAATTGGCTGCCGCGTTTCCTACATTACAACAGTGACTACACTTCAAAAAGTTCTTCATTGGCTGTAAAGCGCTTTTGGGACATCCTGAGGCCATGAAAGGCGCGGTAGAAATGGGAGTCTTTCTTTCCATCAACTCCCTGTTCACCCTCCATCGAACTCCGAGTCCTTAACCAATTTCGTTCCCTCATCCCCATACTGGCCCACACCATCAACCTATCTCTTTCCTTTGTCACCGTCCCACCTCCTCAAGAAATCTGCTCCCATAACCCCTCTACTCCTCCCAGCCACTGGCTACCCCCTTCATCGTCCCCAAGTCCTGGAATGCACTGTTGCCTCCTAACTATGCTCCCACTTCTCCTTGTTCATGATCCTCCAGATCAGATTGCAGCCCGCTCTCAGTACTGAGAACTCACTGGTCAAAGTCACAAACCGCTGTAAACTCCACCCTCGGTCAGCGCCTCTCCCCTGGAGCCCACCACTGTGGTCCTGCATGCTTCAAATTCCATTAGAAACCCGTAGCAATATCGGCATTACACTGCCATAAAGAAATAATAGAAAGACTTGCACCTATATAGAGCTCAGGACATCGCAAAGCGTTTTACAGTCAATGAAGTACTTTTTGAATTGTAGTCACTGTTGTAATGTAGGAAACGCAGCAGCCAATTTGCGCACAGCAAGCTCCCACAAACAACAATGTGATAATGGCCAGATACTCTGTTTTTTTGTGATGTTGGTTGAGGGATATATCTTGGCCAGGACACAGGGGAGAACTCCCCTGCTCTTCCTCGAAACAGTGCCATGGTATCTATTACATCCACCTGACGGGGCCTCGGTTTAACGTCTCATCCGAAAGACACATCCATGCAGGCATTAAGTTGCAATCCAGGCATTACGTTGACCCCAATGCCTCCTCCTCCTTTTCTAGCACCGTCACCTCTGCTGTATCTCAGGGGGACCAACATTGGTCAGACTCCCTTCAATTACATGCTACCCCTTGGCAATGCTTCCACATGTGGGGGTCTAAACCAGGCGTACATTGATGACTGTATTGGTGCCGTTTCCTCCTCTCACCCTGAACTAGATCATTTCAATCACTTTGCTTCCAATTTCCACCCTTCCCTCACCTTCACATGGTCCATCTCCGACTCTTCCCTTCCCTTCCTCGACTTCTCTGTCTCCATTTCTGGGGATAGGCTATCGACCAACATCCACTATAAGCCCACTGACTCCAACAGCTACCTGGACTACACTTCCTCCCACCCCGCTTCCTGTAAGGACTCTATTCCATTCTCCCAGTTTCTCCGTCTCCACCGCAACTGTTCTGACGATGCCACCTTCCATACTAGTGCTTCTGGTATGTCTTCCTTTTTCCTCAACTGAGGATTCCCCTCTACCGTGGTTGACATAGCCCTCGACTGTGTCCGTTCCATTTCCCACATTTCTGCTCTCACCCCTTCCCCTCCCTCCCGGAACCACGATAGGGTTCCCCTTGTCCTCACCTTTCACCCCACCAGCCTCCACATTCAATGGATCATCCTGCGCCATTTCCGCCACCTTGGGTATGATCCCACCACCAAACACATCTTCCCCTCACCTCCCCTTTCAGCATTCCGAAGGGACCGCTCCCTCCGCGACACCCTGGTCCACTCCTCTATCACCCCCAACACCCCTTCCCCTTCGCCCGGCACCTTCCCGTGCAAGCGCAGGAGATGCAACACCTGCCCTTTTACCTTCTCCCTTCCCACTGTCCAGGGCCACAAACACTCCTTCCAGGTGAAACAGCGATTTACTTGTACTTCTTGCAATTTAGTAACTGTATTCGCTGCTCACGATGCGGCCTCCTCTACATTGGGGAGACCAAACACAGATTGGGTGACCGCTTTGCGGAGCACCTCCGTTCAGTCCGTAAGCGTGACCCCGAGCTTCCGGTCGCCTGTCACTTTAATTCTCCGCTCCACTCCCACTCTGATCTCTCCGTCCTCGGCCTCTTACACTGTTCCAATGAAGCTCAACGTAAGCTCGAGGAACAGCACCTCATCTTTTGATTCGGCACTTTACAGCCTTCTGGACTTAACATCGAGTTCAACAATTTCAGACTATAAATTGGCCCCTGTATTTCTTTATTTTTTTCTCTTGTTTCCTCACATGGTAGCTGTTAATGTTGCTGCCATCATCATCCACACATCATCTAGAGTCATCTTTTGTTTCTTCACTTGTTCCATTACCATCTCCTTTTGCCTTGCACCATCATCCCTTTTGTCTCTTAATCTCTCCTGCCTTCCACCCTATCACAGACCTTCCCTTTGTTCTTTCCTCCCCTCCTCCCTGCCCCTGCTTAAAAATCTCTCCTCTCTAACCTTTCCCAGTTCTGATGAAGGGTTCGACCCGAAACGTTGACTCTGTTTCTCCTCCTCGATGCTGCCTGACCTGCTGAGTGTTTCCAGCACTTTTTGTTGTTATTTTAGGCCATAAATATAAGACAGTCACCAATAAATCCAATTGGGGATTCAGGAGAAACTTCTTTACCCAGAGAGTGGTGAGAATGTGGAACTCGCTACCACAGGGAGTGGTTGAGGCGAATAGCAGAGATGCATTTAAGGGGAAGCTAGATAAACACATGAGGGAGAAAGGAATAGAAGGACATGCTGACAGGGTGAGGTGAGTCGGTCACATTCTATGTAATCAAAGTCCCCCACCAAGGATGTTGCCGGGAGTAGAGAATCTTAGCTATGAGGAAAGACTGGATAGGCTGGGTCTGTTTTCCTTGGAACAGAAGAGGCTGAGGGGAGACCTTATTGAGGTGTATAAAATTATGAGGGGCCCAGATAAAGTGGATAGAAAGGACCTATTTCCCTTAGTGGAGGGGGCAAAAACCAGGGGGCACAGATTTAAAGTAATTGAGGGGAGGTTTAGAGGGGATTTGAGGGGAAATTTCTTCACCCAGAGGGTGTTGGGGGTCTGCAACTCACTGCCTGAAAGGGTGATAGAGGCAGGAACCCTAACCACATTTAAAAAGTACTTGGATGTGCACTTGGGATGCTCTAACCTGCAGGGCTACGGACCAAGAGCTGGGAAGTGGGATTAGGCTGGATAGCTCTTTGTTGGCCGGCGCGGATACGATGGGCCGAAATGGCCTCCTTCCGTGCTGTAACTTTCTGTGATTCTATGATTCTGACCTCTTGCCACATGGCAAGCTCACCCCCCCCCCCCACTCCCCCCCCGCCACCCCGCTACCCTAAGTCCTCCCAAACTCCAATGTCACATCCTCCAGCGCAGCCTGAGCTAGTCCACTGGGAGATCCATCCGTAACTTAGATCGATCGGTAGAGGGACTTGCTTTTCTACAGCGTCTTTCGCTGCCTCAGGACGTCCCAAAGCACTTTACAGCCAATGAAGTACTTTTTTGAAGTGTGGTCACTGTTGCAATGTAGGAAAGGCGGCAGCTGATTTGCGCACAGCAAGATCCCCAAAACAGCAATGCAATAATGATCGGATAATGTGTTTGTAAGTGTGGGTTGAGGGATAAATATTGGTCAGGGCACCGGGGAGAACTCCCCCTGCTCTTCTTCGAAATAGTGGCCATGGGATCTTTTAAGTCCGCCTGAGAGAGCAGACGTGCCTCGGTTTAACGTCTCATCCGAAATTACTGATGGAAAATATCAACATGGGAACTCATATACAGCACAGGAGGAGGCCATTCGGCCCATCGTGCCTGTGCCGACTCTTTGAACGAGCTCTCCAATTAGTCCCACTCCCCCTTGCTCTTTCCCCACAGCCCTGCAAATTTTTCCCCTTCAAGTATTTATCCAATTCCCTTTTGAAAGTTACTATTGAATCTGCTTCCACCGCCCTTTCAGGCAGCGCATTCCAGATCACAACAACACGCTGCGTAAAAAAAATTCTCCTCATCTCCCCTCTGGTTCTTTTGCCAATTACCTTAAATCTGTGTCCTCTGGTTACCGACCCTCCTGCCAATAGAAACAGCTTCTCCTTATTTACTCTATCAAAACCCTTCATGATTTTGAACACCAACTATTAAACAAAAATGATTTATAAAGAATATTTCTGTCTCCCATCGACAATGCCCACTTACAAAGTCACAATTACTGCTGATTTTAATTTTTCACACATTCGCATGCTTTCAGATTACAGGCACAGATTGGCATTCTGTTGCCATCGTCCTTCCCAAATTTTTTTTTTCATTCAGAGGATATGGGCAACGTTGGCAAGGCTGGCATTTATTACCCATCCATAATTGCCCTTGAGAAGGTGGTGGTGAGCTGCCTTCTTGAACCGCTGCAGTCCGTGTGGAGAAGGTACTCCCACAGTGCTGTTAGGGAGGGAGTTCCAGGATTTTGACCCAGCGACGATAAAGGAACGGCGATATACTTCCAAGTCAGGATGGTGTGTGACTTGGAGGGGAACTTGGAGGTGGTGGTGTTCCCATGCGCCTGCTGCCCTTGTCCTTCTCGGTGGAAGAGGTCGCGGGTTTGGGAGGTGCTGCCGAAGAAGCCTTGGCGAGTTGCTGCAGTGCATCTTGTAGATGCTGCAGCCACGGTGCGCCGGTGGTGGAGGGAGTGAATATTTAAGGTGGTGGATGGGGTGCCAATCAAGCGGGCTGCTTTGTCCTGGATGGTGTCGAGCTTCTTGAGTGTTGTTGGAGCTGCACTCATCCAGGCAAGTGGTGTAGATGGTACACACTGCAGCCACGATGCGCCGGTGGTGGAGGGAGTGAATGTTTAGGGTATGTTCAAGTGCCAAGGATTTGGCCTGTTCTCGAAGAACTGAAGAAATCTCCTTGCTCTAATTTGTGGGATTCTAGTGAAGCATTATCTGATCGGGACGCCATTCTCGGACTAGTAGAAATTACTCCAACACTGCCCACCTTTCACGACAGTTTATTTAAGCAAAATTGTTATTATTCGGAATAAAGAGCATATTCTTTTTTTTAACAGGAAACTGCTTTTCGTATTCACCTTGCCAGAAGAGAAAAAGGAGAGCTTTGAAGGTGCACTGAACTTGACAACAGGGGTGAGATAGTGTAAGTGTGCCTGGTGCTGCGGTCTATTATTGCTCAGGGCGCTGAACTGTTTTGAAGTCTACGCTCGCTCTCTGTCTTTCACTGTCACTTCGGCCTCTTCAGAATCATTCCGCAGCCTCATTTCAACAAATAATAAGCAAACCGTGAGGCCGTATACAGCCCCTCAAAAATGAATAATTACTGCTGGCACATCTTAATCCATCAAACTGGTTTAGAACTAACGTGACGTATTGAGATGTTTGCTGTTGTGTGGGCAGCTTATCAGATGCACCAGGTGTCTGACCTCTCACACAACATGCATCTTTTATGGCCTTCTCAACTGATACAAAAACCATCCAAAAAACACTCTTCGTTCGAAGGTACACTTCATGATGGAGTGCGCTCTCTGTACAGCTGTCAGAAACAGACTTGTACGGAGGGATTACCATACTGGTAACTATCTTCTCCCTTAAAGCATGTGTTATCAGATATCGCAAATATCATTTTAGAATTCTAATTCTTCCTAATTAAACTCGCCTCGTTTGATGCATTAGTTAGGAAGGCTGTTCAATGCTCCGCTGGATATATCCCTAGATCCCAGCTATTGTATACTGTTGCAACTCTCCTATTTGATGCTTTGGGCTCCGAGCTCAACACACTCGAGGAAGGTCCCTGTTGCTGAATTTTTATCTGGTCCTCACTTATCAAATATAGTCACATACTCCTTTTGTGCGGGTCTAATTATGTGGCGATATTTTAAGACACATTTTTTCGGGGGATTTAATGAGCTTTAGCAGAGCTGGTAGACATTTGCCTCTAGGTGCCTTCAACAGACTAGAGTCAGTAACTTTTCAGGTGTGGGGACGTTGGGAGTTACTGACTATCTCCCAAGAGTGGCTCGACTGAAGAGCTGAAAGACCCGTCATTGTGTGTGTAGAAGATCAGGGTTCACACATCACTGTGCAATATTTCATTCAGTGTGCTCTCACTGAACTGTTCCCTCAGTTAGAGAACTACTCCCTTCTAGATAAATTTACAACACCTTGTATTTATACAGTGCCTTTAACATAGTGAAACGTCCCAAGACACTTCACAGGAGCCACAGAAGGAGATATTAGGGCGGGTGACCAAAAGCTTGGTCAAAGAGGTAGATTTTAAAGAGAGTCTTAAAGGAGGAGAGAGAGGTGGAGAGGCGGAGACGGTTAGGGAGGGAATTCCAGAGCTTGGGACCCAGGCAGCTGAAGGCATGGCCACCAATGGTGGAGCGATTAAAATTGGGGATGCGTAAGAGGCCAGAATTGGAGGACCGCAGAGATCTCGGAGGGTTGTAGGGCTGGAGAAGGTTACAGAGATAGGGAGGGGGGCGAGGCCGTGGGGGGATCTGAACACAAGAACAAGAATTTTAAAATCGAGGTGTTGCCAGACCAGGAGCCGAGGTAGGTCAGCGAGCACAGGGGGGTGATGGGTGAACGGGAGTTGGTGCGAGTTAGACTTTGAAACGCAGTCACTGTACGCAGCGGGTTGTTGTGATCTGGAACGCGCTGCCTGAAAGGGCGGTGGAAGCAGATTCAATAGTAACTTTCGCAAGGGGAATTGGATAAGAACATAAGAAACAGGAGCAGGAATAGGCCACTTGGCCCCTCGAGCCTGCTCCGTCATTCAATAAGATCTTGGGCTCAAAGCCACTTCCCTGCCCGCTCCCCATAACCCTTCACTCCCTTATCTTGCAAAAATCTGTCTATCTCCACCGTAAATGTATTTAATGACCCAGCCTCTACAGCTCTCTGGGGCAGAGAATTCCACAGATTTACGACCCTCTGAGTGAAGAAGTTCCTCCTCATCTCAGTTCTAAAAGGGCGACCCTTTATTCTGAGACTGTGCCCCCGAGTTCTAGGTTTCTGAAACATCCTCTCTGCATCTATCCTGTCGAGCCCCCTCAGAATCATAGAATCATAGAAGATAGGAGCAGGAGTAGGCCATTCGGCCCCTCGAGCCTGCTCCGCCATCTAATGAGATCATGGCTGATCATCCAAACTCAGTACCCTGTCCCTGCTTTCTCCCCATATCCCTTGATCCCTTTAGCCTTAAGAAATATATCCAACTCCTTCTTGAATATATTTAATGAATTGGCCTCTACTGCCTTCTGTGGCAGAGAATTCCACAGGTTCACCACTCTCTGGGTGAAGAAATTCCTCCTCATCTCAGTCCTAAATGGCTTACCCCTTATCCTGAGACTGTGACCCCTGGTTCTGGACTCCCCGACCATCGGGAACATCCTTCCTGCATCTAGTCTGTCTAGTCCTGTCAGAACTTTATAAGTTTCAATGAGATCCCCTCTCATTCTTCTAAACTCCAGCGAGTATAAGCCCAATCGACCCAATCTCTCTTCATACGTCATTCCTGCCATTCCAGGTATCAGCCTGGTGAACCTTATATGTTTCGATAAGATCATAAATACTTGAAAAGAAAAATGTGCAGGACTGTGGGGAAAGAGCAGGGGGGGAGTGGGACTAATTGGAGAGCTCGTTCAAAGAGCCGGCACAGGCACGATGGGCCGAATGGCCTCCTCCTGCGCTGTGTAACTCTATGATGCTGATGTTATACGAGGAGTCACACTCCTCACTATTCCACTCTACGGATCTTTGTATCTTTGTGCGTATGTTTTTTTTAGGGAAACGGCACTGCGGGTTCTTGATTTTCTACAGAATGTTTGAGCGGCTGATTAAATAGCGACATTACTGCAGCCTTGACTGGGATGGCTCTGTGACCACCTCCCCCTGCAGTCTTATGCATTCAGTCTGCCATTGTTCGGTCTTCAGTAATTGTTCCCCATCTCAATCCCACCAGGGACACAAACTATTTTTTGATTAAATTAACTTATTCATGAGCCGCATGTCTGTGTTAACCTCGCACCACAGTCAACGCAATCATTATTTATTTACTTTTAAATCAGGCACGTTTGAAGTTCATAACAGAGCACGTGAACACTTTGTGGCAAATAGCTGGTGCAGAGGTATTGCCTCAAAAGCACACTTTAATCAGACAAGACAGTGAACAGTATATACGCAAGCATAAACAAACGTCTGCATTATTGTCCTCTGTTCATTTTATGCTCCGAAGAGGATGTCATTAAGGGTGCAGTTATAAAAAGAAACAAACTTGCATTTCTATCACGCCTTTCACGACCACCGGACATCTCAAAGTGCTTGACAGCCAATGAAGTACTCTTTTGGAGTGTAGTCACTGTTGTAATGTAGGAAACGTGGCAGCCAATTTGCGCACAGCAAGCTCCCACAAACAGCAACGTGATAACGGCTAGATAATCTGTTTTAGTGATGTTGCTTGAGAGATAAATGTTGGCCCAGGACACCGGGGAGAACTCCCCTGCTCTCCTTTGAAATAGTGGCCATGGGATCTTTTACGTCCATCTGAGAGAGCATACGGGGCCTCGGTTTAACGTCTCATTCAACGACGGCACCTCTGACAGTGCGGCACTCCCTCAGTACTGCACTGGGAGTGTCAGCCTAGATTTTTGTGCTCAAGTCTCATGGAGTGGGACTTGAACCCACAACCTTCTGACTCGGAGGCAAGAGTTCTACCCACTGAGCCAATTTGCTCTCACAGGTGGATGTAAAAGATCCCATTGCACTATTTTGAAGAAGAGCAGGGAGCGTTCTCCCTGGGGCCAACATTTATCCCTCAACCAACATCACTAAACCAGATTATCTGGTCATTATCACATTGCTGTTTGTGGGAGCTTGCTGTGCGCAAATTGGCTGCCGCGTTTCCCACATTACAACAGTGACCACACTTCAAAAAAGTACTTCATTGGCTGTAAAGCGCTTTGGGACGTCCTGAGGTGGTGAAAGGCGCTATAGAAATGCAAGTTTTTCTTTCCACTGATCTGATCTGAGATGAGATAATTGAGTGGAGACCGGGGATTGAACCTGGCCCAGTGTGGACCAGTTACTGGATCTGTTGAGTTGCTGTGGGAATGTGGCCGTTTAAGTTTTTGCCGTCACTTGGCTCTGATCTAACATTAAAAAGCAGTTAGAATTGGCCTTCCACACTGCTGGTCTCAATTCATTGTGGGATGACGTCACACTCGAGTTAAACCACCCATTGTGCATTGAAGCAAAAGCCAAAAAGTTCTTCAAATCAAATTGCACATGTGTGATTTAACTGGCCAATAATGCAATTTCCCCCAAATTGCTGGCAATGACGTGGAACTTCCCTCTTTGCTTTCAGGCATCTGAGCGGCCCAGATCTGGGAGTGTTCTAAAGATACTTCTTGGTTACAACAGTCTTTCCTCCTTAGTTTATTCCTGTCCATTCTGCAGTATCTGACTGGCAGTCTCCTGGGCAGCCAAATCTCTAGCTGTTTCAGAGCGTTTTTCATTAACGTGGTTATGCTATGAGTCAGTGTCGTAATCAGAGCTTTGGAACTCAATCTGCACAGCATAATTGGTAGTGCTTCCCCCTTTCTACTAAAGGACAACTTCACTAAACATGCATTTAAAGTATGATCTCCATCCACCACCTTAAACATTCACTCCCTCCGCCACCGGCGCACCGTGACTGCAGTGTGTACCATCTACAAGATGCACTGCAGCAACTCGCCAAGGCTTCTTCGGCAGCACCTCCCAAACCCGCGGCCTCTTCCACCGAGAAGGACAAGGGCAGTAGGCGCATGGGAACACCACCACCTCCAAGTTCCCCTCCAAGTCACACACCATCCCAACTTGGAAGTATATCGGTCGTTCCTTCATCGTCGCTGGGTCAAAATCCTGGAACTCCCTCCCTAACAGCACTGTGGGAGCACCTTCACCACACGGACTGCAGCGGTTCAAGAAGGCAGCTCACCACCATCTTCTCAAGGGGCTATTAGGGATGGGCAATAAATGCTGGTCTTACCAGTGACGCCCACATTCCTAGAATGAATTTTTAAAAGATACCCACATAATCTTTTTACCTTCCTTCTGGCTTGGACAGAGTGTCAGGGGAAGGAGAAGAAAAATTACAGCAACTTGTATTTGTACAGCGCCTTTAACATAGTAAAACCTTCCGAGGCGATTTACAGGAGCGTTATAAGACAAAAAATTGACACTGAGCCATGTAAGGAGATAGGACAGGTGAAAGAGGTAGGATTTAATGTCTTAAATGAGGAGAGAGAAGCGGAAAGGTTTAGGAAGGGAATTCCACCGATCCACAAAAGCTTGGTCAAAGAGATAGGTTTTAAGGAGCATCTTAAAGGAGGAGAGAGAGGTAGCGAAGTTTAGGGAGGGGATTCCAGAGCTTGGGGCCCAGGCAGCTGAAGGCACGGCCGCCAATGGTGGAGCGATGGAAATCGGGGATGCGCAAGAGGCAAGAATTGGAGGAGCGCAGAGATCTCGGAGGGTTGTAGGGCTGGAGGAGGATACAGAGATAGGGAGGGGGTGATGCCATGGAGGGATTTAAGATGAGGATGGGAATTTTAAAATCGAGAAGTCGCAATTCCTCAAATCACTCGGGAAAGTGGAAGCGCTGGGCAAGTTAAGAAGCTGCAATGTGCTGACTTAAAAAAAACAAGGTTTTCTTTCCTTTGATACAGAGGACCAACGAGAGCAAGAAACACAGGGACACGCAGGGTGGGGGGGGGGAAGATAATTACAAAATATTTTTAAAGAAACAACTACACCATTTTAACATAAAAAGCCACACAAGAATATTTGTTAAGGGCAGATATTTCAAGGCCATAAGGATTTTCAAAAATAGTCCCAATTCCTGCAATTCTGTCCCTTATTAACAATTCAGAACAAGTTTCCAACAGGACCAAAACAAACAACACAGAGCTACAGAGACAAAAAATAATGGCCCGGAATTTGCGGTTAGCGGCGATGCGACTGCACTCGCCACTGACCTTGAACAAAGCTGCCCACAGAGATCTCGCGATCTCTGCGGCAAAAACTTTCGGTTTCTCAACGTGGAATTGACTGTGGCGCTGTGAATAGAGGATTCCTAGCATGATGCAGCAGTAATCATGTTATCAAGCTGTCTAAGCAGCCAGTCACAATGAAGAACTCTCACAGACAGCAAACTAGGAAATAAAAAGCGCTGATTATCTGCACTTTTTAAAAATGTTGCAGAGAGCGAAATAAAGATTGGGACATACACGTGGAGTTAAGGTAGAAGCTGATATATCATGAACAAACTTTAACTAAAAAAAAATAATTTTTTAATTAAATTTTTTATCATAGTAGAGAAAATTGACATTCCACAAATATAAAAATTAGTTTTTCAGGGCCAGAACAGTTGTTTAGCAGAAGATATGCTGTTAAAATCCCAGTTACACCTATTCCAACAAAGCTTAACATTTAATGGGGTGTTTAACAGCAATATTACCGCGGAAAAGCCGAAGTTTTCATCAGTTTCACTGATTGCCGGCTATGGGGAGGGCGGTCCACAGAGTGGCCAGTGTTGGAGCAGTGAATGACTGACCGCAACTTCAGGATTTCCCTGTTTATCTGCGCATACGCTAAATCCTGAAGTTACGGTCAGTTTCAGAGGGGTAATGACGGCAAACGCTGAGAATTTCACCGCCATTACCCACCGCAAAATCCGGGCCAATATTCCCACAAACAGAGTAAGGACTCTCTAAGACCTGAAGTAAAAATTGAAAGGGCCGATACCTAAACAGCACCAAACTCTGATCTTCCAGGGACAGAAGAGACTAGAATTGTAAACATATTGGAACAGTGGTGAATTAGAGTTTGGGACTCCCCCGCGGAAATTAACGTTAAGCTCCAACACACTGCCAAATTCCACTGACGCAATCGAACCGAAGTGACTGTCGCAGCCAATGCACCACTTTGAATAAGCGGAAGCAACCAAGCATGAAATGGCACTAATATCTCTGCGATTGAAACACTGTCTGAACGAAAGGTGGAAAAGTTGGAGATTTATTAATTTGCTGAAACGGAGGCTTTGGTCGTCCGTAATGGGTATCACTTTCACAAGAGCACAAAGAGTACTCTGGGGGGAGGGGAGGGGAGGGGAGGGGAGGGGCTGGGGGGCAGTGGAAGGTGGTTTGTACATCGAGTAATTGTTTTTTTTTACTGGTACCTACTTGTCCTTTTACAGCATGTGCATTTGAAACAGACAGGGTTGACAGGTCTCACACATGTACCTGCAACTCAGACTTTATTGAAGTTTCATGATTTATAATAAGCATAAACTTTAGTACATACACATGCACAATCACCTTAACATTAACATTATTATACTCGTATGCCTTTGTTACCTCTAGACTTGACTATTCCAACGCACTCCTGGCCGGCCTCCCACATTCCACCCTACGTAAACTTGAGGTCATCCAAAACTCGGCTGCCCGTGTCCTAACTCGCACCAAGTCCCGTTCACCCATCACCCCTGTGCTCGCTGACCTACATTGGCTCCCAGTTAAGCAATGCCTCGATTTCAAAATTCTCATCCTTGTTTTCAAATCCCTCCATGGCCTCGCCCCTCCCTATCTCTGTAATCTCCTTCAGCCCCACAACACCCGGAGATATCTGCGCTCCTCTAATTCTGCCCTCTTGAGCATCCCTGATTATAATCGCTCCACCATTGTTGGCCGTGCCTTCTGTTGCCTGGGACCCAAGCTCTGGAATTCCCTCCCTAAACCTCTCCGCCTCTCTACCTCTCTTTTGTCCTTTAAGATGCTCCTTAAAACCTCCCTCTTTGACCAAGCTTTTAGTCACCTGCCCTAATATCTCCTTATGTGGCTCAGTGTCAAATTTTGTTTGATAATCGCTCCTGTGAAGCACCTTGGGACATTTTACTACGTTAAAGGCGCTGTATAAATACATGATGTGGAGATGCCGGTGTTGGACTGGGGTGGACAAATGTGAGAAGTCGCACAACACCAGGTTTATTTGAAATCACAAGCTTTCGGAGCGCTGCTCCTTCGTCAGGTGAAGTGAAGAGATGCATATAGGCACAGCATATATAGTCAGAGAGCACAACCAGATGATTACAGTTAATCTTTCTAACTGCCCTTTATCACACCTCGGCAGAGAGATAATCACGGCAATCAAAGGTGTGGACTATATATGCTGTGCCTATATGCATCTCTTCACTTCACCTGACGAAGGAGCAGCGCTCCGAAAGCTTGTGATTTCAAATAAAGCTGTTGGACTATAACCTGGTGTTGTGCGACTTCTTGTGCGACAAGTTGCTGTTGTTGTTTAATACTTATAAATCTTTTCCTAATATCCTGGGCAAAAGCCCAAAAGGGATGATGTTCAAATAAATGCCGATTTTGGAAAAAAATTGTCTATATTTTAAAAAGGACATTTCTGGTCACTGCAACATAAAGCATCATGGGTAAGAATCAGGTTTATTATTAGCTTTTAGTCCCTGTTTTGTTAAGATCAAAATATCCAATTTTATTCCTATACTTTAACACAGTTTATCTCTTCAAAGGAAGAGGCCTATAATGTTGCCAAAAAGAATAGTAAGCCTCAGGATTGGGAGGATTTTAGAATTCAGCAAAGGAGGACCAAGAAATTGGTAAAGAAAGGGAAAATAGAATGTGAGAGTAAACTAGCGAGAGACATAAAAACAGACTGAAAAAGCTTCTATAGGTATGTAAAAAGGAAAAGATTAGCGAAAGTAAATGTGGATTCCTTACAGGCTGAGACAGGAGAAATTAAAGTGGGGAATAAGGAAATGGCTGGGAAATTAAACAAATACTTTGGGCTGGATTTTCAATGACCCGTGGAGTCGGGTTTGGAGGCGTGTGGGGGGTTAAAGTTGCAGATTCGGGGGTCCCGACCCCACACAATTTTGACAAAATCGGTCGCGGGGTTCCCGACTCCGTCCCGCCTCCAAGAGGTGGGAGAGGCCATTAAAGCCCTTAACAAGCCCTAAATTGGCTCTGTAATGCCATTTTGAAACGTTTTAGCTAGTTTAACCCTTTTCCGACGTGAAGTACGCCTGATGTGAAACACGCCAGTGAAACCTGGCAGGAGCACAAGTGGATAGCTGACTATCAGCTGCAGGTCCACTATTACAACGGAGATGTGATGAAGGTAGTAGTAGTATTAGGTCTGAAAGTCGCCTCTGATGCTGCTGCATTGAATGTCTTCAGAGACTGCCTGGGAGGACTTGGTTGCAAAAAAAATTCTCTCTCTCACTCTCACTCTGAGATGCTGCTCATTTTGCATCCAGGTCCTCTCACAGCAAAAGCCAGGCAATCTCTGAGACCAGGCAGTCTCTGACCTGCAATGATGACATCATCAGAGGCGACTTTCAGACTGAAACCACTAATTGGTTCATGGGTTCCCACATGCTGGAACTCAATTGCCCAATTAAGTGAAAATTGCATCAATCTCCCACATCCAATTGCAGGCGGGTGGATAACACAAAATGCGGATGACACAACCCCAACCCGCCCCAGTATCAAAATCCAGCCCTTTGTGTCTGTCTTCACGGAAGAAGATGCAAAAAACTTCCCGGAAATAGTGGAGAACCAAGGGTCCAGCGAGAATAAGGAACTGAAAGAAATTAGTATTAGTAAAAAAATAGTACTGGAGAAATTAATGGGACTGAAAGACAATAAACCCCCTGGACCTGACAGCCTACAACATAGGGTTTTGAAAGAGGTGGCTATAGAGATAGTGGATGCATTGGTTGTCATTTTCCAAAATTCCATAGATTCCTGTGGATTGGAAGGTAGTAAATGTAACCCCACTATTTAAGAGAGGGAGAGAGAGAAAATGGGGAACTACAGACCAGTTAGCGTGACATCAGTAGTAGGGAAAATGCTAGAATCTATTATTAAGGACGTGGTAACAGGGCACTTAGAAAATAATAATAGGATTGGGCAGAGTCAACACGGATTTATGAAAGGGAAATCGTGTTTGACAAATCTGTTAGAGTTTTTTGAGGTTGTAACTAGCAGAATAGATAAGTGGGAACCAGTGGATGTGGTGTATTTGGATTTTCAGAAGGCATTCGATAAGGTGCCACACAAGAGGTTATTAAACAGAATTAGGGCTCATGGGATTGGGGGTAATATACTAGCATGGATTGAGGATTGGTTAACAGACAGAAAACAGAGAGTAGGAATAAACGGGTCATTTTTGAGTTAGCAGGCTGTAACTAGTGGGGTACCGCAAGGATCAGTGCTTGGGCCTCAGCTATTCACAATCTACATCAATGATTTGGATGAGGGGACCAAATGTAATGGCCCAAAAATTCGTGAGGGAGCCTTCGTGCGAGGGTAAGGCTTCCCCGCGATCTCTCACTGCGCACTGGCTTTTTCAGTCCGAGCTCGCACGAACTTGATGTTCTGGACAGCTGCTGTGCTGGGCTTGCGTATCCCACAGGCGCAGTTAATTCGTGCGAGCTGTGGGATCACGTGACTCAGTTAGAGCCAATGGCAGCACACCATCTTTCATTCATAGCTTTCACATAAGTGCTGAGAAAGCTATGAATCTATACCCCCCAAAAGAACAGCTAAACCTCAATTAATTTTTTTTAAAAACCCATCACATTAATAAAATAAGTATAGTTAAATAAATTAACCATTTTAAACAAAAAATTAAATTTTTGAAAAAATTTAAAATCTTTTAAAAAGTTATAAAAATAAACTTACCTGTCTTTAAAGTCTCTAAAAAAGATATACCTGTTAAAAAAAATTCAAAATAATACTTAATTAACTACTTACCTTGTTAAAAGAGGGTCTTACGCCTCCTTTCTTTATGTCTAAAATGTTCCATGCTTACCTGCGCGTTCAAAGCACTAAGTGCACTGCGTGCGCGCAGCCTGTAGCGCGCACGCGGTTCACCTAGGAACCGCCCCCTTTTGAATTCACCAAGTGCCGGTTTTCAGCGCATGCGCAGTGCATGCAGAAAACCGGCAAGTGGAGACAGAATACGCGAGAGTACACAGTGCGTACTCTCGCGTAGCGGCACTAATTTTTGGGCCATTATATCCAAGTTTGCTGATGATACAAAGCTGGGTTGGAATGTAAGTTGTGAGGAGGATGTAAGGAGGCTTCAAGGGGATATAGACAGGCTAAGTGAGTGGGCAAGAACATGTATACCAGACTGTTAAGAGAAGTAAGAGAGGAAATAGCAGAGGCTCTGACCATCATTTTCCAATCCTCTCTGGCTACAGGTGTGGTCAAAATTGAGAGGTCGCACAACACCAGGTTATAGTCCAACAGTTTTATTTGAAATCACAAGCTTTCGGAGCTATCGATCGCCCCTTCCTCAGGTGTGGTGCCAGAGGACTGGAGAACTGCTAACGTGGTACCGTTGTTTAAAAAGGGAGACAGGGATAGACCGAGTAATTACAGGCCAGTAGTAACCAAACCTCGGTGGTGGGAAAATTATTGGAAAAAATTCTGAGGGACAGGATAAATCTTCATTTAGAAAGACGTGGATTAATCAGGAACAGTCAGCATGGATTTGTTAAGCGAAGGTCGTGTCTGACTAACTTGATTGAATTTTTAAGGAGGTAACAAGGAGGGTCGATGAGGGTAGTGCGTTAGATGTAGTCTATATGGATTTTAGCAAGGCTTTTGATAAGGTCCCGCATGGCAGACTGGTCATGAAAGTAAAAGCCCATGGGATCCAAGGAAAAGTAGCAAGTTGGATCCGAAATTGGCTCAGAGGCAGGAAACGAAGGGTATTGGTTGAAGGGTGTTTTTGTGACTGGAAGGCTGTTTCCAGTGGGGTTCCGCAGGGCTCAGTACTGGGTCCTTTGCTTTTTGTGGTATATATCAATGATTTGGACTTGAACATAGGAAGTATGATTAAGAAGTTTGCAGATGATATAAAAATTGGCCGTGTGGTTGATAATGAAGAAGAAAGCTGTGGACTGCAGGAAGATATCAATAAATTAGTCAGGTGGGCAGAACAGTGGCAAATGGAATTCAATCCGGAGAAGTGTGAGGTAATGTATTTGGGGAGGGCTAACAAGGAAAGGGAATACACAATAAATGGGAGAACACTGAGAAGTGCAGAGGATCAGAGAGACCTTGGTGTGCATGTCCACAGATCCCTGAAGGTAGCAGGACAGGTAGATAAGGTGGTTAAGAAGGCATACGGGATACTTGCCTTTATTAGCCGAGGCATAGAATATAAGAGCAGGGAGGTTATGCTTGAACTGTATAAAACACTAGTTAGGCAGCAGCTAGAATACTGCATGCAGTTCTGGTCACCACATTACAGGAAGGATGTGATTGCACTAGAGAGGGTACAGAGGAGATTTACGAGGATGTTGCCTGGGCTGGGGAATTTTAGCTATGAGGAAAGATTGCATAGGCTGGGGTTGTTTTCTTTGGAACAGAGGAGACTGAGGGGAGAACGTATTGAGGTGTATAAAATTATGAGGGGCCGAGATAGAGTGGATAGGAAGGACCTGTTTCCCTTAGCAGAGAGGTCAATAACCAGGGGGCATAGATTTAAAGTAATTGGTGGAAGGTTTAGAGGGGATTTGAGGAGAATTTTTTTCACCCAGAGGGTGGTGGGGATCTGGAACTCACTGCCTGAAAGGGTGGTAGAGGCAGAAACCCTCATCACATTTAAAAAGTACTTGGATGTGCACTTGAAGTGTCGTAGCCTACAGGGCCATGGACCAAGAGCTGGAAAGTGGGATTAGGCTGGAGAGCTCTTTGTTGGCCAGCACAGACACGATGGGCCGAATGGCCTCCTTCTGTGCCGTAAACTTCTATGATTCTAAGGCAAATGGAATATAATGTGGAGAAAGGTGAAGTTATCCACTTTGGTAGGAAAAATAGAAAAGCAGAGTATTTTTTAAATGGTGAGAGATTGGGAAATGTTGATGTTCAGAGGGACCTGGGTGTCCTTGTACACGAATCACTGAAAGTTAACATGCAGGTACAGCAAGCAATTAGGAAAGCAAATGGTATGTTGGCCTTTAATACAAGAGGATTTGAGTATAAGAGTGAAGATGTCTTACTGCAATTGTATAGGGCCCTGGTGAGACCACACCTGAAGTATTGTGTACAGTTTTGGTCTCCTTACCTAAGGAAGGATATACTTGCCATAGAGGGAGTGCAACAAAGGTTCACCAGACTGGTTCCTGGGATGGGGGGAATTGTCCTATGAGGAGAGATTGAGTAGACTAGGCCTATATTCTCTAGAGTTTAGAAGAATGAGAGGTGATCTCATTGAAACATACAAAATTCTTACAGGGCTTGACAGGGTAGATGCAGGGAGGATGTTTCCCCTGGCTGGGGAGTCTAGAACCAGGGGTCACAGTCTCAGAATAAGGGGTCGGCCATTTAGGACTGAGATGAGGAGAAATTTCTTCACTCAGAGCGTGGTGAATCTTTGGAATTCTCTGCCCCAGAGGGCTGTGGAGGCTCAGTCGTTGAGTATATTCAAGACAAAGATCGATAGATTTTTGGATATTAAGGGAATCAAGGGATATGGAGATCGGGCGGGAAAGTGGAGATGAGGTAGAAGATCAGCCATGATCTTATTGAATGGCGGAGCAGGCTCGAGGGGCCGAATGGCCTACTCCTGCTCCTATTTCTTATGTTCTTATTCAGAATCTCACAGCACAAAAGGAGGCCATTCGGCCCATCGTGCCTGTGCCGGCTCTTTGAAAGAGCTCTCCCATTAGTCCCACTCCGCCCTGCTCTTTCCCCATAGCTCTGCAAAAATATCCTTTTCAAGTATTTAACCGATTCCCTTTTGAAAGTTACTATTGAATCTGCTTCCACCGCCCTTTCAGGCAGCGCATTCCAGATCACAACAACTCACTGCGTAAAACAATTCTCCTCATTCCCCACCTCTCGTTCTTTTGCCAATTACCTTAAGTCTGTGTCCTCTGGTTACCGACTATCCCGCCAGTGGAAATGGTTTCTCCCTATTGACTCTATCAATTTCTAATTTCTGCTTAATTGGAGTGTTGGAGGGAAAGCTGAAACATACCAGAGTTGCACTGAGGAGAAGAGGCTGCTCAAAGCAGCAGTTTGCCCCGGGCGAATTTCTCCCTCTCCCCCATTAAGAAAGTAGAAAATAGAATAAACATTTATCTCAAGAAGCTCGACACCATCTGGGACAAAGCAGCCCGCTTGATTGGCAGCCCATCCATCACCTTAAACATCCAGTCCCTCCACCACTGGCGCACCGTGGCTGCAGTGTGTACCATCTACAAGATGCACTGCAGCAACTCGCCAAGGCTTCTTCGGCAGCACCTCCCAAACCCACGACCTCTTCCACTTAGAAGAACAAGGGCAGCAGGCGCATGGGAACACCACCACCTCCAAGTTCCCCTCCAAGTCACACACCATCCTGACTTGGAAATATATCGACCGTTCCTTCATCGTTGCTGGGTCAAAATCCTGGAACTCCCTCCCTAACAGCACTGTGGGAGTACCTTCACCAAAGGGACTGCAGCGGTTCGAGAAGGCGGCTCACCACCACCTTCTCAAGGGGCAACTAGGGATGGGCAATAAATGCCGGCCTTGCCAGCGACACCCACATAACAAAAAACATGGTTCCCATTTGGAGATTTTGCTTCCAACACATTGGGACAGAATTTGCTGGGAGAGTCACGCCAAGATTAATGGCACTTGCCGCTAAATGTGTAAAGCATCCAGCAACTTAACATAGAAACATAGAATCTAGGAGCAGGAGTAGGCCATTCGGCCCGTCGAGCCTGCTCCACCATTCAATACGATCATGGCTGATCATCCAAATCCAGTACCCTGTCCCTGCTTTAATCCCCACAGTACACATATCCCACCCTACCCCCGTAACCCCACATATTTAATTCCCCTTAACATATCCCATCCTATCCCCATAACCCCACATATTTAATCCCCCCCTAACACTAAGGGTCAATTTATCATAGCCAAATCAACCTAACCCGCACATTTTTGGACTGTGGGAGGAAACCGGAGCACCCGGAGGAAACCCACGCAGACACGGGGAGAATGTGCAAACTCCACACAGACAGTCACCCTGAACATAAGAACATAAGAAATAGGAGCAGGAGTCGGCCATACGACCCCTCGAGCCTGCTCCGCCATTCAATAAGATCATGGCTGATCATCGACCTCAACTCTACTTTCCTGCACTATCCCCATATCCCTTGATTCCCCGAGAGTCCAAAAATCTATCGATCTCAGCCTTGAATATACTCAACGACTGAGCATCCACAGCCCTCTGGGGTAGAGAATTCCAAAGATTCACAACACTCTGAGTGAAGAAATTCCTCCTCATCTCAGTCCTAAATGGCCGACCCCTTATCCTGAGACTATGCCCCCTGGTTCTAGACTCTCCAGCCAGGGGAAACAACCTCTCAGCATCTACCCTGTCAATCCCCCTCAGAATCTTGTATGTTTCACTGAGATCGCCTCTCATTCTTCAAAACTCCAGAGAGTATCGGCCCATTCTACACAATCTCTCATCATAGGACAGCCCTATCATACCAGGAATCATTCGAGTGAACCTTCGTTGCACCGCCTCCAAGGCAAGTACATCCTTCCTTCGATAAGGAGACCAAAACTGTGCACAGTACTCCAGGTGTGGTCTAACTAAAGCCCTGTACAATTGTAGTAAGACTTCCTTACTCTTGTACTCCAACCCCCTTGTAATAAAGGCCAACATGCCATTTGCCTTCCGAATTGCTTGCTGTACTTGAATGCTAACTTTCTGTGATTCCTGTATGAATCATAGAGTCAGAGTCATAACGGCACAGAAGGAGGCCTTTGGCCCATCGAGTCCGTGCCGGCTCTCTGTAAAGCAATCCAGTCAGTCCCATTCCCCCGCTCTATCCCCGTAGCCCTGCAAGTTTATTTCCCTCAAGTGCCTATCCAGTCTCCCCTTGAAAACATCGAGTGTCTCCGCTTCCACCACTTCCGTCGGCAGCGAGTTCCAGGTCCTCACCACTCACTGCGTAAAAAAGGTTTCCCTCACATCCCCCCTGTATCTCTTGCCCAAAACCTTAAATCTGTGTCCCCCAGTCCTTGTACCATCAACTAGTGGGAACAGCCTTCCCCCGTCTAGCCTATCCAAACCCGTCATAATCTTGTACACCTCTATCAAATCACCCCTCAACCTCCTTTGCTCTAATGAAAACAAATCCAGCTTCTCCAACCTGTCCTTGTAGCTAAGATCCCCCATCCCCGGAACCATTCTGTTAAATCTCCTCTGCACCCTCTCAAGGGCCTTCACATCCTTCCTAAAGTGTGGTGACCAGAACTGGACACCCTCTGAACACCAACATTTAATACTTTCTCTTAATAGTTAAATAGTTGCTGGAGCAGGAGTCAATGTAGGTCAGCGGGCACAGGGGTGATGGGTGAACGGGACTTGGTGCGAGTTAGGACACAGGGCAGCAGAGTTTTGGATGAGCTGAAGTTTACGGAGGGTGCAAGATGGGAGGCCGGCTGGGGGAGCACTGGACTGGTCTAAGATCGAATTCTCTTCCCTCTTCCTTTCACGCACTACAATTAAAACTTTCCTAAACACTTCCTGTACCAACACCAAACTCTACTCAGCTGCTGCCAGTGGGCACGGGCTGTCAGCATCAACCCTGAGCTCAGTCTGTTGTGTTCATCAATTCATTTTCTTCCCTCCAAAGTGTAAACATACCATCTTCCTTGAAGGCTGCAATCCACTTAAGACAAGAGGCCAGTCCTTACATGAAGAAAGAAAGGAAGAAAGGGTGAAAGACAGAAAGAAAGAAAGAATGGAAGGAAGGAAATACTTGCATTTTTACAGCATCTTTCACGACCTCAGGATGTCCCAAAGCACTTTACAGCCAATGAAGTACTTTTGAAGTGTAGTCACTGTTGTAATGTGGGAAACGCGGCAGGCAATTTGTGCACAGCAAGCTCCCACAAACAGTAATGTGATGATGACCAGATCATCTGTTTTTTTAGTGATGTTGATAGAGAGATAAATATTGACCAGGACAGCGGGGAGAACTCCCCTGCTCTTCTTCAAAATAGTGCCATGGGATCTTTTACATCCACCTGACGGAGCAGACGGGGCCTCGGTTTAATGTCTCATCTGAAAGACGGCACCTCCGACAGTGCAGCACTCCCTCAGTACTGCCCCTCCGACACTGCAGCGCTCCCTCAGTACTGCCCCTCCGACAGTGCAGCACTCCCTCAGTACTGCCCCTCCGACAGTGCAGCACTCCCTCAGTACTGCCCCTCCGACAGTGCAGCACTCCCTCAGTACTGACCCTCCGACAGTGCGGCGCTCCCTCAGTACTGACCCTCCGACAGTGCAGCACTCCCTCAGTACTGCCCCTCCGACAGTGCGGCGCTCCCTCAGTACTGACCCTCCGACAGTGCAGCACTCCCTCAGTACTGACCCTCCGACAATGCAGCACTCCCTCAGTACTGACCCTCAACAGTGCAGCGCTCCCTCAGTTCTGCCCCTCTGACAGTGCAGCACTCCCTCAGTACTGCCCCTCCGACAGTGCAGCACTCCCTCAGTACTGACCCTCCGACAGTGCAGCTCTCCCTCAGTACTGCCACGACAGTGAAGCGCTACCTCAGTACTGACCCTCCAACAGTGCAGCGCTCCCTCAGTACTGACCCTCCGACAGTGCGGCACTCCCTCAGTACTGCCCCTCCGACAGTGCAGCGATCCCTCAGTACTGCCCCTCCGACAGTGCGGCGATCCCTCAGTACTGCCCTTCCGACAGCACGGCGATCCCTCAGTACTGCCCCTCCGACAGTGCGGCGCTCCCTCAGTACTGCCCCTCCGACACTGCGGCACTCCCTCAGTACTGACCCTCCGACAGTGCGGCGCTCCCTCAGTACTGCCCCCTCTGACAATGCAGCGCTCCCTCAGTACTGCCCCACCGACAGTGCAGCACTCCCTCAGTACTGCCCCTCCGACAGTGCGGCGCCCCCTCAGTACTGCCCCTCCGACAGTGCGTCGCTCCCTCAGTACCGCCCCTCCGACAGTGCAGCGCCCCCTCAGTACTGCCCCTCCGACAGTGCAGCGCCCCCTCAGTACTGCCCCTCCGACAGTGCGACGCTCCCTCAGTACCGCCCCTCCGACAGTGCAGCGCTCCCTCAGTACTGCCCCTCTGACAGTGCGGCGCTCCCTCAGTACTGCCTCTCCGACAGTGCAGCGCTGCCTCAGTACCGCACTGGAGTGTCAGCCATGGAATAGACAAAGATCCTTTGGGCCACTGAGAAAGTGCTTTTACATGGTGGCTGTTTAGCACAGTGGAAGGGACATTGTTAAAACGGACTCCCTCGTCCCATGATAACGGAATCTATTATGATGATCTTTGCGGGCTATGGGGAGTTGGTGCTTGGGCGTCACCTCTCACTATCCGAACTAAACAAGCATCAAGCGCCTTAAAAGTTCATGTCGTTTTCACTTATCATTGATGCAAATGCAACTTAATTAATCTCACGAGAGATGTTAATAGTCAAAGGTACAACTTCCAGCAAGCCTCAATCCCCCAAATATTCAAGTGTGAACTCTAGAATATTAATTTAGCATTACAGGCTACATTTAAAAAAATTTTTTTATCGGCACCTGGTTGTCACTGGCAAGGCGACTTTTATTGGCCATCCCGAGTTGCCCTGAGAAAGTGGTGACGTGGCCTTTTCATTGTCAGCCGTGGCTCAGTGTGTAGCACCTTTGTTTCTGAGTCAGAAGGTTGTGGGTTCAAGTCCCACTCCAGAGACTTGAGCACATAAATCTAGGCTGACACTCCAGTGCGGTGCTGAGGGAGTGCTGCACTGTCGGAGGTGCCGTCTTTTGGATGAGACGTTAAACCGAGGCCCCGTCTGCTCTCTCAGGTGGACGTAAAAGATCCCATGGCACTATTTCGAAGAAGAGCTGGGGAGTTCTCCCCGGTGTCCTGGCCAATATTTATCCCTCAAACAACATCACCAAAAAAGAACAGATTATCTGGACATTATCACATTGCTGTTTGTGGGAGCTTGCTGTGTACAAATTGGCTGCTGCGTTTCCTACATTACAACAGCGACTACACTTCAAAAAAGTACTTCATTGGCTGTTGAGCATTTTGGGACGTCCGGTGGTCGTGAAAGGCGCTATAGAAATGCAAGTCTTTCTTTCTAACTGTCACACTCCTCGTGCTGATGATGTTCCCCTAATGGTGTTTTTGTAGGGAGTATTCCAGGCTATTGATCCAGCGATGATGAAGGAACGATTGATTATACGGCCAAGTCCGGGTGGTGTGTGACTTGGGGGGGATGGAGTGCCCACAACATTGCTGTTCTTATCCATCTCGGTGGTTGAGGTTACTGCAGATCACACCTCCTGCAGCCACTGTGCACTGATAGTGAAGAGGGCAGATACTGAGTGCAGTCACAGGGGCCACGAAAAAGAGAACTCTTCTGTCCTGGATGGTTGTTGTTGCAGCTGCACCCATCCCAGTGAGTGTTGGCCTTTATTACAAAGGGAATGGAGTATAAAAGTAGGGAAGTCCTGTTACAACTGTACAGGGTATTGGTGAGACCACACCTTGAGTACTGCATACAGTTTTGGTCTCCTTATTTAAGGAAGGATATATTTGCATTGGAGGCAGTTCAGAGACGATTCACTAGGTTAATTCCTGAGATGAGGGGTTGACTTATGAGGAAAGGTTGAGCAGGTTGGGCCTATACTCATTGGAATTTAGAAGAATGAGAGGTGATCTTATTGAAACATATAAGATACTGAGGGGGCTCGACAAGGTAGATGCAGAGAGGATGTTTCCCCTCGTGGGGAAATCTAGAATGCGGGGGCACCGTTTTAGAATAAAGGGTCGCCCTTTTAGAACTGAGATGAGGAGGAATTTCTTCTCTCAAAGGGTCGTAAATCTGTGGAATTCTCTGCCCCAGAGAGCTGTGGAGGCTGGGTCATTAAATACATTTAAGGTGGAGATAGACAGATTTTTGCAAGATAAGGGAGTGAAGGGTTATGGGGAGCGGGCAGGGAAGTGGCTTTGAGCCCCAGATCAGCCATGATCTTATTGAATGGCGGAGCAGGCTCGAGGGGCCAAGAGGCCTATTCCTGCTCCTATTTCTTATGTTCTTATAGCCAACTTGCCGATTCGTCTGGTCCAGTTAAGCTTCGAGTCAATGCTCATCTCCCCCAGATTTTGATGCTGGAGTATTTTGCGACGACTTGTTCTATTTCCAGATGGTCATTAGCGATCGCTTAAGTGCCACGAATGTACCTTCCCACGTGTCAGCCCAAGTCTGCTCCTTAGAGCAGAGAAGGTTAAAGCGGAGATTTAATAGAGGTGTTCAAAATCATGAAAGGTTTTGATAGAGAGAAGCTGTTTCCATTGGCAGGAGGGTCGAGAACCAAAGGACACAGATTTAAGGTAATTGGCAAAAGAACCAGAGGGGGAGATGAGGAGAATTTTTTAACGCAGCGAGTTGTTGTGATCTGGAACGCGCTGCCTGAAAGGGCGGTGGAAGCAGATTCAATAGTAACTTTCAAAAGGGAATCGGATAAATACTTGCAGTGGAAAAATTTGCAGGGCTGTGGGGAAAGAGCAGGGGGAGTGGGACTAATTGGAGAGCTCGTTCAAAGAGCCGACACAGGCACGATGGGGCGAATGGCCTCCTTCTGTGCTGTATCATTCTAGGATTCTAAACTTGGACATTGCCCGGGCCCTGCAGGACGCTGGCATGAGCTGTTTCATTATTTCAGCAGCTGTGAATGAAAGGCAAAATCATCAGCAAGCATTCCCCACTCTGTCATTGATGAAGCAGCTGAAGATGGTTGGACCAAGGACGCTTCCCTGAGGAGCACCAGCAGCGATGTCCTGGGGCTGCGATTACTGGCGTCCGACCATTCTTATTCAGCCAGCCCTGACCTACTTCACTCCATATTTCAATGGTCTCAGCTGCACAGGGACGAGGGAAGCTGGAACTGGCCTCATTCAAGTGGTGAGACGTCAATGTTAGTGCAACTAGGGGGTTCCGTGGTAGTGGGGCAACTGTGCCTGCCTATAAAACTACACTCAGTGTAGACACTGGATACAGTAGACAGGTTGATATTTGTACATAGAATTACATCGAATCTACAGCACAGAAACAGGCCATTCGGCCCAACTGGTCCGTGCCGGTGTTTATGCCCCACACGAGCCTCCTCCCACCCCTCTTCATCTCACCCCATCACCATATCCTTCTATTCATTTCTCCCTCATGTACTTATCTAGCTTCCCCTTAAATGCATCTGTGCTATTCACCTCAACCACTCCCTGTGGTAGCGAGTTCCACATTCTCACCACTCTCTGGGTAAAGTTATTTCCTTGTTGGATTTATTAGAATCATAGAAACATAGAAAAATAGGAGCAGGAGTCGGCCATTCAGCCCTTCGAGCCTGCTCCGCCATTCAGTATGATCATGGCTGATCCTCTATCTCAATACCATATTCCTGCTCTCTCCCCATACCACTGGATGCCTTTTGTGTCTAGAAATCTATCTATCCCCTTCTTAAATATATTCAGTGACTTAGCCTCCACAGCCTTCTGTGGTAGAGAATTCCACAGGTTCACCATCCTCTGAGTGAAGAAATTTCTCCTCATCTCAGTCCTAAATGTCCTACCCCATATCCTGAGACTGTGACCCCTCGTTCTAGACCCCCCCAGCCCGGGGAAGCATCCTCCTTACATCCAGTCTGTCTAGCTCTGTCAGAATTTTATACGTTTCAATGAGATCCCCTCTCATTCTTCTAAACTCTAGTGAATACAGGCCTAGTCGACCCAATCTCTCCTCATACGACAGTCCTGCCATCCCAGGAATCAGTCTGGTGAACCTTCGCTGCACTCCCTCTATGGCAAGTATATCCTTTCTTAGGTAAGGAGACCAAAACTGGACACAGTACTCCAGGTGTGGTCTCACCAAGGTCCTATACAACTGTAGTAAGACATCCTTGCTCCTGTACTCAAATCCTCTTGCAATGAAGGCCAACATACCATTTGCCTTCCTAACTGCTTGCTGCACCTGTATGTTTGCTTTCAGTGACTGGTATACAAGGACACCCAGGTCCCTTTGTACATCAACATTTCCCAATCTATCACCATTTAATTAATATTCTGCCTTTCTGTTTTTCCTACCGAAGTGGATAGCTTCACATTTATCCACGTTATACTGCATCTGCTATGTATTTGCCCACTCACTCAACTTGTCTAAATCGCCTTGAAGCCTCTTTGCATCCTCCTCACAACTCACAATCCCACCTAGTTTCGTGTTGTCAGCAAACTTGGAAATATTACATTTGGTTCCCTCATCCAAATCATTGATATATACAGTATTGTGAATCGCTGGGGCCCAAGCACTGATCCCTGCGGTACCCCACTAGTCACCGCCTGCCACCCCGAAAAAGATCAATTTATTCCTACTCTCTGTTTCCTGTCTGTTAACCAATTTTCAATCCATGCCCCCAATTACCCCCAATCCCATGTGCTTTAATTTTGCACACTAACCTCTTATGTGGGACTTTATCAAAGACCGTCTGAAAATCCAAATACACCACATCCACTGGTTCTCCCTTATCTATTCTACCAGTTACATCCTCAAAAAACTCCAGTAGGTTTGTCAAACATGATTTCCCTTTCATAAACCCATGTTGACTTTGTTTAATCCAGTTGATATTTTCTAAGTGTCCTGTTATCACATCCTTTATTTTCCCTACTACTGATGTTAGGACAAACCGGTCTGTAGTTCCCTGTTTTCTCTCTCCCTCCTTTTTTAAATAGTGGGGTTACATTTGCCATCCTCCAATCTGTAGGAACTGTTCCATAATCTATAGAATTTTGGAAGATGACAACCAATGCATCCACTATTTCCATGGCTACCTCTTTTAGTACTCTGGGATGCAGATTATCAGACCCTGGGGATTTATCGGCTTTCAGTCCCATTAATTTCTCCAGCACTATTTTTTTACTAATACAAATTTCCTTTAATTCCTCCTTCTCCCTATGGGCGATTTTACCCCTACTGGCTCAGCAGAAACCTGGCGGGCGGGCAGTTAAAATCGCCCCGGGCTCTCACCTGTCCGAAAGCCGCCACAATCGAGACATCTGCGATTTTAACCCGCTCTCCTGAGCAGGCGGCGAGGACGCCCGCCCGGAGCCAACGGGGTCCTTCTTTACACAGGTGTGTTGCGGCCCCATGACATCATTGAGGCCCGACTGTGATTTTAACTCGGGCCTGAGCGGGGGAATCCACCCGGAGTTAAAATCGGGGTCTTTTTACAGCACAGAAACAGGCCATTCGGCCCAACTGCTCTGTGCCGGTGTTTCTGCTCCACACGAGCCTCCTCCCACCCCTCTTCATCTCACCCCATCACCATATCCTTCTATTCCTTTCTCCCTCATGTGTTTATCTAACTTCCCCTTAAATGTATCTGTGCTATTCACCTCAACCATTCCCTGTGGTAGAACTGTTCCACATTCTCACCACTCTCTGGGTAAAGAAGTTCCTCCTGAATTTGCGATGGGCTAAATGGCTTTTTTTTCCTGAATTCTTGCGTCCGGCGCTCCTGCAGTTCCCGATTGTCTTTTTAACTCCAACAATTGGGCAATGCCCGTCGAGTAATGCGTTTAAAGAAACACAGGTGCTAAACCGAGGGCGCAGCAAGTCACAAGCCAGGACTGAAGATCTCATTATTCTAATCCTCCAGAAACGTGTACCGACCCCAGCACGCGGATGAATATAAGGCAACGCGGAGAAAGCGTTACTGTTACGTGTTAAATTAAATGTAATGCATTATTAATGGCTTCCAATTACCAAAAATAAACAGATCATGTTATTTCAGTACCCTGCCACCGACTCCCTAAACAAATTACCTCGTTAGTTTCTGCACACATCTTTTTTTAAAAATTGATCGCTGACGGGGGCAGAGATAACTCGAACCCGGATGGCTGTTACTCTATATAATAACCGTGAGCTCAGGTACTAAAGTGTCAGCCGTGGCTCAGTGGGCAGCACCCTCAGTCTCTGAGTCAGAAGGTTGTGGGTTCCTAGTCCCACTCCAGAGACTTGAGCTCAAAAATCTAGGCTGACCCTCCAGTGCAGTGACTGAGGGAATGCCGCACTGTCGGAGGTGCCGTCTTTCGGATGAGATGTTAAATCGAGGACTCGGGTGAATGTAAACAATCCCACGGCTACTATTTCGAAGAAGAGCAGGGGGGGAGTTCTCCCCGGTGTCCTGGCCAATATTTATCCCTCAATCAACATCACTTAAAAAACCCCAGATTATCTGGTTATTATCACAGTGCTGGTTGTGGGAGCTTGCTTTGGCTGCCACATTTTAACAGTGACTACATTTCAAAAAGTACTTCGTTGACTGTGATATGCTCTGGGACATCCTACAGTTGTGAAAAACGTGATATAAATGTCTTTCCTTTTTCCTGGCCCTGCAAGAGAAGTCCTGACCGCCCCCCCCCCCCACCGATCATAGGAAGAGGAGGAGGCCATTCAGCCCCTCGAGCCTGTTCCACCATCCAATGAGATCATGGCTGCAAAACATAGCATCGACAGCAGTTGCAGGTTCTACTCATTCGACACATCATAACAGAGATAGGGGGAAAAATTCAGTTGGTTGCGCCTCCCGTTAGTGCTTTAAGAGGGCGCTAATGGGGCGCAAAGCAACTAGCGCCCGGGCGTGGCGATGTTTGCTCCGCTCGTGAAATTAACTAGACATTTTGCGGCGGTGCTAAACACTACCGCCACGATCTCCTGCGCCGGCAGATTGTGACGTCAGTCGAGTGCGCAACGCCCGGGTAGCGCCCCAGAGCGGATATTGAGTGGCGCCCCCTGCCTTACCGCCTGCCGCTAGCAACGACAGGTTGAGGGGAGCGTTTTGCAGTCAGGAAGGGACTGGGGGAGCGCTATTTAAAGGCGAGAGCTTCCTGCCTTTTTTTGTTGGTGACATTTTTGAACCACGCATTGTGAGAGAGAGAGAGAGACTTCTGGAGAGATTCAACGCTGTGTGAAGGAGTTTTGGGTACTGAGCAGCACTTTGCAGGTTCATTTTGATTTGCCCTTCCTTGTATCGATTTAGAAGAGACTGTGGGGGTTGCACTCTGAGCTCTTTCCCTGGTTCTCTCCATTATTCTTTCCAGCAGATTTGATGTACAGGTCTCTCCAAGCCGAGATTCAAAGCTGCAATGAGCAGGATGTGGATGGAAAGCAAGATCAACCCTCCCCTTTAAGAACTGGCCGGCGCCATTGTGTGTGTGTTCCATTGCTGACTGACATCACATGAGCTTCGCCAGCGCTCTGAGGTAGCGCCTCGCTCCTCGGCCTTTGCGCCTTAAGACAGATGTGTAGCGCCTGATTTAGCGCTCCAATCACCTCCAGGGGCGATAAAAGTCAAGTTTTATCTTTGCGCCCGGCCGACAATTGCACCCCAAATGGGGCGATACTGAATTTCTCCCCCATAGAGTCATCAACTGGCTCCTGAGTATCTGGTGAGTTATAATATAATGATTTCATTCACTCCATGTAAATTACATAGGAACACAGGAACAGGAGGAGGCCATTCAGCCCCTCGAGCCTGCTCCGCCATTCAATGAGATCGTGGCTGATCTGTGACCTAACTCCATATACCTGCCTTTGGCCCATATCCCTTAATAACTTTGGTTAACAGAAAGCTATCAATCTCCGATTTAAAATTAACAATTGATCTAGCATCAATTGCCGTTTCCGGAAGAGAGTTCCAAATTTCCACCACCCTTTGTGTGTCGAAGTGTTTCCTAATTTCACTCCTGAAAGGTCTGGCTCTAATTTTTAGACGATGCCCCCTAGTCCTAGATTCATCAACCAGCGGAAATAGTTTCTCTCTATCTACCCTATCTGTTCCCCTTAATATCTTGAAAACTTGGATCAGATCACCCCTTAACCTTCTAAATTCCAGGGAATACAACCCTAGTTTGTGTAATTTCTCATCGTAATTTAACCCTTGAAGTCTGGGTATCATTCTGGTAAATCTACGCTGCCCTCCCTCCAAGGCCAATATATCCTTCCTAAGGTGTGGTGCCCAGAACTGCTCACAGTGCTCCAGGTGTGGTCTAACCAGGGTTTTGTATAGCTGCAACATAACTTCTACCCCCTTCTATTTTAGTCCTGTAGATCTAAAGGCCAGCATTCCATTAGCCTTTTTGATTATTTTCTGTACCTGTTCATGACGTTTTAATGATCTATGTCCCTGGACCCCCCAAGTTTCTTTGGACCTCCACTGTTTTTAGCTTTCACCATTTAGAAAGTACCCTGTTCTATCATTTTTAGATCCAAAGTGGATGACCTCAATTTTGCTTACATTGAAATCCATTTGCCACAGTTTTGCCCATTCGCTTAATCTGTCAATATCCTTTTGTGATTTTATGCTTCCATCTACACTGCCTACAATGCCGCCTATCTTTGTGTCAATCCTCTTCGCCCTCTGGGTTTAGCCCTGGTGGGGAAACCCACTGCCACTTCCCGCTCAGGCCGCCCAGTAAGAATCGGAGTTGGTTGGCGACATCATCGGGGCCCAACGCGCACATGTTGAAGAAGGACCCCGCCGTCTTTGGGCGGGCGTCCTCACTGCCTGCTCAGGAGAGCGGATGGAAGATAATGATCAGATCGTCCGGTTCTTTTTTTAGTGATGTTGGTCGAGGGATAAATATTGGGCAGGACAGAGGAGGAGCAGACACTCCACGGCTTCCCAGGGTGGTCAGTCAGTCAGTGGCATTTCAACGGGGCTCGGGATTAGAATTAAAAACAAACGGGGACCTCATTTCTGGAGCAGAAGTTCAGTTTCCAACTTGCTCCATAGCTCGCTCACTGAACACTGGGATTATAGGAGCAGGAGGAGGCCCTTTGGCCCCTCGAGCCTGTTCCGTCATTCAATCAGATCATGGCTGCACTGTATCTTAACTCCATCCACCCGCCTTGGTTCCATATCCCTTATAACAACAACAACTTGTATTTATATAGCACCTTTAACGTAGTAAAATGTCCCAGGGCGCTTCACAGGAGCGATTATCAAACAAGATTTGACACCGCATGAGGAGATATTAGGACAGATGAACAAAAGCCTGGCCAAAGAGGGAGGTTTTAAGGAGCGTCTTAAAGGAGGAGAGAGAGGTAGAGAGGTTTAGGGAGGGAATTCCAGAGCTTGGGGCCCCGGCAGCTGAAGGCACGGCCACCAATGTTGGAGCGATGAAAATCGGGGATGCTCAAGAGGCCAGAATTGGAGGAGCGCAGAGATCTCGGAGGGTTGTAGGGCTGGAGGAGGTTGCAGAGTTAGATTAATTCCCTTGCCTAACAAAAAATCCATCGATCTCAGTTTTGAAATTTTCAATTGACCCCCCCAGCATCAGCATCAACAGCTTTTTGGGGGAGAGAGTTCCAGATTTCTGCCACCCTTTGTGTGAAGAAGTGCTTCCTGACATCACCCCTGGCTCTAATTTTGAGGTTATGCCCCCTTGTTATGGGCTCCCCCCCCCCCCCCCACCAGAGGAAATAGTTTCTCTCTATCGACCCGGTCAACTCCTTTAATCATCTTGATCACCTCGATTAGATCGCATGTCAATCTTCCAAAGCTGATGTTTCGACCTCCACCCGGGGTTTGTACTGGATCGCGATCTGCCTGGGGGAATTTTCCCCTCCTTAGTCCACTGTTCTCTTGTCTCGCTGCCCCTGCCGAGAGCAGCTAAGGAAGCGAAAGCTAAGGGACTGAAAACCAGACCTTCCTGCTCTGGCCCCGGTCGGTCTCCAATCACGGGGTTGAATCGGCGACTCCAGGCACAAGGGAAGCCGTGGCTGTAAGTTGCGGTTTTTTTTCTTGGCAGTCAAAATATTCTCAGAGCGTTTCCGTGAAGTCTGCTCCAAATAACAAGTATTTGTTTCCATTAAAGGCTTTACGCCACTCCCCCCCCGCCCCCCCCCAAACCTTTTATAGGCGACCTCACTCAGTTGGGCACAGAAGGCTCCAGCCCGTGCACAGATGTGGCCTTGGTTGATGAGTGCAACGCATGAGCAGTTCTGAAAGGGCCAATTATACCTCCTCCACCCTCCCCTTGAAATAAGCTGGCAGAGGCTGGTCTTTTGCGTGCCAGCATCCTCCGAGACTGATATTTGCACTTGCATCCCCGCTCTCCGGTTACCAGAAACCCTTTTCTACAAAGTCCACTCGCTTCAGCCATCCCTGCGACAGGCTCGCTTTCAGAGCTTTGCCGCCTTTTCGAACTTCAGCTTCCTAGGCCAGCACTCGGGCGCCCCCTTTTTAAAGGCCCCTCACTCCACTGGCTGGTCAAACGTGTGGGGTCTGGCCGCACGTTTGTGTTCAGACCCCTGCCAGAATTCAAACTGAGTTGTTCAAATAATATGTCGGTGCTGGACTGTGTTGGTAAACCCTTAACCAGTCAATCAATAGATTTTACATACATACTTGAGGAAAAACTTCTTCACCCAGAGGGTGGTTGGAATCTGGAACTCACTGCCTGAAAGGGTGGTAGAGGCAGGAACCCTCACAGCATTCAAGAAGCATTTAGATGAGCACTTGAAACGCCATAGCATACAAGGCTACGGACCAAGTGCTGGAAAATGGGATTAGAATAGACAGGGCTTGATGGCCGGCGCGGACACGATGGGCCGAAGGGCCTCTTTCTGTGCTGTATAACTCTATGACTCTATGACATACGAACATACGAATTAGGAGCAGGAGTCGGCCACTCGGCCCTTCGAGCCTGCTCTGCCATTCAATCAGATCATGGCCGATCTGATTACTCCACATTCCCGCCTACCCCCGATAACCTTTCATCCCATTGGTTATCAAGAATCTATCTACCTCTGCCTTAAAAATATTCAAAGACTCTGCTTCCACCGCCCTCTGAGGAAGAGAGTTCCAAAGACTCGTGACCCTCTGCGAGAAAAAATTCTCCTCATCTCTGACTTAAATGGGCGACCCCTTATTTTAATACGCTGTTGGTATTTTCTGGGGTTGTTCTATAAAGTACATGGAAATTACATTTATGTGTTAAATCATTTCCTGAATATAAAAAAAAACACCTCAGGTTGAAGCCATTAAAGTAAGTAACACAGTCTGGCGTAGGATTTATGGGAATGAAGATTTTTGAAGTTGGGGTTGAGCAGGCCTGGTTTCCTGACAGAGACCTGCAGGCTCTTGTCTTCACCTTCAAATCATGAGACCGAGAAATCAAGCTCCCTCTGTGCTCTCAATTATACCGAAAAACAAGGAGCAGAAGTCTTCAGTAATTCAATCCCAGTGGAAGGTTCTTCATGCTGTTTTCACCATTGGATCTGCTGACAGCAGCACTCCCACCATCCCCTCCTGGTCGGCTGTCAGACGTTGCTCGTGCAATGTGAGCTGTACTGCACTGCCCTGCAGCCTACCCTTGGGGTCCGCCTTCAAGCGCACCAATGAGTGCTGGCTTGATACAATGGCCAGAAGGGGCTGAGAGAGAAAGAGACTGAGGGAGAGAGAGAGACAGGCAGACAGAGAGAGAGAGAGAGAGACAGATAGAAAGAGACAGACAGAGAGAGAGAGACTGAGAGAGAGAGAGAGACAGGCAGACAGAGAGAGAGAGAGAGAGAGACAGGCAGACAGAGAGAGAGAGACAGATAGAAAGAGACAGACAGAGAGAGAGAGACTGAGAGAGAGAGAGACAGACAGACAGACAGACAGAGAGAGAGAGAGAGACAGGCAGACAGAGAGAGAGACAGATAGAAAGAGACAGACAGACAGAGAGAGAGAGAGTGCGAGAGACAGACAGACAGAGAGAGGCAGGCAGACAGAGAGAGACAGATAGAAAGAGACAGACAGACAGAGAGAGACTGAGAGAGCGCGAGAGACAGACAAACAGAGAGAGAGAAAGAGATAGAGAGACTGAGAGAAACTGAGAGACAGACAGACAGAGAGAGACAGACAGACAGAGAGACTGAGTGAGAGAGAGATTGAGAGAGAGAGAGAGAGACGGACAGAGAGACAGACAGAGATAGAGAGACAGAGAGAAGACAGAGAGAGACAGAGAGAGAAGGAGAGAGAGAAAGAGGGAGACAGAGAGAAGACACACAGAGAGAGGCAGAGACAGAGAGAGAGACAGAAAGAGGAAGATAGAGAGACACAGAGACAGAAAAAGAGAGACTAGACAGAGAAAGAGAGACAGAGACAGAGAAAGAGAGAGAGACTGAGAGAGACAAAGAGAGGCACAGAGAAAGAGGCACAGAGACAGAGACAGAGAGAGAGACACACAGCGAGTGAGAGAGAGACAGAAACAAAGAGATAGAGACAGCGAGAGAGAGAGACATTGAGACAGAGAGCGAGACAGAGAGAGAGCAAGAGACAGAGACACAGGGAAAGACACAGACAGGGAGAGAGAGACAGAGGCAGAGACAGAGAGAGAGAGACAGAGAGAGACACAGAGAGAGAGAGAGACAGAGACAGAGAGAGACACAGAGAGAGAGAGACAGAGAGAGAGACAGAGAGAGACAGAGACAGAGACAGAGAGAGAGAGACAGAGAGAGAGAGAGAGACAGAGACAGACAGAGAGACAGAGACACAGGGAAAGACACAGACAGGGAGAGAGAGAGACAGAGAGAGAGAGACAGACAGAGAGAGGGAGAGAAAGGGGAAGAAAACAAAAGTCTCAGTGAGTATTCTGATAATCTGACAGGGCTGCCCGTGCTCAGACTGAGAGGAGCTGCTGCACTCCTGGGCTGGAGGCTGCGTAATTCAATCCTACAGCTGCACAAACAGGCAGCCGTCTGCACACACACTTGAATTCCTGCTTTCAAAATATACTGTAGAAAATTCCTGAGAGCTACTTTCCATACGGTTAATGAGCAAATGCTTAATGTCCAACCCTTTCAATTTAATTTGAATTTATGGGGGACTTGGATTCCAACACATGTGCACAAAAACAGCAACTGCGCAACCCCTCAGATTACACTGGCTCTAATTACACATTTATCATATTCTTTCAGTTTGCATCTGACGTGTGATGTTGTACATTACAGTACACTCACAGACTTAATTCTGTAACCACACCACAGTGTTGAGCTAACAAGTAATGCATTGTGTAAGATTGGGCAATTTTCTCAACTGTACACACAGTAATTATATCACCTCCTAGCCTTAATTAGGATTTCAAATCTTTGTAAGTGTTTCTATGGTTCTTTTCTCAAAAAATAAATTCTAGTTGCATGCTGTACTCAGGTAACAGAAGCTGCTGTTTTCTCTGATTATATTGGCCATATATTAAAAAAAAACTTTCGAAAATCATTGCTGGAGTATATAATTTCCCTTTCAACATATGCCAACCTTGTTTTCAAATCCTTCCATGGCCTCGCCTCCTCCCTGTTAACCTCCTACAACCCTCCGAGATCTCGGCGCTCCTCCAATTCCAGCCTCTCGCGCATCCCCCCGATTTCCATCGCTCCACCATTGGTGGCCGTGCCTTCAGCTGCCTGGGCCCCGAGCTCTGGAATTCCCTCCCTAAACCTCTCCGCCCCTCCGCCTCTCTCTCCTCCTTTAAGACGTCCCTTAAAACCTCCCTCTTTGACCAAGCTTTTGGTCACCTGGCCTAATATCTCCTTATGTGGCTCGGTGTCAAATTCTGTCTGATAATCACTCCTGTGAAGGGCCTTGGGGACCAATGCTCCCGTTTAGCTGCGTGACCACACGGCGGTCTTCAGGTCCCGCGCAAGCCGTCCACTGGCCTTTGTTTGGGGAAAAACCGCGCATGCGTGAAAATGTGAATGGGCCGCGCAGCCAGTTAAAGGGCCCGCGCTCCGAAAAAAATATAAGAGGGAACATTGGTCGGGACGTTTTACTGCATTAAAGGCGCTATATAAATGCCAGTTGTTGTTGTTGCCGCCAGTCTCACTGAATTGCATTTTTCAAGTAAATCTTTCATTGATGCAGCTGCTGAAGATGAGGTGGGTTCCACCCAAATGAGCAGTGGACACGGAACAACATGAAGGTCAGCACTGGTTGGAAAGAGAAGGCTGAGGGGTGACCTAATAGAGAGCTTTAAAATTATGAAAGGGTTCGATAGGGTAGACATAGAGAAGACATTTCCACTTGTGGGCGAGACCAGAACAAGGGGCTATAAGACAGTCACTAATAAATCCAAAAAGGAAGTCAGGAGAAACGTCTTTACCCAGAGAGTGGATGCACGCAGACACACACAGACACGCATGCAAGCACACACACCTGCACACAGACACACGCACGCACAGACACACACGCACACAGACACACGCACGCACAGACACACACGCACACAGGCACACACACGCACAGACACACACGCACACAGACACACGCACGCACAGACACACACGCACACAGGCACACACACGCAGACACATGCACACACATGCAAGCACACAGACAGACGCACGCATGCACGCATAGACACATGCATGCACACACGCAGACACACACGCACACAGACACACACACACACGCACAGACACACACGCACAGACACACACACACACACACACGCACAGACACACACACACACACACACACGCACACTCATACACACACACGCACACTCATACACACACACGCACAGACACACACACACACGCACAGACACACACACACACGCACAGACACACACACTCACACACACACACACACACACACACACGCACAGACACACACACTCACACACACACACACAGACACACACGCAGGCACAGACACACGCACATAATATAGAAAAATTTGGTGAAAGCAAATATTACATCTTAAAAGTATTTCAGGTACCGGAATGGTATAGAAGAATTCAGGTGAGACACTGCACTAAAGCTATGGAAAATGAGACTTGCACATACAGGTGGTTCTGCACAAGGTGAATGCTGCGTCTGTGAAGCACTGCACAGTATTACTTGGTGCTTTGAGCCATAGCTACAAGGTTACGGACTAGTCCAGGTCAGTGTTCAGTGGATCCATTTCCTCTCTCTCGGCTTCTCATGTTAACCTGGTGATTTAGTGCCTTGCATTAAGAGCAATTCACCTGCCTCTAGTGTCTCTCTCGTCTCTTCCCCCCCACCACCCCCAGGGACCGAGGTGGAGAATAAAAAAGTTCCCCATATGGCGAAGTCAAGCTGCTGCTAGCCTGCTGTGTGCGTGCTGTGGGGATAGCAGCTTCTGAAAAACCCCAGCTGGTAGTTGGAAGGGATTCGAACATTACTGCACCTCAGTGCCGTCTCTGCTCCCTTTGGCAACTATTGGCTTCCTATAAAAAATCTGTCCACACGACAGCCATTTTCGGTTCCCCTCATTCCTTCTCTGCCGTTTTCTGTCGCAAATTGAACATTTGGTCTCTCCTTAACCGCAGGATAATCGAAAGCCTCCATCTGCTGTGCTCCCCGCGGAACTCCGAGAGGTGCAGACTGCGCCACAGCGCAAGCCACAGCAAGGTTCTCACCTGTCTCGCACAGACTGGCGACCAGGAATTTTTTAAAACGCTTTTTAAAAAAAAAAGGAAGAAAAATAAAATGTCTCAACCTGAACAATTTCCGCGAGGCGGGTGCCTGAGGGTTTATAAACTGGCCGCTATCGGATTGCAGGGACTGGGGCTTTGGCCTTGGTGTGTTAGGATAGAGCTGACAGCTGCCGTGCTTCCTACACACCTCCGAGCCCTGCTGCTTTTAGCCTGCAGTCAAGAGCGGCCTCACGATGTATTGCTTAAAGCCGACCTCATGGACCAAGCTTTCCGCCACCTGCCCGGATATCTCCTGACGTGGCTCGGTGTCAGATTCTGTCCGCTAACACCGCCATGCTCTCACCCCCCAACTCCCCCTCCCTATCTCTGAAACCTCCTCCAGTCCCCACCACCCTCCCAGATCTCCGCGCTCCTCCAATTCCGGCCTCTCGCGCATCCCCCCCCCGCCGATTTCCATCGCTCCGCCACAGGCGGCCGTGCCTTCAGCTGCCTAAAACCGGGGATGTGCAAGAGGCCGGGACTGGAGGAGCGCGGAGATCTCGGAGGGTGGTAGGGACTGGAGGAGCGCGGAGATCTTGGAGGGTGGTAGGGACTGGAGGAGATAGGGGAGGGAAAACCAGGACATTCCTTCATAACGCTGGGCGGTGGGCGTTGCCATGTAGGAGCAGCCCCAAGAGTTCCTGGTCTGAAGTTTAACAAGTGGCACCCAATGCTGACTGTAGATATTGTACATGCGCACTGGAGAGAGAGAGAGAATTTGACAATTCCAAGATAAAACCAGAAGGTTTACCCTGACTCACCTGCCCTAATTTCTCCTTGTGAGGCTCGGTGTCAAATTTGTTGTCTTATAATAACTCCTGTGAAGCGCCTTGGGACGTTTTACTAGGTTAAAGGCGCTATATAAATACAAGTTGTTGTTGTCATAGTCTCAGGATAAGGGGTCGGCCATTTAGGACTGAGATGAGGAGGAATTTCTTCACTCGGAGTGCTGTGGATGCTCAGTCGTTGAGTATATTCAAGGCTGAGAGATTTTTGGACTCTCGGAGAATCAAGGGATATGGGGATAGTGCAGGAAAGTGGAGTTGAGGTCGAAGTTCAGCCATGATCTTATTGAATGGTGGAGCAGGCTCGAGGGGCCATGTGGTCGACTCCTGCTCCTAATTCTTATGTTCTAAGGTGCTGGAATGAGATAAAAAATCATTTATGACATTTTGGGTGTGAGCCCTTGACCAGAATCGGTTCTGAAGAAGGATACGCCACTCAAAACCTCACACCCTGCCTATCCTCACTGCAGGGACTAACTGGCCATCTGTATCTCTCAGGGAATTTTATTTAATATTTCAGACTTCCAGCATTTTCATTTTTTTTTTGTGTCCTTATTGCCTGTCTGCCCTCTCTGGTGGAAAAAGGTTCCATGGCACTATTCGAAGAAGAGCAGGGGAGTTCTACCTGGTGACCTGGGGGCCAATATTTATCCCTCAACCAACATCATTAAAGAAAGAAGCACATTGCTGTTTGTGGGATCTTGCTGTGTGAAAATTCAGACCAACAAAGGAGTAGCTGCAGGAAGGAAATGAGGCAGTGGAGCTGGCACTGGGACAGCAGTGGAGCCGGCACTGGGACAGCAGTGGAGCCGGCACTGGGACAGCAGTGGAGCCGGCACTGGGACAGCAGTGGAGCCGGCACTGGGACAGCAGTGGAGCCGGCACTGGGACAGCAGTGGAGCCGGCACTGGGACAGCAGTGGAGCCGGCACTGGGACAGCAGTGGAGCCGGCACTGGGACAGCAGTGGAGCCGGCACAGGGACAGCAGTGGAGCCGGCACTGGGACAGCAGTGGAGCCGGCACTGGGACAGCAGTGGAGCCGGCACTGGGACAGCAGTGGAGCCGGCACTGGGACAGCAGTGGAGCCGGCACTGGGACAGCAGTGGAGCCGGCACTGGGACAGCAGTGGAGCCGGCACTGGGACAGCAGTGGAGCCGGCACTGGGACAGCAGTGGAGCCGGCACTGGGACAGCAGTGGAGCCGGCACTGGGACAGCAGTGGAGCCGGCGCAGGGACAGCAGTGGAGCCGGCGCTGGGACAGCAGTGGAGCCGGCGCAGGGACAGCAGTGGAGCCGGCGCTGGGACAGCAGTGGAGCCGGCGCTGGGACAGCAGTGGAGCCGGCGCAGGGACAGCAGTGGAGCCGGCACAGGGACAGCAGTGGAGCCGGCGCAGGGACAGCAGTGGAGCCGGCACTGGGACAGCAGTGGAGCCGGCGCAGGGACAGCAGTGGAGCCGGCGCAGGGACAGCAGTGGAGCCGGCACAGGGACAGCAGTGGAGCCGGCACAGGGACAGCAGTGGAGCCGGCGCAGGGACAGCAGTGGAGCCGGCGCAGGGACAGCAGTGGAGCCGGCACTGGGACAGCAGTGGAGCCGGCACAGGGACAGCAGTGGAGCCGGCACTGGGACAGCAGTGGAGCCGGCGCAGGGACAGCAGTGGAGCCGGCTCAGGGACAGCAGTGGAGCCGGCACAGGGACAGCAGTGGAGCCGGCACAGGGACAGCAGTGGAGCCGGCGCAGGGACAGCAGTGGAGCCGGCGCAGGGACAGCAGTGGAGCCGGCGCTGGGACAGCAGTGGAGCCGGCACTGGGACAGCAGTGGAGCCGGCACTGGGACAGCAGTGGAGCCGGCGCAGGGACAGCAGTGGAGCCGGCACAGGGACAGCAGTGGAGCCGGCGCAGGGACAGCAGTGGAGCCGGCGCAGGGACAGCAGTGGAGCCGGCACTGGGACAGCAGTGGAGCCGGCACTGGGACAGCAGTGGAGCCGGCACTGGGACAGCAGTGGAGCCGGCACTGGGACAGCAGTGGAGCCGGCACAGGGACAGCAGTGGAGCCGGCGCAGGGACAGCAGTGGAGCCGGCACTGGGACAGCAGTGGAGCCGGCGCAGGGACAGCAGTGGAGCCGGCACTGGGACAGCAGTGGAGCCGGCGCAAGGAACAGCCGATATACTTCTAAGTCAGGGTGGTGTGTGACTTGGAGGGGAACTTGGAGGTGGTGGTGTTCCCATGCGCCTGCTGCCCTTGTCCTTTTTTAAGCTGGATAAGCACATGAGGGAGAAAGGAATAGAAGGATATGCTGATAGGCTGAGATGTAGTAGGGTGGGAGGAGGCTGGTGTGGAGCAGTTGGGCCGAATGGCCTGTTTCAGTGCTGTCCATTGTATGTAATCATAGAATGATACAGCGTAGGAGGCCATTCGGCCCATTGTGCAACAGCACAATTGAAATCATTTTAAGTTTAGTATTGAACCCAAACACTAGTATCCCTGTTCAACTATAAACAAATCGCCTGAAGTTCGAGACCGATTAACTGTCCCTCCTTATCAGCCCCCTGTTTTTACGTTGAGGCCCAATCACCAGCTACCGACCGGCACTGAGGAGATTGATTCTTAATTCTGCTTTCCATATATTACTGCGTTACTTCCAGCTGCCATTAGAAATGAATTGCAGTCGTTTGTCCTTGAATGGTCATTAAATATTCCATTACCATTACGGTATTCGTAGGTAAAAGCTATTTGTGAAGGATTTATGTTAGTTTGCGGCACCCGAATTTAAATATTCGCTCATTCAAGGAGTTGTCCTCACAAAATTGAAGAGGACTACAGTAATTGAACAATAATGGATGAAAATGTACGTGGAAAAAAAAGCGTGCTTAGATAAGTAGCTTTATAAAAGTCTAAAGCATGCATTTTCATGAATTGCTGTGTGCTCTGGCTAATATAGAAGGCAATATCTTGTGTTAATACACACTGGTTCTTTTTCTCTGTCTGAAAGATTGGGATATGGAGGCAATAACCAGCTCCGCAGGGTGGTTGTGCGATTTACTAATTACCCGACGCAGACAAATGCCAAAGTCCGGAGATTATGCTGAGTACAGAATCCCTGTGGTGGGCAACATCAGTGATCTGCTTCCCCCACCTTTCACCTTCCAGGGAAAAACCAGAAACAACACCATTGAGTCCGTGCCTCCAGCACCCGCTGCACCCCCCCCCCGCCCCACCCACCCCCCAACGCTCTCTCTCTTCCCCCCTTTCCCCCCTTTTTTTCATCGGGGAAGGGGACGGTGAGTTACTCTTCCTTCGGGAAGTGGCTGCCCATTTCCCCTTGTCCTCGAGTCAACGGGAGGTCCATCGGCCTGGCAACAAGGCGGTTTTATGTCAACATCTTCGTCCTCCCGCCCGAATTGCGAAAGGAAAGGGAGGGAGAGAGAGAGAGAGTGTGGGCCAGAAACACTCCTGCTGAGAGCTGGATAACCCATCGCACTTGTGACCTGGCAGCTTCTGCTGCAAGAACAAGCTGGGCCTCAGACTGACGGCAACACAATATCCGAAGCAACCCTCTTAATTGCCGTGCTGTTGGGATTCGGTGCGAGAGAGCACAGTTACACAGCGCAACACTGATTACATTTAAAAAAAAAATGGCAATGGATTACATTCTCCCCCAGTGTTCGGAAAGGTGCATGAAGATGTTAAAACAGCTTCTGATGCCTTGTCTCTTTTTGCTCCTAGGAAACTATGGGCAATTCGAAGCAGTTATTGAAGTTTTCTGGATATTAAGAGGAATGGATAGGGTAGATGGAGAGAAACTATTTCCGCTGGTTGGGGATTCTAGGACTAGGGGGCAGAGTCTAAAAATTAGAGCCAGACCTTTCAGGAGTGAAATTAGGAAACACATCTACAGGTTGATGCTGAGAGGTTGTTTCCCCCTGGCTGGAGAGTCTAGAACTAGGAGGCATAGTCTCAGGATAAGGGGTCGGCCATTTAGGACTGAGATGAGGAGGAATTTCTTCACTCAGAGGGTTGTGAATCTTTGGAATTCTCTACCCCAGAGGGCTGTGGATGCTCAGTCGTTGAGAATATTCAACGCTGAGATGGATAGATTCTTGGACTCTAGGGGAATCAAGGGATATGGAGATCGGGCGGGAGTGGAGTTGAGGTCGAAGATCAGCCATGATCTTATTGAATGGCGGAGCAGGCTCGAGGGGCCATGTGGCCAACTCCTGCTCCTCATTCTTATGTTCTTATTACCACCCATCCTAGGTTATATTTTCCTCTCCGTCTGTTAAAGTTGGTGGAAAAATTCATCCTGACTTGGAAATATATCGGCCGATCCTTCATTGTCGCTGGGTCACAATCCTGGAACCCCCTCCCTAACAGCACTGTGGGAGCACCTTCACCACACGGACTGCAGCGGGACAAGGCGGCGGCTCACCACCACCTTCTCAGGGGGCAACTAGGGATGGGCAATAAATGCCGGCCTTGCCAGCAACGCCCACAACCCCATGAACGAATAAAAAACAGTCAGTGTGAGTAACTTGCCGGAGGGGGTGGGGGAGTCCTCGCATTATATTCACATAACCTATTTTGGTTAATGTCGGTGATTGGAGGAGATATTACTGAATGTCAATGAGAGCTGACCAAGTCGTTTCCGCGTCACCTGCCCCGTCGGGAGGGAGTTCAACATTGAGGTGAGGGAGAGAAATCACATCTCGTGGACTTGTTTGAAGTAGAGCAGCAGCACTACATAGAATGTACAGCACAGAAACAGGCCATTCGGCCCAACTGGTCAATGCTGGTGTTTATTCTCCACACCAGCCTCCTCCCACCCCACTTCATCCAGATAGATAGATTTCTAGACACAAAAGGCATCAAGGGGTATGGGGAGAGAGCGGGAATATGGTATTGAGATGGAGGATCAGCCATGATCTCATTGAATGGCGGAGCAGGCTCGAAGGACCAAATGGCCGACTCCTGCTCCTATTTTTCTATGTTTTCTATCTCACCCCATCAGCATATCCTTCTATTCCTTTCTCCCTCATGTGCTTATCCAGCTTCCCCTTAAATCCATCTACGTTATTCGCCTCAACCCCTCCCTGTGGTAGCGAGTTCCACATTCTCGCCACTCTCTGGGTAAAGAAGTTTCTCCTGAATTCCCTATTGGATTTATTATATTTATGATCCCTAGTTCTGGTCTCCCCCACAAGCATTTTCTCTACGTCTACCCTATCGAACCCTCTTCATAATTTTAAAGACCTCTATCAGGCCACACCTCAGTCTTCTCTGTTCTAGAGAAAAGAGCCCCGGCCTGTTCAGCCTTTCCTGATAGTTATAGCCTCTCAGTTTTGGTATCATCCTTGTAAATCTTTTTTGCACCTCCTCCACATATCCTCTTTTGTGATATATAGAGACCAGAACTGTATACGGTTGAGGTTAACACACAAAAGAATGGGCCAGTGGGCTAGTGTGGTCTAACCAAGGTTCCAGACAAGCTTCCCCCAGAAGTGATTGACGCTTTCTGGAGCACCGGGCTAACACACTGTCCCTTTCACCTCTGTGTTAAATCCAGCACAGGTGGAGGCAATGAAAGATGACTAATTATTGTCATTTTTCTTGCTTTAAACTGCTTTATGGTTTCCAATTAAAATGCAGATTGGACTATGCTGGGCAGGGGCATAGCTGCAAATGGCAACCCCTCCTCCTGCTCCTCCCTCAGTGACGCTCGGGCTCTAAGAGGGAGGGATATAAGAGGATGCGAGCAGCCTCTTGTCCTGTTTGTGGACTTGGGCAGTTTTGGAGAATGGCAGAAAATATCGTTTAAGTTCAATTAAAAACGATTGGGATCTAATTCCGCCAGAAGTTGGAGGTGGTTGACTTGTAAGATGAAATGGAGGCTTTCGGGAGTCAGCCGTGTCTCAGTGGGTAGCCCCCTCGCCTCTGAGTCAGAAGGTTGTGGGTTCAAGCCCCACTCCAGAGACTTGAGCACAAAAATCCAGGCTGACACTCCCAGTGCAGTGCTGAGGGAGTGCTGCACTGTCCGAGGTGCCGTCTTTCGGATGAGACGTTAAACCGAGGCCCCGTCTGCTCTCTCAGGTGGACATAAAAGATCCCACGGCCACTATTTTGAAGCAGAGCAGGTGAGTTATCCCCCGGTGTTTATCCCTCAACCAACCTCACTGAAACAGATGATCTGGTCATTTATCACATTGCTGTTTGTGGGATCTTGCTGTGTGCAAATTGGCCGCCGCATTTCCTACATTGCAACAGTGACTACACTTCAAAAAGTACTTCATTGGGTGTAACGCGCTTTGGGGCGTCCTGAGGTGGTGAAAGATGCTGTATAAGCGCAAGTCATTCTTTCTAAAGGGAAGTTCTGCTACAGCTACACAAAGCCCTGGTTAAGCCACATCTGGAGCACTGTGTACAGCTGTGGCCACCCCACCTCAGAAAGGATATATTGGCCTCGGAGGGAGTGCAGCGCAGATTCACCAGAATGTTACCAGGGCTCCAAGGTTTAGATTATGAGGAGAGATTACACAAACTCGGCTTGTATTCCCTGGAATATAGCAGGCTACGGGGTGATTTGATTGAGCTCTTTTCGGATTTTGAAAGGAATGGATAGGGTAGATGGAGAGAGACTTGTTCTGCTGGTGGGGGGAGTCTAGGACAAGAGGGCATCACCTTAAAATCAGGGCCTGGCCATTCAGGAGAGAAGTTAGGGAAACACTTCTTCACACAAAGGGTGGTAGAAGTGAGGAACTCTCTCCCACAAAAAGCAGTCGATGCTGGGGCTCAATTAATAATTTTAAGTCTGAGATCGATAGATTTTTGCTAGACAAGGGTATTAAAGGATATGGAGCCAAGCGGGGTGGATGGAGTTAAGATACAGATCAGCCGTGATTTAATTGAATGGCGCAAAAGGCTCGAGGGTCTGAATGGCCTCCTTCCTGTTCCTGTGTTCCTATTGATCCTTATAATATAAATCAAACAGTAATTCACTGCTCTCTAAATCATCAACGTTGCCAGGGAGGCAGGGGGGGGGGCGGGGGCGGGAGCGCGGTGGATTATAAAATTTACTGAGGGCCTAGACAGCAGGAAACGTGAATGATTTTCAGCTCTGAGTAATGAAGGGTCACAGTAATACAGAGTCAGGCAAGAGGAATTGAAATCAGCACAAAGAAATATGGAGCTCAGTTCCATTTCTTCCTGCTGATTCTTGATTTCTAGAGCTTGTAAGATATTCCCCACTGTCCCTGCCCCACTTCACTTGAAGTTACTGTCCTTTTACATCGGATTACACAGGATATACGGCACAGAAACAGGCCATTCGGCCCAACCAGTCCATGCCGGCGTTTATGCTCCACTCGAGCCTCCTCCCGTCTTTCCTCAACTAAATCTATCAGCGTAACCCTCTATTCCCTTCTCCCTCATGTGCTTGTCCAGCCTCCCCTTAAATGCATCTATACTGTTCGCCTCAACCACTCCCTGTGGTAGCGAGTTCCACATTCTCACCGCTCTCTGGGTAAAGAAGTTTCTCCTGAATTCCCTATTGGATTTCTTGGTGACTATCTTATATTGATGGCCTCTAGTTTTGCTCTTCCCCACAAGTGGAAACACTCTCTGTATCCACCCTATCAAAACCTTTCATAATTTTAAAGACCTCTATTGGGTCGCCCCCTCAGCCTTCTTTTTTCAGGAGAAAAGAGACCCAGCCTGTTCAGTCTTTCCTGATAGTTATAGCCTCTCAATTCTCGTATCATCCTTGTAAATCATTTTTTGTACCCTGTCCAGTGCCTCTATGTCCTTTTTATAATATGGCGACCAGAACTGTACACAGTTGATGTCTAGTTCCATAGTCACTGATGGTGCCCTGCAGCCTCCCCCAATGGCCATTCTTTCATGTTTGAACCTCAACTCAACTCTAATTGAAAGAGCTCTCCAATTAATCTCATCCCCCCCCTGCTCTTTCCCCACAGCCCTGAAAATTTCCCCCCTTTTTCCCCTTCAAGTATTTATCCAATCCCCTTTTGAAAGTTACTATTGAATCTGCTTCCACGGCAGCGCATTCCAGATCACAACAACTCGCTGCGTAAAAAAAATTCTCCTCCTCTCCCCCTCTGGTTCTTTTGCCAATTATCTCCAATCTGTGTCCTCTGGTTACCGACCCTCCTGCCAGTGGAAACAATCTCTCCCTATTTACTCTACCAAAACCCTTCATAATTTAGAACACCTTGATTAAATCTCCCCTAAACCTTCTCTGCTCCAAGGAGAACAATCCCAGCTTCTCCAGTCTCTCCACGTAACTGAAGTCCCTCATCCCTGGTACCATCCTGGTACCATCCTGGTAAACCTCCTCTGCACCCTCTCCAGGGTCTTAACATCCTTCCTAAAGTGCGGTGCCCAGAATTGGACACAATACTCCAGCTGGGGCTTAACTTGTGTTTTATAAAGTTTTAGCATAACTTCCTTGCTAAACTGCATTTTGTGGGGCGTCACGTCACGTCACATATTATTGCTGTTAGGAGTTACTCAGTCCACCTACTTGCAGTACCATCATCTACAAACCATTCCCAAGAGTCTGCTGATCTGATACTCGATGTTTCCACGCTCACCATTTCCTGATAACACGGCACAATTCAGGAGCAACAGAGGAAACTGGGAAGCCCAATGCTGCACCACCTGTTTGTTCATTGTTGGAGGTGAAATGTGTCATTGTCGGGCCCAGATGTGTCACCAACAACAGGATTTTTGTCACATCTGTTCCAGATGTGTCATTCTGCACAGTTTTGTTAAGGAGATGCTGAGTGTTGCTTCCTGCAATGTTCACTCACAATGAAGCCATATTGAAGGGAAGCAATATTTCATCATTCTTTAGTTTCAATTCCATTAGTGTCAAAGACGTGAAGGCTTTGGAGAGGGTGCAGAGGAGATTTACTGGAATGGTTCCAGGGATGAGGGACTTCAGTTACGTGGAGAGACTGGAGAAGCTGGGGTTGTTCTCCTTGGAGCAGAGAAGGTTAAGAGGAGATTTTATAGAAGTGTTTAAAGTCATGAAGGGTTTAGACAGTGTAGATAGAGAGAAACTGTTCCCATTGGCGGAAGGGTCGAGAACCAGAGGACACAGATTTAAGGTAACTGGCAAAAGAACCAAAGACGACATGAGGAAAAACTGTTTTACGCAACGAGTGGTTAGGATTTGGAATGCGCTGCCTGATAGGGTGGTGGATACAGATTCAATAGTTGCCTTCAAAAGGGAATTGGATAAATACTTGGAGGAGAAAAATTGCAGGTATATGGGGAAAGAGCGGGGGAGTGGGACTAACTGGATAGCTCTTCGAAAGAGCCGGCACAGACTCGATGGGCCGAATGGCCTCCTTCTGTGCTGTACTATTCTATGATTCTATGATTAAATTCCTTTATGTTGCATCTAGGAATGCATCAGTTTTGTTTTGCATGTGTATACCATGCTTGTCAGTTTCTGATGGGGCACTGTCACCCACGAACCCCACACCCCAGGACAGGGCACTGTCACCCACGAACCCCACACCCCAGCACAGGGCACTGCCCCCCAGGGACCCCAGCACAGGGCACTGCCCCCCAGGGACCCCAGCACAGGGCACTGCCCCCCAGGGACCCCAGCACAGGGCACTGCCCCCCAGGGACCCCAGCACAGGGCACTGCCCCCCAGGGACCCCAGCACAGGGCACTGCCCCCCAGGGACCCCAGCACAGGGCACTGCCCCCCAGGGACCCCAGCACAGGGCACTGCCCCCCAGGGACCCCAGCACAGGGCACTGCCCCCCAGGGACCCCAGCACAGGGCACTGCCCCCCAGGGACCCCAGCACAGGGCACTGCCCCCCAGGGACCCCAGCACAGGGCACTGCCCCCCAGGGACCCCAGCACAGGGCACTGCCCCCCAGGGACCCCAGCACAGGGCCCTGCCCCCCAGGGACCCCAGCACAGGGCACTGCCCCCCAGGGACCCCAGCACAGGGCACTGCCCCCCAGGGACCCCAGTCCGTCACTGCTTGCCGCAGGAAAGTTGAGGAGAAAAAAGGGGAAAAAGGAATATGAATTAAAAAATCATATTTTATGCTTAGAGATTTATTACGATAAAAAGGATTAATTTGCGGGTTAAAATGTCAGCCCTTTCTATCCCTTTAAAATCTCGTTACATTTTGCATATTCCGTTTCCCTTTTCCATTATTATTGAGATCGTAAAGGAGCTTCCAGTCACTGGCTGATCATTTTGTCATCAAATTATATTACCTTTATACTCCCTTCCTCCCGCCGGTATTAAAAAAAAAACTGCTCTAATCCTGAAAAACTGCACAAGAAACACTTTGCAGTCCACAAGATGCTGGAAATGTCACAGCAAGTCAGCTATACAGCAGTAAATAAACACCAGTGCCCAACTAACAACCAATTATTTTTGCAAGGCGCCTCACCTAGAACTGACAACATTCCACACAAGTGGTTTCTGGAAGTGGAGTCAGAGTGGCAGGGCTGGCAACTGATCTTGACAGGAGTGGGACCGGGTATGAATGACTGCCTTGCCCAGGAATGGTAGGTACGCTGCCCACCCAAACATAGGAAGCTGCACGAACACAGACCCGATATCATCGTTCAGACGGCACCTGAGACTAGGGTCCTGAAGTTAAATAAAGGAAACTACGATGGTATGAGGCACGAGTTGGCTAGGATGGATTGGGGAACGTTACTTAAAGGGTTGACGGTGGATAGGCAATGGCAAACATTTAAAGATCGCATGGATGAACTACAGAATTTGTTCATCCCTGTTTGGCATAAAAATAAAACAAAAAAGGTGACTCAACCGTGGCTAACGAGGGAAATTAGGGATAGCATAAGATCCAAGGAGAGGACATATAATTTGGCCAGAAAAAGCAGCAAACCTGAGGATTGGGAGCAGTTTAGGATTCAGCAAAGGAGGACAAAGGGATTAATTAAGAGGGGGAAAAGAGAGTATGAGAGTAAGCTTGCAGGGAACATAAAAACTGACTGTAAAAGCTTCTATAGATATGTGAAGAGAAAAAGATTGGTCCCTTGCAGTCAGAATCAGGAGAATTTATATTGGGGAACAAAGAAATGGCAGACCAATTAAATACATACTTTGGTTCTGTCTTCACAAAGGAGGACACAAATAACCTCCCAGAGATGTCGGGGAACACAGGGTCTAATGAGAAGGAGGAATTGAATGAAATCAGTATTTGTAGGGAAATGGTGTTAGGGAAATTGACGGGATTGAAGGCCGATAAATCCCCAGGGCCTGATAATCTACATCCTAGGGTACTTAAGGAAGTGGCCCTAGAAATAGTAGATGCATTGCTGGTCATCTTCCAAAATTCTATAGACTCTGAAACAGTTTCCATGGATTGGAGGATAGCTAATGTAACCCCACTATTTAAAAAAGGTGGTAGAGAGAAAACGGGGAATTATAGACCGGTAAGTCTGACATCGGTAGTGGGGAAAATGCTGGAGTCCATTATAAAAGATGTAATAGCAGAGCATTTGGAAAACAGTGACAGGATCGGACAAAGTCAACATGGATTTACAAAAGGTAAATCATGCTTGACTAATCTACTGGAATTTTTTGAGGATGTAACTGGTAGAATAGATAAGGGAGAACCAGTGGATGTGGTGTATTTGGACTTTCAGAAGGCTTTCGATAAGGTCCCGATAATATCTCCAAGTTTGCAGACAACACAAAGCTTGGTGGGCATGTGTGCTGTGAGGAGGATGCAGAGAAACTCCAGTATGATTTGGACAGGTTGGGTGATTGGGCAGATGCATGGCAAATGCAGTATAATGTGGATAAATGCGAGGTTATCCACTTCGGTGGCAAAAACAGGAAGACAGATTATTATATGAACGGCAATAGATTGGGAAAAGGGGAAGTGCAACGAGACCTGGGTGTCCTTGTGCACCAGTCGTTGAACATAAGCATGCAGGTGCAGCAGGCGGTTAAGAAGGCAAATGGTATGTTGGCCTTCATAGCGAGAGGATAAAGCTAAAGGTATCAAGGGATATGGGGAGAAGGCAGGTACAGGGTACTGAGTTTGGATGATCAGCCATGATCTCATCGAATGGCAGAGCAGGCTCGAGGGGCCGAATGGCCTACTCCTGCTCCTATCTTCTATGTTTCTATGATTCGAGTACAGGAGCAAGGATGTCTTGCTGCAGTTGTACAGGGCCTTGGTGAGACCATGCCTTGAGTATTGTGTGCAGTTTTGGTCGCCTTATCTGAGGAAGGATGTTCTTGCCATGGAGGGAGTGCAGCGAAGATTCACCAGACTGATACGTGGGATGGCAGGAATGACGTATGAAGAGAGATTGGGTCGATTAGGCTTATATTCGCTAGAGTTTAGAAGAATGAGAGGGGATCTCATTGAAACTTATAAAATTCTAACAGGACTAGACAGACTAGATGCAGGAAGGATGTTCCCGATGGCGGGGGAGTCCAGAACCAGGGTTCACAGTCTAAGGATAAGGGGTAAGCCATTTGGGACTGAGATGAGGAGGAATTTCTTCACCCAGAGAGTGGTGAACCTGTGGAATTCTCTGCCACAGAAGGCAGTTGAGGCCAATTTATTAAATATATTCAAGAAGGAGTTAGATATATTTCTTAAGGCTAAAGGGATCGAGGGATTTGGGGAGAAAGCAGGGACAGGGTACTGAATTTGGATGATCAGCCATGATCTCATTGAATGGCGGAGCAGGCTCGAGGGGCCGAATGGCCTACTCCTGCTCCTATCTTCTATGTTTCTATGTTTACCTGGACAGTCACCTGCGCTGAAAACACCGGCATGGACCTCGATTTTAAAATTCTCAGCCTTGTTTTCAAATCCCTCCACGGCCTCACCCCCCTCTCCATCTCTGTAACCTCCTCCAGCCCCACAACCCCCTGAGATCTCTGCGCTCCTCCAATTCCGGCCTCTTGCCCATCCCCGATTTTAATCGCTCCATCATCGGTGGCCGTGCCTTCAGCTGCCTGGGCCCTAAGCTCTGGAATTCCCTCCCTAAACCTCTCCGCCTCTCTCTCCTCCTTTAAGATGCTCCTTAAAACCGACCTCTTTGACCAAGCTTTTGGTCACCTGTCCTAATATCTCCTTATGTGGCTCGGTGTCGAATTCTATTTGATAATCGCTCCTGTGAAACGCCTTGGGACGTTTTACTACATTAAAGGTGCTATATAAATACAAGTTGTTGATGTTGTTGGGCCGAATGACCTGTACCTGTAAATTCTAATGCAGGTACTACACTGCACAGAAAAAGCTACAGTACCATTGAGGATATGTCATGGCAGTGTAACTAAGATTTTAAGCAGGCCGATTTCAGCAGGAATATAGCACGTTTCTTATTGTAAACTGTAGGAGTTCTTTGGGTGCAGTATCCTGGCCCTTGTAGAATGGCAGTGGGAGTGGGCACAAAATCCCATCCACCACCTTAAACATTCACTCCCTCCACCATCGGCGCACCGTGGCTGCAGTGTGTACCATCTACAAGATGCACTGCAGCAACTCGCCAAGGCTTCTTCAGCAGCACCTCCCAAACCCGCGACCTCTACCACCTAGAAGGACAAGGGCAGCAGGCACACGGGAACACCACCGCCTCCAAGTTCCCCTCCAAGTCACACACCGTCCTGACTTGGAAATATATCGGCCGTTCCTTCATCGTCGCTGGGTCAAAATCCTGGAACTCCCTCCCTAACAGCACTGTGGGAGCACCTTCACCACACGGACTGCAGCGGTTCAAGAAGGCGGCTCACCACCACCTTCTCAAGGGCAATTAGGGATGGGCAATAAATGCTGGGCCTTGCCAGCGACGTCCACATCCCATGAACGAATAATAGAAAAAAAATGGCACCCGCCTTACTTTGTCGCAACAACACAAGGTTGCGGCTCACTGCAAAAACACACTGACCTTTTGTGTTTAATTACCAGACCGATTCTGACAAAAAGATCACTGAAACTTCACTCATTATCAGAGCCCAGGAGTTCCAATTCTATTTTCACTTTTAAATCGACTCATCATCCAGTGCTTGTGGTTTTGCCTGGATTGCATCCCCGTGGTGCCAAAACTGCTTCATCTTCAGTTTTACAAAATCAATTACCAAACCTCACCTTGCTCATCTTATTATCAAAGGGGTGGGGGGTCCCGTAGCAAATTACTGGGAAATTCTGCAAATCCGTTTATATATTTAAAAAAAAAGTCAAAATTGTCTTTTTCTTGTTAACAAGCCAGCCCAAAAAAAAATCAAACATATTTATTCTGAACTTTTCAACCCTTGGCATATTCTGATAAAATTACGATTTAAAAAAAAAATAACAAGTACAGTATGATGTTCAAAGGTTTAAAAATCCTGATTATACACCTCATGGGTGAATCCACATTGCTCCCCTGCTCCACTTCACCTGACGAAGGAGCAGTGCTCCGAAAGCTTGTGATTTCAAATAAAGCTGTTGGACTATAACCTGGTGTTGTGTGACTTCTCACATTTGTCCACCCCAGTCCAACACCGGCATCTCCGCATCATCCCCAGTAGTGTGTTCAGTGATATCATGACTTGAATCTCAAATCACAGTTGACATTTGCACAAGTATCATTCAGTAAAATGGAAGCTACGGGCATCAGCGATGGCTCGTGTACTCTGTAAAAGAAAGACTTGGGGGGAAGAATTGGGTCGCGCCCCCTTTGGGGCGCTAACTTCGCCAGTGCCCCCAAAAAATTAGCGCCCCCCCCACGGCCAGAAATTCACCGGTAGTGCCCCAATAGAGCGGTCCCAAGCTCCCACAAACAGCAATGTGACAATGACCAGATAATCTGTTTTCGTGATGTTGGTTGAGGGATAAATATTGGCCCAGGACACCGGGGAGAACTCCCCCTGCTCTTCTTCAGAATAGTGGCCTTGGGATCTTTTACGTCCACCTGAGAGGGGAGACGGGGCCTCGGTTTAACATCTCATCTGAAAGACGGCACCTCCGATAGTGCGGCACTCCCTCAGCACTGCAGTGGGAGTGTCGGCCTAGACTTTTGTGCTCAAGTCTCTGAGGTGGGATTCGAACCCACAACCTTCTGACTCAGAGGCGAGGGTGCTGCCCACTGAGTCACAGCTGTCACAGCCGTTGCCGAGTACTGCACCAGAAGTAGCCTCACTCAACTTGTTGATGTCCAAGAGAACACTGCAGCGCGGGTGAATCACTGGAACCCTCCGGCCGACCCCAACACCCGGGCTGCCCGTGCTGTCGCACGCACATTGCTCCCCCGTCCATTCGCCGCGGTGCCGCAACCCTTCGGGAAGTCCAGTGGATCGCGGAAAGCCAACGACTCCCCATCCACCAGGATCTCAACAACGTCCCTCACCACCGCTCGAAGTCCCGCCAGCCCTCTTGGACCCACGCGCTTAACCTCGGACAATGTGACTTCAGCCCTGACGGTGCTCGGAAAGCCAAATAGAGTTCGCAAGAAGTCCACAAAAAAACACCTCGTGAAAGACCCAGCGCGGAAGCTCCCTGGCTTCAAACTTCCGCGAAGTTCATGGGCAAAATCAACAATAACAACTTATATTTATACAGCACCTTTAACGTAATAAACGTCCCAAGGCGCTCCACAGGAGTGTTAACAAAAAAAATGTAAAAAACTGACACTAAGCCATATAAAGACACATTAGGGTAGATGACCAAAAGCCTGGTCAAAGAGGTAGGTTTTAAGGAGCGTCTTAAAGGAGGAGAGAGAGGTAGAGAGGTTTAGGGAGGGAATTCCAGAGCTTAGGGCCCAGGCAGCTGAAGGCACGGCCACCAATGGTGGAGCGATGGAAATCGGGGATGCTCAAGAGGCCAGAATTGGAGGAGCTCAGAGATCTCGGAGGGTTGTGGGGCTGGAGGAGATTATAGAGATAGAAAGGGGCGAGATCATGGAGGGATTTGAAAACAAGGATGAGAATTTTGAAATCGAGGTGTTGCCAGACCGGGAGCCAATGTCGGTCAGCGAGCACAGGGGATGATGGGTGAACGGAACTCAGTGCGAGTTAGGACACGGGAAGCCGAGTTTTGGATGAGCTCAAGTTTATGGAGGGTAGAACGTGGGAGGCCGGCCAGGTGTGCGTTGAACCCTAAACCACGTGCGCACTAACCGTGGCCGGCGCGGGTACTTGGTGCACAAACGGCGAATTAAAATCTCCCCAGTGTGCGACTATGGTCACCCAGAACAGACCACGGAACATAGAACGACTCAACGCCCCGTTCACAAATACGGAGGAGGCATCACAGCGACACGCTCCGCTACTCCTGACCCAATTACCTGGCTTAACCACCTCACTGCAAAATTATAGTTGTTGCTCCACATCTACATCAGCCTTGCGCAGTGGCAGTAAAATGGTTGTTACAAATAAAAGAGAGTCAGAGGGTGGTGAATCTTTGGAATTCTCTACCCCAGAGAGCTGTGGATGCTCAGTCGTTGAGTATATTCAAGGCTGAGATCGATAGATTTTTGGACTCGAGGGGAATCAAGGGATATGGGGATCAGGCGGGAAAGTGGAGTCGAGGTCGATGATCAGCCATGATCTTATTGAATGGCGGAGCAGGCTCGAGGGGTCGTATGGCCGACTCCTGCTCTTAATTCTTATGTTCTTATATCAATTAATCTCTCCTGCCTCCCACCCTATCACAGACCTTCCCTTTTGTTCTTTCCTCCCCTCTCCCCTTTCCCTGCCCCTACACTTGCTGAAAACCTGTTCCATCTCCAACTTCTGACGAAGGGTCGGCCTGTAATGTTAACTCTGTTTCTCTCTCCACGGATGCTGCCTGACCGGCTGAGTATTTCCAGCATTTTCTGTCTATATTTCAGATTTCCAACAATTAGGAGCATTTTGCTTTTGTAAGGGTGGGGAGGGGAATCCTTTCTCTGTGCCCCTCGGTGTAGCAAAATCATAAAGACATTTACAAATGTTGCATTTCCAATTTCCACCACCCCGAGTGCACAGCGGAAATCCTCCCCGATCGAGGTATTAAAAACCTTGATGTCGTGACCGAGTAGCAATGACGGGCAGATGGTGTTCGGCTTCCCACTCCTTGTTTGACCTTTACTTTGCTCAAACTCACCTCCATTCGAGGCGGCTTTCAATGAAGCCCCGTAGCCAAGAAATCCAAGGTACGCTCAACGGGATGACCAGTTGTAATTGTTTGTATGGTCACATCTCGGAGAATGGCTCGCTACAGGAATAGACTCCTAGCCGCAGGTAATCCACGATTTACATGATTGCTGCTATTCTTAGTTTCTTATTCTGAGCACTGCAAAGGCTGCCGGGTATTAACACTTAGGAGGTTGATTTGCCCATGAATCGAAGCATCAACAATGTGGACCGCAAACTGTGCGGTATAATATCTCTGGAGGATGAGAATTTCAGTGCAATTTTTCCCAAGATTGTCTTAGGGGGAAGCTAAGTAAACGCATGAGGGAGAAAGGGAAAGAAAGAAAGAAAGAAAGATATGTTGTGCTGAATGTTATGCTGAACCTTTTATAAATTGCTGGTTAGGCCACAACTGGAGTATTGCATCCAGTTCTGGTCACCACAATTTCGGAAGGATGTGAAGGCCCTTGAGAGGGTGCAGAGGAGATTTACCAGAATGGTTCCGGGGATGGGGGATCTTAGCTACAAGGAAAGATTGGAGAAACTGGATTTGTTTTCATTAGAGCAAAGGAGGTTGAGGGGTGATTTGATAGAGGTGAACAAGATTATGACGGGTTTGGATAGGCTAGACGGGGAAAGGCTGTTCCCACTAGTTGATGGTACAAGGACTAGGGGACACAGATTTAAGGTTTTGGGCAAGAGATACAGGGGGGACGTGAGGAAAAACTTTGTTACGCAGCGAGTGGTGAGGACCTGGAACTCGCTGCCGATGGAAGTGGTGGAAGCGGAGACACTCAATGTTTTCAAGGGAGACTGGATAGGCACTTGAGGGAAATAAACTTGCCGGGCTATGGGGATAGAGCGGGGGAATGGGACTGACTGGATTGCTCTACAGAGAGCCGGCACGGACTCGATGGGCCAAATGGTCTCTTTCTGTGCCGTTATGACTCTATGGGGGAGAAATTCAGTATCGCCCCATTTGGGGCGCAATTATCGGCCGGGCGCAAAGATTAGCGCCTGGCACTAATTATCGCCACCGACTGCAAACTTGACTTTTATCGCCCCTGGAGGTGATTGGAGCGCTAAATCAGGCGCTTCACACCTGTCTTAAGGCGCAAAGGCCGAGGAGCGAGGCGCTACCTCAGAGCGCTGGCGAAGCTCATGTGATGTCAGTCAGCAATGGAACACACACACAATGGCAATGGGCCAGTTCTTAAAGGGGATGGTTAATCTCACTTTCCATCCACATCCTGCTAATTGCAGCCTTGAATCTCGGCCTGGAGAGACCTGTACATCAAATCTGCTGGAAAGAACAATGGAGAGTACCAGGCAAAGAGCTCAGAGTGCAGCCCCCACAGTCTCTTCTAAATTGATACAAGGAATGGCAAATCAAAATGAAGCTGCAAAGTGCTGCTCAGTACCCAAAACTCCTTCACACAACGTTGAATCTCTCCAGAAGTCTCTCTCTCTCTCTTCTCTCAGAATGCGTAGTTCAAAAATGGCACCAACAATAAAAGGCAGGAAGCGGTCACCTTTAAATAGCGTTCCCCCTTTCCCTTCATGACTGCAGAACGCTCCATCAAACTGTCGTTGCTAGCGTCAGGCGGTAAGGCAGGGGGGCGCCACTCAATATCCGCTCCGGGGCGATACCGGGGCGTTGCGCACTCGACTGACGTCACGATCTGCCGGCGCAGGAGATCGTGGCGGTAGTGTTTAGCGCCGCCGCAAAATGTCTAGTTAATTTCGCGAGCGGCGCAAACTTTGCCGCGCCTGGGCACTAGATGCTTTGCGCCCCATTAGCGCCCCCTTAAGGCGCTAACGGGAGGCGCAACCAACTGAATTTTTCCCCCTATGACTATGAGAAAGATAGAAAAAAAGAGAAAGAAAAAGACAGACTTGCATTTCTACAGCACCTTTCACGACCTCAGAACATCCCAAAGCACTTTACAGCCAATGAAGTATTTTTGAAGTGTAGTCACTGTTGTAATGTAGGAAACGTGGCAGCCAATTTGCACACAGCAAGCTCCCACAAACAGCAATGTGATAACGACCAGATAATCTTTTTCAGTGATGTTGGTTGAGGGATAAATATTGGCCCAGGACGCCGGGGAGAACTCCCCTGCTCTTCTTCAAATAGTGGCCACAGGATCTTTTACGTCCACCTGAGAGAGCAGACGGGGCCTCGGTTTAACATCTCATCCGAAAGAAGCATACGCTGATAGGGTGAGATGAAGAGGGGTGGGAGGAGGCTCGTGTGGAGCATAAACACCGGCACGGACCAGTTGGGCGGAATGGCCTGTTCCTGGGCTGTAGACTCGATGTAACTCGATGCGGTTCAGGCGTATGCAGGTTCAGAAGTTGACTTTCGCAGGCTTGCAAGCCATTATCGTGTCCTCTCCTGAATACTCCTTCAAAGTTTGACATCTACATAAGAACACAAGAATTAGGAGCAGGAGTCGGCCATACGGCCCCTCGAGCCTGCTCCGCCATTCAATAAGATCATGGCTGTTCTTCGACCTCAACTCCACTTTCCCGCCCGATCCCCATATCCCTCGATTCCCTGAGAGTCCGAAAATCACCTGGAGTGCTGAAAGATGGAGGACTGACGGTCGCCAAGCAATCATCCCTCTTTATGCACAACTCCATCTTTGGGTGCTTTCCTAGCAACCGTCACCATTAAATTTTAAACACGGTCATTAAATCTGAAGAACTTGTGGATTTGGAATCACTCCATAACTATCCAATTAAAGGCTAATAAAATCTTAAACAGTTGCTGCACACATCTTCCTTTTCATAAACCAAAAATAAGCCACTATATATATATTTATATATATATATAGAAAGACTGAACAGGCTTCTCTAGAAAACAGAAGGCTGAGGGATGACCTAATAGAGGTCTTTAAAAATGATGAAGGGGTTCCTCCCCCCCTCCCTATCTCTGTAATCTCCTCCAGCCTCACAACCCCCCGAGATCTCTGCGCTCCTCTAATTCTGGCCCTCTTGAGCATCCCCGATTATAATCGCTCAACCATTGGTGGCCGTGCCTTCTGTTGCCTGGGCCCTAAGCTCTGGAATTCCCTGCCTAAACCGCGCCACCTCTCCATCTCTCTTTCCTCCTTTAAGATGATCCTTAAAACGTACCTCTTCGACCAAGCTTTTGGTCACTTGTCCTAATTTCTCTTATGTGGCTCGGTGTCAAATTTTTTTGTCTTATAACACTCCTGTGAAACGCCTTGGGACGTTTTCGCTACGTTAAAGGCACTATATAAATACAAGTTGTTGTTGTTGTTTGACGGGGTCGATGTGGAGAAGATGTTTCCATCACCAAGACCGCCTATTTCCACCCCCGTAACATCGTCCGTCTCCGCCCCTGCCTCAGCCCATCTGCTGCTGAAACCCTCATCCCTGCCTTTGTTACCTCCAGACCCGACTATTCCAACGCACTCCTGGCACCCTCCGTAAACTTGAGCTCATCCAGAATTCGGCTGCCGGTGTCCTAACTCGCACCAAGTCCCGTTCACCCATCACCCCCTGTGCTCACTGACCTACATTGGCTCCCGGTCCGGCAACACCTCGATTTAAAAACTCTCACCCTTGTTTTAAAAATCCCTCCAGGGCCTCGCCCCCTCCCTATCTCTGTAACCTCCTCCGGCCCTACAACCCTCCGAGATATCTGCACTCCTCCAATTCTGGCCTCTAGATGTGGCTCAGTGGGCAGTAGGTGGTTGACTTGTAAGATGAAATGGAGGCTTTCGGGAGTCAGCCGTGGCTCAGTGGGCCGCACCCTCGCCTCTGAGTCAGAAGGTTGTGGGTTCAAGTCCCACTCCAGAGACTTGAGCACAAAAATCTAGGCTGACACTCCCAGTGCAGTGCTGAGGGAGTGCTGCACTGTCGGAGGTGCCGTCTTTCAGATGAGACATTAAATCGAGGCCCCGTCTGCTCTCTCAGGTGAACGCAAAAGATCCCACGGCCCCTATTTCGAAGAAGAGCAGGGGGGAGTTCTCCCCAGTGTCCTGGGGCCAATATTTATCCCTCAATCAACGTCACTAAAACAGATGATCTGGTCATTATCACATTGCTGTTTGTGGGAGCTTGCTGTGCGCCAATTGGCTGCCTGCGTTTCCTACATTACAACAGTGACTACACTTCAAAAAGTACTTCATTGGCTGTAAAGCACTTTGGGACGTCCGGTGGTCGTGGTAGGCGCTATAGAAATGCAAGACTTTCTTTCCCATCGCTCCACCATCGGCGGCCGTGCCTTCAGCTGCCTGGGCCCCAAGCTCTGGAATTCCCTCCCGAAACCTCTCCTCCTTTAAGACGCTCCTTAAAACCGACCTCGGTCACCTGTCCTAATATCTCCTTATGTGGCTCAGGCGTCAAATGTGGTTTAAGGAAGGATATACTTGCCATAGAGGGAGTGCAACGAAGGTTCACCAGACTGGTTCCTGGGATGGGGGGATTATCCGATGAGGAGAGATTGAGTAGACTAGGCCTATATTATCTAGAGTTTAGAAGAATGGGAGGTGATCTCATTGAAACATACAAAATTCTTACAGGGCTTGACAGGGTAGATGCAGGGAGGATGTTTCCCCTGGCTGGGGAGTCTAGAACCAGGGGTCACAGTCTCAGAATAAGGGGTCGGCCATTTAGGACTGAGATGAGGAGAACTTTCTTCACTCAGAGGGTGGTGAATCTTTGGAATTCTCTACCCCAGAGGGCTGTGGAGGCTCAGTCATTGAATATATTCAAGACAGAGATCAAAAGATTTTTGAATATTAAGGGAATCAAGAGATATGGGGATCGGGCGGGAAAGTGGAGTTGAGGTCGAAGATCAGCCACGATCTTATTGAATGGCGGAGCAGGCTCGAGGGGCCGTGTGGCCGACTCCTGCTCCTATTTCTTATGTTCTTATCGCTCCTGTGAAGTGCCTTGGGGATGTGTAAAGGCGCGGTATATAAATACAAGTGGTTGTTGTTGTTTCCGGAATACAATCTGAAGCCGAATTCCCCGACCAAAGCAGACAACAACAACAACAACAACAATACGCACACAAGCTCCTATACAAATCCTAGCGAGGAGCCTCTTCATGGGGCACTTTTGTAACGATTAAGTGCCGCACATCGGCACGGCGTTCTTTGTGTGCGGCAGTTCGGGCGGGCAGAATGCACTTGCAGCCTTCCATTACCTTCCAACATATTTCCTGTAGCCGCCTGTGCAGTTTTATGACTCCATTTATGTCAGTGTCCTAGTGTCGTCTGGTAACAAACTGGCTACAATTAGAGCCTCGCTAAAGCCCCACAATGCAGCGGAAACAACAGGAAGTCTCCCTGAACCTCCCCCACCTCCCTCCCCCCCCCCCCCCCCGCCGCGCCCACTCCCCAACGCACTGGGTTTACACTGCGACCCCAAAAAGTCTATTTATCATCAGAGTTTTTCTGCGGTCCTGTCTGTTTAAAGCGCGCACTAATTAAGATGTATCTCGTGAACAAGTGGCTGCTTTTTTTTTTTCACCCTACTCTTTTAACATATCATGTATGCACTAAGCAATCTTCCCTGGGTTTCATAATGAGAAAACTGTGATATGCAGGAAAAAAAAACTCTGCGAAATCTTCTATCCTCCCAGGAGACCTCCCTTGATGCCAAGCATTCATCATCGAGCTTCTAATATCAGTTATTTGGAGCCTCCTCTGCTTACAGCAGAATTAATTTTTTCCCTTAATTACTCTCTATGCTGGAATGCTGATGAAGGCAAGGGACGCAGCATTTGGGGACTTGGGCCGAGTTCCCACTGCTTTAATTTGAGTGAATTCCACCAGGAGACTCAGGCAAACAACTGGCAGGGTAAATCCGACGGAGCAGCTAGGGAGCGACCGGAGAGCGGCAGATTCTACCAGTCTGCCCAAGTTTCTGGAGGGAGGGAGGGAGAAGGGGGGTGGGGGTGGGGGGGGGGAGAGAGAGAGAGAGAGAGAGAGTGAGAGAGAGAGAGAAAAGGGACGGCTGTTACTAGCAAATTCGCGACACAGTTGATGGTGCTAACAGTTGGAAGCTGCGCTCACAGCCTGCTCCCAGTGCACCAACACACGCCGCGACCTCAGTGATTGCAGCCCTCCCCTTCCCCTCCTGCCCGCATCTGCTGCACATCTGCGGACACTGCCTCAGACAGAATCCCGCACACAGACCGTCCAAACAATCCTACTCGCTGCCGATAAATAAAAATTAAACGAGGGGAAAGACAAGACGCTCGGATTAAGGCTCAAAAGCCTAATTTGCAATATAGATTGGAACTGAATGAATCCAAACGAGAGAGAGAGAGAGAGAGAGAGAAAAGATATCAATTTGTTTGTCCGGCTAATTCATCTTTCATATCTCTGTGGCGTTCTGTGAAAGGAAGCTGTTGTCTAAGGAACGTAGCAACATACTTTTGTTACATCAACAAAAGTATGTGTCAGACGTGGCTCAGTGGGTAGCACTCTCGGCTCTGAGTCAGAAGGACATTCAAGTCCCACTCCAGACACTTCAGTACAATATCTAGGCTGACACTCCAGTGCAGTACTGAGGGAGCGCCGCACTGTCGGAGGGGCAGTACTGAGGGAGCGCCGCACTGTCGGAGGGGCAGTACTGAGGGAGCGCCGCACTGTCGGAGGGGCAGTACTGAGGGAATTCCGCACTGTCGGAGGGGCAGTACTGAGGGAGCGCTGCACTGTCGGAGGGGCAGTACTGAGGGAGCGCGCACTGTCGGAGGGGCAGTACTGAGGGAATGCCGCACTGTCGGAGGGGCAGTACTGAGGGAGCGCCGCACTGTCGGAGGGTCAGTACTGAGGGAGCGCCGCACTGTCGGAGGGTCAGTACTGAGGGAGCGCCGCACTGTCGGAGGGGCAGTACTGAGGGAGCGCCGCACTGTCGGAGGGGCAGTACTGAGGGAGCGCCGCACTGTCGAGAGGCAGTACTGAGGGAGTGCCGCACTGTCGGAGGGGCAGTACTGAGGGAGTGCTGCACTGTCGGAGGGGCAGTACTGAGGGAATGCCGCACTGTCGGAGGTGCCGTCTTTCGGGTGAGACGTTAACCGAGGCCCCGTCTGCCCTCTCGGGTAGACGTAAAAGTTCCCACGGCACTATTTCGAAGAAAAGCAGGGGGGAGTTATTCCCCGGTGTCCTGGGCCCAATATTTATCCCTCAACCAACATCACTAAAAACAGATGATCTGGCCGTCATCTCATTGCCGTTTGTGGGATCTTGCTGCGCGCAAATTGGCTGCCGCGTTTCCCATATTACAACAGCGACTACTCTTCAAAAATTGGCTGTAAAGCTCTTTGGGACGTCCTGAGGTTGTGAAAGGCGCCTCAGGACGTCCCAAAGCGCTTTACAGCCAATGAAGTACTTTTTGAAGTGCAGTCACAGTTGTAATGTGGGAAACACGGCAGCCAATTTGCACACAGCAAGCTCCCACAAACAGCAATGTGAAAATGATCAGATAATCTGTTTTAGTGATGCTGATTGAGGGATAAATATTGGCCAGGACACCGGGGGGAACTCCCCTGCTCTTCTTCGAAACAGTGCCGTGGGATCTTTTACATCCACCTGAGGGGGCAGACGGGGCCTCGGTTTAACGTCTCATCCGAAAGACGGCACCTCCGACAGTGCGGCACTCCCTCAGCACTGGCACTGGGAGTGTCAGCCTAGATTTATGTGCTCAAGTCCCTGACACTCCCAGTGCAGTGCTGAGGGAGTGCTGCACTGTCGGAGGTGCCGTCTTTCGGATGAGACGTTAAACCGAGGCCCCGGCTGCGAGTTCTTCCTTTTTAAAAGTAAAATTTCCAGTTTTGAACTTTGAGCAACCTAAATCTTTTTTTGTCACTTTTTTGTAAAAAAAAATAATAAACCGGTCTAAATATTCAACCTTCCCCCCGACACGCCGAGGGAAGGAGGGTTTGCAGTTTCTGATATTTTTACTCCACGAAAAGAGTTTGGACTCAGGAAATTTTCGCTAAATTATTCAGTGAACTCACCGATGATATAAAGGTGCAGAAAAAAAAAAAGCCCCTTTAAAAATCCTGAACTGGAATTTTTGCAATTAGAACTATGCCATACTGAAGCATTTGATTAAATTTAGCCACAGGAAACTGTGCCAAGCACTAATGAAGCAGTAATTACCAGCCGAAAGGGATTGGGACCAGGGAATGCACTGCGCTAACCCCGCTCACTGCTCGCACACTGCGCACAACCAACCGTTCCTCGACAACTGCTGCTCCAAGAAGTCTCCGAAGGGCCTTATCATATGGGGGGAAATGAGAAGATAACAGGCAAAGAAAAAAAAAATAATAATAAGTTCGGGGAGAAAATAATGGCGCGGCGTTTAACTTTCCCAAAAAAATATAAACCTGCCCCCAATCATTGCTTGCACGTGATGAAAAAAAAACCCCGGCAATGCTCAGACCCACGCAGGCGATGGCCCCTGCAATGAGCAAATTCTGGCCAAGTTCTCTGTCCACAGATGAGGCGCTCCGCTTTGGCTATAATGAGTTTTCAGGTTGCAAATGCTGAACACATTAATATTCCTTGATGATAATTATCACAGTATAAGCACCTTCCCCAATGCGAGCAACTGATGCAGCATTTTTTTTTTTATGCATTCAAAACCAGACTCTTAAGGAAGAGGCTTCTCTTTTTTTGAAGACTTAAAAAGGAAAAGAAAAAGCACAAAAAATTCTCTCTTCATCAGCGAGGCTGCCCCGCTTCCACCTCCGGAACGTCGCCCGTCTCCGCCCCCCCTGCCTCAGCTCATCCGCCGCTGAAACCCTCGTCCGTGTCTTTGTTACCTCGAGACTCGACTATTCCAACGCTCCCCTGGCCGGCCTCCCATCTTCCACCCTCCGGAAACTTGAGCTCATCCAAAACTCTGCTGCCCCCGTGTCCTAACTCGCACCGAGTCCCGTTCACCCATCACCCCCTGTGCTCGCTGACCTACATTGGCCCCCGGTCCGGCAAGGCCTCGATTTTAAAATTCTCATCCTTGTTTTCAAAACCCTCCATGGCCCCTCCCTATCTCTGTAATCTCCTTCAGCCCCACAACCCCCCGAGATCTCTGCGCTCCTCCAATTCTGGCCTCTCGCGCATCCCCGATTTCCTTCGTCTCACCATTGGCGGCCGTGCCTTCCGTTGCCTGGGCCCCAAGCTCTGGAATTCCCTCCCTAAACCTCTCCGCCTCTCCCTCTCCTTCTTTCAGCCGCTCCCTAAAACCTCCCTCTTGGACCAAGCTTTTGGTCACCTGTCCTAATATCTCCTTATGTGGCTCGGTGTCAAATTTTGTTTGATAATCGCTCCTGTGAAGCGCCTTGGGACGTTTTACTACGTTAAAGGCGCTATATTGTTGTTGATGGTTATGTCATACACTCCCTGGTTATGTAATACACTCCCTGCTGTGGGCGCGATGACAGTGTCGCGGATGTAACCACTGATTCTCACCCAACAAAACCTGAGTCACTTGCATGCTGTGCTGGTCAGAGGGTTAATATTAGAAAATAAGAGATATTTTTAAGAACCGCCAAATGCCATTAGGCGAACAGGTACATCGCTTTTGGATGGATGGAGGCCTCCTACCCGCCTTTGCTCAATATCCCTCACTCTCTTCTCTCTCCAAAATGCAACTATTGCTCTGTGCACCCACGTACTCTTTCAGCTTCAATGACCTGTCCTGATCGCTTACACCACAGCCCTTGGGGTTGACCCTAATTTGCCTAATTTTCAGGGTCAAGGCTTCCGATCAGCTCTGCAGAGTTCCACTTTTGGGAGGTTTTCACGGGTTTAAAGCAGAGTGTATACTGGCAGTCTAGCTGACATTAGCTCGGTGCTGGACAACCGGGCGATGATTCCCTTAACATAACACAGAGCTCAGTCCAAAGACGGACACACAGTTCCAACGCAGATTCCCTCAGTCTTGAGGTCGCGCAAAGTAAAGCTGAACGAGGGAGTAACTGAAAAAAATCACAGAATCACAGAATGGTACAGCACAGGAGGAGGCCATTCGGCCCATCGTGCCTCTTTGGTCGAGCTCTCCAATTAGGCCCACTGCCCCCCTGCTCTTTCCCTACAGTCCTGCAAATTTCTCCCCTTCAAGAATTTCTCCAATTCCCTTTTGAAAGTTATTATTGAATCTGTTTCCACCGCCCTTTCAGGCAGCGCATTGCAGATCAAAACAACTCACTGCGTCTTCAAAAAAAATTCTCATCTCACCGCTGGTTCTTTTACGAATGACCTTAAATCTGTTTTAATCATCTTAAAAAAAAAACATATAAGAACAGTAGGAAACTAGTAAGAAATATCACTTTCTGAGCTCCAAGTACTAGGTGAAATCATGTGATCGCACAAAGCCAGGAGTTGACATTCCTCCTACCTGTGACCTGAGGTAAATTTTACACAGAACTTACAGCACGGAAACAGGCCATTCGGCCCAACCAGTCCATGCCGGTGTTTATGCTCCACTCGAGCCTCCTCCCATCTTTCCTCATCTAAATCTATCAACAGATCCCTCTATTCCTTTCTCCCTCATGTGTTTATCCAGCTTCCCCTTTAAATGCATCGATACTATTCGCCTCGACCAATCCCAGTGGGAGCGAGTTCCACATTCTCACCACTCTCTGGGCAAAGACGTTTCCCCTGAAATTAACTTTTTTGATACTTAACAAGTAAAACCAATTTGGATACTGCGCCCCAAATCAAAACAGATCTCCTCTGCACCCTCTCCAAGGCTTTGACATCCTTCCTCATGCATTCTGAGACCAGGTGTGAGCAGTCACTGGTATCCAGTGCTCACACACACGTTTGATATACTTGCCTTAGAAGGGGTGCAAAGAAGGTTCACTGGATTGATTCCTGGGATGAGAGGGCTGTCCTATGAGGAGAGATTGCCTATACTCGCTGGAGTTTAGAAGAATGAGAGGCGATCTCATTGAAACATAGGATTCTGAGGGGGATTGACAGGGTAGATGCTGAGAGGTTGTTTCCCCCGGCTGGAGAGTCTAGAACCAGGGGTCACAGTCTCAGGATAAGGGGTCGGCCATTTAAGACCGAAATGAGGAGGAATTTTTTACATGGGATATACAGCACAGAAACAGGCCATTCGGCCCAACCCTCTATTCCCTTCTCCCTCATATGCTTATCCAGCCTCCCCTTAAATACATCGATACTATTCGCCTCAACCACTCCCTGTGGTAGCGAGTTCCACATTCTCACCACTCTCTGAGTAAAGAAGTTTCTTCTGAATTCCCTATTGGATTTCTTGGTGACTATCTTATATTGATGGCCTCTAGTTATGCTCTTCCCCACAAGTGGAAACATTCTCTTCACTCAGAGGGTGGTGAATTCTTGGAATTCTCTGCCCCAGAGGGCTGTGGATGCTGAGTCGTTGAGTATATTCAGGGCTGAGATCGATAGATTTTTGGGCACTAAGGGAATCGAGGGATATGGAGATCGGGCGGGAAAGTGGAGTTGAGGTCGAAGATCGGCCATGATCTTATTGAATGGCGGGGCAGGCTCGAGGGGCCGAATGGCCGACTCCTGCTCCTAATTCTTTTGTTCTTATGTTTTCTAGTGCCCAGTGTAGGAATGAGGTAGGTAGAGATCCAGGAGCAGGTACCTTTCTTCATTTCTCTTTTAAAGAAAAAAGTAAAGATTGGCATAAAATGTGAGAGAGGCAGGGAGGAGGGGGAGGGGGGAGG
>CM059432.1:2001549-2004049 GCA_030390025.1 Squalus acanthias
CACACTCACTCACACACACACACAGACAGACACACTCACTCACACACACACACACACACAGACTCACAGACACACACACACTCACTCTTACACACACTCACACACACACTCACACACAGACAAAAACACACACACACTCACACAAAGACAAAAGCACACACACTCACTCACAAACACTCACACACACACACTCACACTCACACACAGACAAAAACACACACACACTCACACAAAGACAAAAGCACACACACTCACTCACAAACACTCACACACACTCACTCACAAACAGACACACACACTCACACACAGACACCCACACACACACTCACACACACACAGACACACTCACTCACAAACACTCACACACAGACTCCCCCACTCACACACACACACACACACACTCACACACACACAAACAGACACACACACACACAGACAATAACACACACACACACACTCACACTCACTCACAAACACTCACACACAGACTCCCACACACACACACTCACACACAGACACCCACACACACTCACACACAGACATGGGGTCAGAAATGGGGATGTTCGCTGATGACTGCACAGTGTTCAGCGCCATTCACAACTCCTCAGATAATGAAGCAGTACATGCCCACATGCAACAAGACCTGGACGACGTTCAGGCTTGGGCTGATAAGTAGCAGGTAACATTCGTGCCAGAGAAGTGCCAGACAATGACTATCTCCAACAAGCGAGAGTCTAACCACCTCCCCATGACATTCAACAGCATTACCATCACCGAATCCCCCACCATCAACATCCTGGGGGTCACCATTGACCAGAAACGAACTGGACCAGCCACATAAATACTGTGGCAACAAGAGCAGGTCAGAGGCTGGGTATTCTGCGGCGAGTGTTTCACCTCCTGACTCCCCAAAGCCTTTCCACCATCTACAAGGCACAAGTAAGGAGTGTGATGGAATACTCTCCACTTGCCTGGATGAGTGCAGCTCCAACAACACTCAAGAAGCTCGACACCATCCAGGACAAAGCAGCCCGCTTGATTGGCACCCCATCCACCACCTTAAACATTCACTCCCTCCACCACCGGCGCACCGTGGCTGCAGTGTGTACCATCTACAAGATGCACTGCAGCAACTCGCCAAGGCTTCTTCGGCAGCACCTCCCAAACCTGCGACCTCTTCCACCTAGAAGGACAAGGGCAGCAGGCGCATGGGAACACCACCACCTCCAAGTTCCCCTCCAAGTCACACACCATCCTGACTTGGAAATATATCGGCCGTTCCTTCATCGTCGCTGGATCAAAATCCTGGAACTCTCTCCCTGACAGCACTGTGGGAGCACCTTCACCACACGGACTGCAGCGGTTCAAGAAGGCGGCTCACCACCACCTTCTCAAGGACAATTCGGGATGGGCAATAAATGCCGGCCTTGCCAGCGACGCCCACATCCCATGAACGAATAAAAAAAAACACCCACACACACACTCTCACGCACAAATACACACTCTCACAGTCACGCACACACACACATTCATACACACTCACACACACACTCACACTCACACATTCTCACACACACACACACACTCACACACACTCACTCACACACACACAGACACACGCACTCACACACACAATCACTCACACACACCACACACTCACACACGCACTCACACACACACACACAATCACTCACACACACCACACATGCTCACACACACACTCACAGACACTCACACACACACTCACACACACACACAGACACTCACACACACTCACACACACACACAGACACTCACACACAGACACACGCAGACACACTCACACACACACACTCACACACACACTCTCACCCACACACACACTCACACACACACACTCACACACACACTCTCACCCACACACACTCTCACCCACACACACACAGACACACACTCACACACTCACATTCACACTCACACACACACTCACACACACTCTCACACACACGCACACACTCTCACACACACACTCTCGCACACACACACACTCACACACTCTCACACACACACTCTCACACACACACACACTCATACACACACACTCACACACACACTCACACACACACTCACACAAACACACTCTCACACACACTCACACACACACTCTCACCCACACACACTCTCACCCACACACACTCACACACACACTCTCACCCACACACACTCTCACCCACACACACTCTCACCCACACACACTCACACACTCTCACCCACACACACTCTCACCCACACACACTCACACACACACACTCTCACCCACACACACTCTCACCCACACACACTCTCACACACACACACTCACACACACACTCTCACCCACACACACTCTCACCCACACACACTCACACACACTCACACACACACACTCCCACCCACACCCCTCACACACACACACACACACACACTCACACTCTCACTCATACACAAACACTCACACACAGACGCTCACACTCACACACAG